>JARHVA010005620.1:550000-925000 GCA_037957365.1 Torreya grandis | reverse complement strand
TTCTCCTTTAATATATTTTCTCTTGTTGACCCTCTTGGTATGAATAGAAGACTTCTCTTGAATCAAAATCCCTATTTAAACATTAAAATTCATCCATGAAAATTTATCTTATTCTCCAATGTTTCATGGGCCTCCTTGAAATTAAAATCTCCTTTATATAAATATTTTAGTTAATTAAAACCCAATATATTCACTTAGAACTCTTTTATAATCAAACTTTCCCTGCATAATACATCTTAAACTTTGTTAGTGTCCAATTTTATTCTTTACAGTGAAATCAAAACTTTTCAAAAATTCAATCCATTTCATGTGCTTGACTTAGTTCAGTTTGAGTACTAATGAATTGTAAAGCATGATTATATGTATATAACATACAATTATTGCCTAGAAAATAGTACCTCCATTTATTTAAGGCTTGGAAAATAACTTAGAGTTTTTGGTCATATGCTAAGTATTTATTCTTCACCTCATTTATATTTTCACTAAAGTAGGCAATTGGTATTCCCTCTTGGCTTAAAATAACTACTATGGCAATCTTAGTAGCATCACACTCTACTTGGAAAATCTTACTAAAATTAGGCAAAGCTAATATTTATTACTCTATGACCTTTTTATTTAAAAAATGAGAAATTATCTTAGATTCCTCAGTCCATTGAAATTGAATTTTTTTCCTTTGATAGTTTCCACTATTTGAGCACAAATGCCATTAAAATTACTTATAAACATTCTATAAAAACTAGCCAAGCCATGAAAACTTATAACCTCAAATACACTCCTTGAAATAGGTCATTTGACTATGGATCTGACCTTCTATTTGTCCATATTCAATCGATATTAGGAATTGATAAATCCAAAAAATACAAATTTTGTCTTCATGAAGGTACACTTCTTGAGATTCATTAGCAACTTATCTTCTCAAGTAGATTATTTAAGACCATTCTAAGATGTTTAATATGTTCTTCCTTTGAATAATTGTGAATCAAAATATCATCTAGGTAAACAATGATAAATTTACTTGAAAAAATGTCTTGCGCCTCATTCATGAGTCTCATGATGATGCTTGGAGCATTAGTCAATCCAAATGGCATCATAATCCATTCATATAGTCCATAATTTGTCTTAAAAGTTGTCTTCCATTAATCCCTATCTATAATTCTAATATGATGGTAGCCAATTTTCAAATCTATATTGGGTAGATAATTTATGCTACTTAAACAATCTATTAGACCATTAATTCTAGGCAAAAAAATTCTATATCTAATTATAATCATGTTTATGGATCTTGAATGAGCTCACATTCTCTAACCAACGTCCTTATTATGTGTTCAGACTTTTGTAATAGTAAAAGGACTTAAAATTTCTCTAATTAAGCCTTTGTCTAACAATTCTTTCACTTGATTCTTATATCCACATTCTCTCCTAGAATGAGGTCTACGTAGTGATTGATGATTGTCATTGAATTTAGTTCACTAGGCAAGTCATACAGAATAATGTCAATAAATTCATTCAATAAATTTTATATTTATAAAGGAAAATAGATCATTTTTGTGGCTCTAATAACTATTTTTTGCTTACCAACCAATGCATAACTTAACTCTTCTTTTTAGATTTCGTTACAAGGATTCTTTTCCACTTATTAGTAGCACCTTAAGATTATCTTCTACTTATATATTTTCCTCTTTCAATGGTATGAGTGTGTGTTTTTTCCATATTTCTCAAAGTTGTGTGTAATGATTCCCACATAATGTATGTCTTTCCTTTCAAATCACTAAGGTCTACCAATAGGACATGGAAAATACCCATGGGAATGACATCACATAATACCTCATCCTTATAGCTATCAGTCTAAAATTCTACTTTACATTGATCATTTACAAAGACTTGGTGTCCATTTTACAGCCATATCACCTTATAAGGAGTGGGGTATTTAAATATTTTAAAACCTAACCTTTCAACCATTTATAAATATACTAGATTATCATTAATTCCACTATCTATAACAACCTTAAAGCACATACCTTTTAACTTTCAAGTGGTTTTAAACAATATATTCCTTTATATAGGTTCCTTAATTTCCTTATTTCTATTAATAATAACCTCTTCATAAGAAATGATTATCTAAATTTAGCTACAACTTCATGATAAGGTGATACTATCAGAGTTATTTCTAGAATCTAGATAACGTGAGTGCAATGGAGACGTGATCACACAAGATGAACAAGTGCACACCACATAGATGCTAAAACAATTTGAAAATAATACGATAAGAGAAATTAAACAAGACAAAATGGAGAAAACTAAATCTGATTAGCATGAGATGGCCAAAGTGAGGAATACAAATAGGAGAGTACGTAAGTAACTCCTCCACAAAAGGTGGACAAGGCACCCCAAGAATAGAATGTAACTCCTCCATTAAAGGTGGTGACCAGGTGCTAAGAATAGAGAAGTAACTCCCATCAAGAGAGTTACTTATGACATTTTTATGACACATCTATGACACACACCTCCACATAAGCTAGCCTATCCCACAAATGTAGGAAAACTCCATGTATGCACAAGAAATACAATTTCCCTAATTAATAGATAGGGAAAAATAAAAACCTATACTAATACCGCCCCATAAGCATAGCTTAGGTGGGTAGTGTGGAAATATAAAATGGGTCTCAGCAACTAGTCCTGGTAAGGTACCCATGTACAAATGCAATCTCCCATAAGATAGAGAAAAGGAGAAAACTCATAGGAAAAAACTCCCCCCCCCCAAAAAAAGAGAGACATAAAAGAAAAAAAGTGGGTAGAAGGCCCCCCTGAAGATGATGCTATTGTAGATGTAGACCGTACCCCAAGAAAAGCTCATAGATGAATGAACTTGCTCTCGGTGAAAGGTTTGGTGAAGATGTCTGCAACCTACTTCAAATATTGGCAAAATATCAAGTCAATGACCTGACAGTGAATAAGCTCTCGAATGAAATGCATGTGAATCTCTATGTGTTTGGTCTGCTAGTGCTAAACTGGATTCCTAGAAATCTAAATGGTACTCTAGTTATCACAATAAATGATGGTGGGTTGCCTGATAGGAATGTGAAACTTAGAAAGAATCCCCTAAAGCAAAATAGCCTCAGTATCTACATTAACAGCTCCCATGTACTCTGCCTTTGTGGATGATATACAATAGCATTTTGCTTCTTGCTAGACCAACTGATAGGACCTAAACCTATAGAGAAATTGTAACCAAAAGTGGACTTGTGAGTCTATGAATCGCCAGCCCAATCTGAATCTGTCTATCTAACTAGGTTAACATCTATGCCAAATCTGTAATGAATCCCATATCTATGTGAACCCTTTATGTAATGCAAGATCCTCTTAGCTACTTTCCAATGTAGCTCATGGGGTTCCTGCATGAATCTAGAGACAAGTCCCACTATATATGAAATGTCAGGCTTGGTGTGAGTCAAGTAGATGAGACTACCAACAAGTTGTTGATACCGAATGGCATCAACCAATGGTGAAGAACAATTTGTCTCAAGCTTGACCCCTAATAGAAAGGGAGTCAGAGATGGCTTGCAATCAGCCATGTGAAATTGAGCCAATAAGTCAAGAGCATACTTAGGCTGTGCAAGAGAAATTCCTAAATTTGACTGTGAGATCTCAATGCCAAGGAAGTATTACAACAAACCCAAGTCTGTCATGTGAAATCTATCCTAGAGAAATACCTTCACCACTGCAATAGCCGATGAAGAACTCTCATGATCAAAAGGTCATCAACATATAGAACCAAAATCAAGAGTGAATCATCTTGCTGCAAGAAGTAGACATTGGGATCAAAATGGCACCTAGTGAAACCCGCTGTGAGAAGGAAGGAATCCATCTTGGCATACCAAGCTCGAGGGGCCTATTTGAGGCCATAGATAGATTTCCTAAGTTTGCATACTAAGGAAGAATCTTGAATAAATCCTGGTAGCTGCTCTATGTAGATCTCTTCCTCAAGGTATCCATGAAGAAATGCACTCTTCACATCCATCTGATGCACATCCCAACCATGTGCTACGATAATAGCCAAGGTCAGCTGGATAGAAGTGATCTTAGCAATGGGTGGAAAGGTCTCTGAGTATTCAATGCCTGTGACCTGTGAGAAACCCTCGGCAACTAATCACACCTTGTACTTATCAACTGACCCATCTGCTACAAAATTGGTTTGATATATCGATTTAGATTGGGCTAGCAATTCACAGACTCGCAAGTCCACTTGTAGTTACAGTTTCTCTCTAGGTTTAGGTCCTATCAATTGGTTTAGCATGAAGTAGAATGTTATTGCTACATCATCCATAGAGGCAAAGTACAAGGGAGCTATTAATGCAGCTACTGAGGCTATTTAGCTTTAGGGGATTCTTTTTAAGTTTGGCATTCCTATTAGGTAACCCACCATCATTTATTGTGACAACTAGAGTACCATTTAGATTTGTAGGAATCTAGTTTAGCACCAGTATACCAAGCACATAGAGATTCACATGCATTTCATTTGGGAGCTTATTCATAGTTAGGTCATTGACTTGATATTTTTCCAGTTTTTGGAGTAGGTTGTAGACATCTTCACCAAACCTTTCACTGATAGCAAGTTCATTCATCTACAAGCTCTTCTTGGGGTGTGGTCTACATCTGCAGTAGCATCATCTTTAGGGGGGGCCTTCTAGCCTCTTCTTTTCTTTTATGTCTCTCTTTTGGGGGGAAGTTTTTTCCTACGAGTTTTCTCCTTTTCTCTATCTTATGGGAGATTGCATTTGTACATGGGTACCTCATCATGCCTAGTTGTTGGGACCCATTTTATATTTACACACTACCCACCTAAGCTACACTTATGGGGGGGTATCAGTGTAGGTTTTTATTTTTCCCTATTTATTAATTAGGGAAATTGTATTTCTTGTGCATACATGGAGTTTTCCTACATTTGTGGGATAGGCTAGCTTATGTGGAGGTGTGTGTCATAGATGTGTCATAGGTGTCATAATAATGTCTTAAGTAACTCCCTTGATGGGAGTTACTTCTCTATTCTTAGCACCTTGTCACCACCTTTCATGGATGTGTTACATTCTATTCTTGGGGTGCCTTGTCCACATTTTGGAGTTACATTCTATGGAGGAGGGAAAAATAAAAACCTGCAGTAATGGATACCACACTCTCCTCATTAGCTTGGATAATTTAATCATTGCCTTAACTTGTAGGAGGATTCTCTGGGCACTAATATGATCTATTCACAAACTTGTTACATTTGAAACATATACCTAAAAATACTCTTCCTCTACCTCATATGAATGGATTACTACTTATGAATGAGTAAACACCTCTTGTGGTTTGAGATTAACTTTATAAAATTATAAATTCTTCATTATTGATCTACAACTTTTTCCTTCCACCATGTTATTCTCTTCCTCTAATATTTCTACCTCCACCCTTTGAAATGTTGAATATCCTTCATAGAAAATTTCTCCTCTACTTTAAGATCAAATTGGTATCCATCCTCTATTGATATTAGTTATATAAGGATGATATGATATTCGATTTTAAACCTTAACCTATAATATATCTATCCACCTTTTTAGCATCGTATTCTATACATCCTGCTCTGATGGTTAGTTTATATAACTCTTATATGTATTTCTTTACTTTCATCTCCTTTTACCTTAGGTTTTGAAGCTTTTTAAATTGATTATTTTAGTGGTATTTTGGCATGAATTCTCCTTTGAGATTAGCCACCATTATGTTCTAACTCTTATTTTTTGGTGTACCTTTCCTTCTCCTCTCATCTTTCACTCCATCCAACTTAAGGGATACATGAACTTTCAATCTTGTACTAGAAAAATTCACTTTATTTTGATCCTCGATTCCTTTATATTCAACATACTTTTCCATGGCATTGATATGGTCAACTTGATCCTCTACATTTAAGATGCTTTCATACAAATGTACTTCTAAATTAGGTTGGAGCTAACTCCCATGACCACCCAAATAAGTCTCTCTTTTTCCCTTTATTATCTTTATTCTTCTCTTTATGTTTCTTTTTGTTAAGGAATTTCATCATATCTACCACTAAAATATATTATATCAATTCCATTTTTTGAGTAATCACCATGGGATGTAAATGATCTTATATATTCCTCATCTCCTCAAGTAATATTGCGTGAGTAGGTTACCTCCTTTGACCTCTTGTAACTCTTGATATAGTTTGTATCTTTACAAGCCTCTTAATTAAAACTTATTCTTACTAAATTGACTGAGATATTAATAAAATTTAACAAACCTAGTACTTTTCCTTGATACCAATATGGACTAAGGGATCATTAAGATCATACATCCTTAAATAGTTAGAATTGGCTTTCAGGGTTGTATCCCTTTGTTCTAAGTCTATTTATTAATTTTGTAATATAATACACTAATCTAAAAATTTTAATCATAAAAATTTCAAAACACATTCACTCACATGTTTTACAAACTTAGCATATCCATTTAGACCTTTATTCAACCTTAAAATTGTAAGAAAACACAAAACATGGGTTTTTAAGCCTAAGAATTAGGATTGTAGATTGGGATTTTGAGAAAACTTTATTTTAACAAGTAAAAATTATCTAAAACAACCTTTAAAAAAAATATACTAGCATAACATTCCTCAAAGTTTCATAAAAATTGAAGTTTTAAATTTTAGGATATATGGTTTTTTGTGTTCAAAATCATATTAGGCCCATACAAAGGCCGAGATCATTCAAAAATGAATAATTTGAGTTTTGTATTTTATTTTCCAAATAATTATTTTTGAGGTGGTATTAACGACTCTTATATACCCTTACCTAAAATTTTAGACTTTGAACAGCTCTAAAAAGTGAATAAAATAATGCTTCCTTGACTGTACCTACACTTTTTCTTAACTGTAATAGAATTGTACTATCTTATCAAATACACAAATTGAAAAATGTTATAATAAATAAAATAAATATAGTTTAAATTAAAATTACATTCATTTAAATTTTTATAATGTATCTAAAATAATAATAGTGTTTTATTTATTCATATATCTTCAAAAAATGATACACAAAATTCTACAGACTATCTCCAACCTCTCAAAAAACCTACAACTTCAAACTTTATCCTTTATTTATTTACTTATGTATCCTCCTATGATCAATTTAAATTTATCAAAAAAAATTTATATGTCTATAATTATTTCTTTCTTGTTTCATGAGCCAAAATCTCTCAACAACTTATGACTTATCCAAACATGTTGAGTTTATTCATATACCTATGTTGCACATACCTTGATTGAAATAAATACATGTTTAGATTGAGTCAAAGTTTGAAAATATATATATATATATATATATATATATATATATGTGTGTGTGTGTGTGTGTGTGTGTGTGTGTGTGTGTGTGTGTGTGTGTGTGTGTGTGTGTGTGTGTGTGTGTGTGTGTGTGTGTGTGTGTGTGTGTGTGTGTGTGTGTGTGTGTGTGTGTGTGTGTGTGTTTATAACATAAATACCTCTTACCATAGGATATTTCCTTCATAACATGCCAAAATCTTCAATATTCTTACTAACAAATTTAAATTTTTAAATTATCAGTTTGGTCAGGGAATCTAGAAACACCAACAAAATACATAGAAATGAAAATAGAAGCATATAAAAGGAATATTTTTCACCATTAATGAATTTTTATACCTTATAGGACCTTAAAAAAAATAATTTAAATTCTTATTTACATGCACATTATTAGTCATCTAAGGGTCTAGAGTCTGGGGCACATGTGGCATCAAGTGTCAATATAATCCATATTGGTGGCACCTAAAAAGTGGATTCTAGATAGATAGAGTAGGTAGATAAGTAAAATACTAACTCAATTTATTAGTATTCTATTAAAGGCCTTTAGATTGGTCATTTAATGGATTTGTTTTGGGATTGAGAGTCTTGTTTATATAACATATTGGCCTAAAAGTGCATGCTCTGATTGGTAAGTGTATGGGTAAGTGGCTAGAAATAGGAAATGTTGAATCCTCAGTTAAGCATCATTAGGAGCCATATATTGAGGTAATTTTTATTCCTAAAGTATTATTCATTAGTATTTTATCTTTTATAGATTCAATGGATAAGATAATAAATCATCCTTTGTGTTTGGGAGGCATTAGTCTCTAGCTTCAACAATGGCCACCCAACATTAACATTCTTGTAACCCAAAAATAAAGATTCCCTAATTGGATACAATTTAACATGATTCCTATAGAATATTGGGGATAAGACTATCTTAATATCTATTCAATTTGTTAGGGGATTTCATTGAGATTAATCATATTTCAGAAGAAGGTGTTTCATCTTCCTTTACAAGGGTTACAATTTTTTGGGATCTTGATTCAGATATTCATGAAACTATCATTATAAAAATGTAAGGGAGATCTTGGAAGTAATCCCTTTCTATTGATAAAATTAATATTACATCTATCAAGTCAAAGAATCCAAGTCATACTAATATTTTTTGTAAGACTTTTAGTCTATATTCACCTTCCAATTTAGTATCAAAGAATCGGGTTTGGAAGATAACCTTTGGATCCTATAGACATTTATTGTAGTATAATAATAGAAAGATTTTGGTCTATAAAAATTAAAATGAAGGGGCTCATCTAAATAATAAAAATGTGGTTTTATTGATCAAAATTCAAAATTGTTGGAAACAAAGGTGTTTTATGATAAAGCAATGAAGGAGGACCAGCTAAGGAAACAAATGGAGATCCTCAATAGTCATAATGTTAATATTGAAAAAATAGAGGCCTTGATGGAAAAATTAGATAAAGTGTAAGAATTTTATCCTTATTTAATGTTAAAAGGGTGTGAATTTATTTTATAACAGTCGTAAGTAATCAATTATATTCTTCAGTGGTCACTTGTAGTAGGCTTATGATGTTGTTTCCTCTTAAAATATTGGAGAAGATGAACCTGAGAAAGGTTATAGCCTAGTTGATCCTAAGTGAAATTTGAAAGTGGAAAAATAATATTCAAAGGAATATCTCAACTTGAATGAAAATTTGAGTATTTCCCAGTCTTACAGTTCTCTTCTTTGACCAAATTTGGATCTACATGGGAAGAGATGTAAAAAATCAGCCAAGGTGTGTATGGCAGGAGAAGTCTTGAATGATAGATAGGGAAATTTTCTAAACTTATTTGAGCCTTTAAAATAGAGATGAGGGTTGAATTCCCCTCTTGAAAATTATGAATCTCATATCCCAGAATGTTATGGGTTTGAATGCCCCTAACAAGAGAAGTTTGGTGAACCATCCCTTTTTTTATTATTCCTCTGTAGTTTTTACTAATTTAAGAGTCAAAGTTGAATATGGAAAAAAATCAAGTCTAATGTAGACCTATTGGATTAGATGGATTATCTACATTGTTTAATCTTGTAAGGCCTTAGGGTGTTTGGAAATTATCTAGTCTCTAGCCATAGTTTATATGGATATGATAGGTTCTGGCTCTAACTAAAAACTTTGTCAAATTTTATGTTTTTCTTATGATATGAATTTTCTCATGTTTAATATGTATGGTCTAAATGATTATGTGTCGAATCTTATTTTATGGAGTGAGTTGTCTAATTTTATATCATATTTTATTATTCACAAGGTGGTTCTAGTTGGTAATTTCAATGCCCTTATTTCCTCTTCAAAGACGTTGGGTGGGTCTGTGCGAGTGGCCCACTTTCAATTTGATTTCTACAAATTTATGTCTAATAATGAATTGATTGATGTAAGGCATAAGAAGGGGTTATTTACTTGGAAAAATAAAAGTTGTGGTTCTAATAACATTGTAGAATGATTAGATTGAATTTTATTTTTCCTCTGTTAGGTTTTCTCAAATTCATAATTTAGAAAAAACTATTTAGCCCATCTCTACGTCAAATCAATTCCCCACAGATCTCAAAATTAATGTGGACATCCCTCTAATGATATTCCCTTTTAAATTTGAAAACATGTGGATCTGTGATACATCTCTACCAAATTTAATGAAGATTTGGTGGAATAACGAACCTATTGTCTTACTTTTGTAGTTATTTAGGATGGTTAAGAAATTACATTTTATATAAAAAAAATCAAGAGAAGGATCAAGGAGAATTTGAATAAGGTGGTTTTTAGTGTAGGGATGGATATTACATCATATAATGTATAGAATCATTTAATTTCCAAGTATAAATAACTTTTATTATGGAAATACATTTATTGGAAGAAGAAATCAAGAGACTGTTTTATTGGAAGAAGAAATCAGGAGATGATATGAGTAGATGTTTTAAATGTGGTGGAAGAGTGATGGAAAATAAAAAAGGTTTTCGAAGATCTCAATGTTAGTTTCATATATTTATTTCTTAAAGGTGAATCTTAGGTGATTTTTGGTTATTTCTATCTCATGTCCCTTTGTAATACTATTTATAAGATTATCTCCAAAGATATGGCTATTAGGCTCAGGCCCTTAATGGATGCCTTGATTTTAGATGTGTAAAAAGATATTATGCTAGGTAGGAACATTCAATAAGGTATTATCATTGTCCATGAGATGATTACTTCACTTTTTCACTCTCATTAGAAAGGTTTGATGTTCAAACTTGATATTAGTAAAGTGTATGATTGATTAAATAGGTGTTTCTTAATAAAAGTATTGGAGAAATTTAGTTTTTGTAGGTGTAGGTGTGATTAGGTTTTCAGTTATGTGGTAGATCCAAATTTTATAGTTTTGGTCAATACAAATCCAACTAGTATATTTGAGGCTTCTTGGGGCCTTAGGTAGGGGGACTCCCTATCTCCTTTTCTCTCCATTCTCATGGCATAAGATTTGGGGTGTGCCATGAAGAAAAATAAGGAAGAGGTCCATTTGAGATTTATTAAATTTTTGTATGGATTGGAAAGCCTTACTCATTAGCATTTCATAGATGTTACCTTTATTTTTGGGAAGCCTCAATTAGTGAAGATCAAGCTTTCAAAGAATATATTATCCAGTTATGAGGCTACTTTGAGTCAAATTGTGAATTATATAAAATATGAAATATATTTCATTAACTATTATCAGTTATTATAGCTAGCTATCTCCCTAATTCTATGTTTTTATATTGGTAAATTTCCTACCAAATATCTTGGTGTTCTATTATTTACTGGTATAGGGAAGGTATCTCATTGGGTTTGTTTGATTGAATTTTTTAAGGATCATCTAGATTCTTGTCAAGGAAAGTGGCTTTCCCTAGCTGGTCACTTAATGTTATTCAAAGATGTTTTGAGATCTCTCCCTATCTACTATTTTTATATTCTTCAACCACCCTATTTTTTGATAAATATGTTGAATAAAATTATTAAGGATTTCATATGTAAGGGATCTTATGAGAAGAATAAAATCATTTTGGTTAAATGGGATAGGGTATGTAAGGCAAAGAAGATGGGAGGTGTTTGGGTTAAAATATCGATTATTAAAAATTAGGCTTTAGGTGTAAATTTGGTTAGGGAGATGATATAGAAACCAAATTCCCTTTTTTGTAAGTTTATGGAGTGAAAATATCTCAATTTGGAAAATTTGATCTGTATTATTTATATAATTAATCCCCTAATGGGTTTTCATTTTTTTAAGTTTTTGATTGAATACAGACCTCTTATTATAAATCATTTGAACTATCAATAATGTTAGACTTGATAACTTCTATTATGACTCCTAGAATGGGCATAAACTTCTTTTTGATATTCTTAATCTGGCTGAGGCAAAAATTATTCTTTCTATAGCTTGGAGTGATTAAATAATAGATTTTTTAGATCTTATCCCAACCTAGGGTATGATGTCTACGTATTGTAAAAACTTTGACAACTTAGTTATTCCTAAGGATTAGTTTAGACTTCTTGTTGATTGCCTTGTGAATCACAAATTATTTCTGAAATCTATGGAGGATTCACTACATGAAATTAGGGAAATTATATACAAGATTCATTATGATTGGGATATCAACTGGTTGAGAAAATGAATATTCTATGATATGGGCTTATTTCCTTTGTTGGTGAAAGGAGGGCCTTTAAAACGTGGGTTCCTTTATGTGGATAGCAGTTGAAAATCATATAATCACTCAATACAAGTTGGGAAATATTGTTTTTCAATCTCCTCTCAGTATTGTTTATGCAAAAATGAGGAAAAATCAACTAACCATACATTTTTTGCATGTTCCTTTACTTCATGGCATTGGTCTTGGCTATGTTGTAAGTTGGGCTGGTCTTTGGATTGTACTTATTCCCTTCCTAATCATTTAATTTTTTATTTGATTGGTGATATAAATAAAATCATTTTATGGTCTATGTTAGGTGAGTCATTGTATTTTTATTTGGTTGATTTAGAAGGAAAGGAATAAGTGAATGTTTTAAGGTAAGGAAACTCTATATTAACATTTATTAAAGATATGGAGTTTGAAATCTCTTGAGGTAATTTTAGCTCAAGTAAAATAATTAAATGGTATGATTTCATCTATCGACATGAGAATATATGCCAAATGGAAGATGTTGTCTTCACCCCCCAGTAATGGGTCATTGGTTACATCCTAATCTCTCACTAATCAAATTTACTTGATTATCCTTGGATATTTATATTTGGTGATTTAATTTGATTAATATTAACTAAGCTGTAAATCATATTCTATTATGGGATAGTTTTATGTTGATTTGATTTCATGATTTTATTGTTATGAGTTTAGTTTTATGGTATATTTTTATATTGTGATCATTTTAACTTGTTAATACAATAGTATTTTATGATATATATATATATATATCATGATGCTTATAGGCTAGCTAACTTCTTATCATGAGTTAGATGTAGGGGAGATTCATCCCTTAGAGTATGATGGAGGGAGAGCATCATTAAAGAGGGTGATGTAGATGGAGGCATTGGGAGAAAATAGATGAATAGCTAAAACCTTGCATACAACACATTAGATAGTACATGTTATATGCATTGTTTGAATTGTTACAACTAGTACATTGTGTAGTCATATTTGGTCAATCCCCAACTTATATGAGTCCAAAAATTACATTTGATGGGTCTCCTACCATGGGTTTTAGATCGCATCCATGAGATCATCATAATTACAAAATATTTAATAATTTGCTACAAGACCATATTACAATGAAAATTATATAAGTTCAAATATGGAAATAGAATTAAAATTATCATCATGGAAGTTACTTTGGAACCAATGGTAATGATTTAGAAATAATTATTAGGATCTTCAATGCATAATATGTGGATTTTCATCCACATTTTTTTAAAGATGTAACATTATTAATAATTAGGAGAAACTGAAGTGGTGATGGTATAATATTAGGAATACAAATTGGAATAGATGGTGTCATTCAAACATATATGTCCACTTCAATTTTTTATCATATTTCTAAGCCCAAAATTATTTTTTGGTCACTTCTATTTATTTAGCTCTATTATAATGAAAGAAATTTACCCATTACAAACACCAAAATAAAACATAATCACCAACAACTATGCTCCTTATCCCATGAATACAAATTCCCCCTAATCAAAACCAAGATAGTTGCAATTTTGATGTAGAGATAATATGTTAATGATTTAGAAATAAAATAAGTCTCTTGCATAATGTTAGTGGAGTTTCATCCACATTTTTTGAATATGTAACATAAGCAAACTGTCTAATAGGGATTTGACTCATTATTTTTTAGCCCCACCAGGGATACATTTGAGATATTATAATTCACTGATTCAAATCACTGTGAGGGTGAGTTTCCTTTATTGAACTTACAAACTAATATTTGGAGATGAATTTGACCCTAAAATGGTACCTAAAATAAGTGACACAAAATCATACCTAGTAGCCCAAATATCTCTTGAGAAAGTATTTTATGTGCTTATCTAAATTGAAAATGGTTATGTGAGGGCATAACTAGTAGTCTACCTCATAACACTTACTATATATAGTATTTATATATATAAACTTTCCATTTATAGATTTTATATAATTGTATATTTTTATAATTTAGGGAATTTCATTCCAAGAAAATAGAAATAGGATCGTCACAACAAATTACACTTGATGGGTCTCCTACCATAGGTTTTAGATCACATCCAAGGGATCATCAGAAATAGAAAATGATCAATAATCCACTACAATACCATAGTACAATGAAAATTATAGAATTTTAAATATGGAAATAGAAGTAAAATTATCATCATGGAAGTTACTTTTGAACCGATGGTAATGATTTATAAATAATTATTAGGATATTCAATCCATAATAAGTTGAGTTTCATCCACATTTTTTTAGAGATGTAAGATTATTAATTATTAGGAAAAATTGAAGTGGTGGTGGTATAATAGTAGTCATACACATTGGAATAAATGGTGTCTTTCAAACATATATATCCACTTCAAATTTTTACTGTATTTATAACCCCAAAATTCTTCTTGGTTGCTTCTAATTTTTTAACACCATTGTAACAAAATTAATTTCTCCATTAAAATCACCAAGACAAAAATTGATCACCAACAAATATGCTTCTTATCTAGTGAATACATATACCCCTTGACTAAAACTAAGGGGATTGCAATTTTGACATAGAAATTGTACTAATGATTTAGAAATAATATTAGGCTCTTGCATAATATTAGTGGAGTTTCATCAACATTTTTTGAAGATGTAACATAAAAAAATTGTCTAATAGATAATTGACTCCTTAATTTTTAGCCCCTCTAGGAATATCTTTGAGATAATTTACTTCAACAATTCAAATACCTGAGGGACAGTTGCCTTTATTCAACATACAAACTAATATTTAAAGATGAATTCGACCCCAAAATGGTAGTTAAAACAAGTGACACAAAATCATACCTAGTAACTCAAAGATGTCTTGGGAAAGGATTTTGTGTGCTTATCTACATTATGGTTATGTGAGGGCATAAATAATAGTCTACCTCATAACAATTACTATATATAGTATTTCTATATATATACTTTCTATTTATAGATTGTATATAATTGTAGATTTTTATAATTTAGGGAATTTCATTCCAACAAAGTAGTAATAGGTTTGTCACAAAAAATTATAGTTGGTGGGTCTCATGTCATGGTTTTTTTATCACATCTAAGGGATCAACAGAGTTAGAAAATATTCAATAATCTACTACAAGACCATAGTACAATGAAAATTATAGAAGTTCAAATATGAAATAGAAGTAAAATTATCATCATGGAAGTTACTTTGGAAGACGAGCCTAATAATTATTTATAAATCATTAAAATTATCATCATGGAAGTTACTTTGGAACTAATTTTAATGATTTAGAAATAATTATTAGGCTCGTCAATACATAATAAGTGGACTTTCATCCAAATTTTTTTAAACATGTTACGTTATTAATTATTAGGATAAACTAAGGTGGTAATGGTATAATAGTAGGCATACACATTGGAATAGATGGTGTCTTTTGAACATATATGCACACTTCACATTTTTATCAAATTTTTAAACTCAAAATTTTTCTTGGTCACTTCTAATTTTTTTAGTGCCATTGTAACAAAAGAAATTTATCCATTGCAATCACTAAGACAAAACTTGATCATCCACAAATGTGGTGCTCTTTATCCAGTGAATACAAATGCCCCCTAATTGAAACCAATGTACTCATTAAAATTTTAATGTAGTGGTTGTTCTAAGAGGCTCTCTTTACATGAAAAATGCAAGGCATCATAGACTAAAGTATTGCATGGTGATTCAGATCCTGATAAGTTTGCATCCACAATTGTTTTTAAGATGAACTTATTTTGACATCATGTCATGATATTGTAGTAACTAGTAGGTTTAATTATTAATTTACAATCTTTCACTTAACATAACCCCTCTTACCCCACCCACGCATACCAATTATATTAGTTATTAAATAAATATATTTAACATATTATAATAAATATATCACAATATTTATATATATTAAACTAATGAATTATATATATATGTAAACCCTCTTACCCCACCCCCACACACCAATTATATTAGTTATTAAATAAATATAATTAACATATTATAATAAATATATGACAATATTTATATATATTAAACTAATGCATTATATATATATATATATATATATATATATATATATATTGTAAAATATATTTTGATATTAATCAATATTATTATATCATGTGTGTGTGTGTGTGTGTGTGTGTGTGTGTGTGTGTGTGTGTGTGTTTTGTGTGTGTGTGTTATAAATCAATATTATATATAATAAATTTTAGTATAATATATTTCAATACATTCTATATATTTTTAATAGTACAAAAATAATATTATATTTTTAATTAAATTAAGTGAATTTTTATGCATTTAACATATTGTATAATGTCATGTAACATGAAAATGGGGTTTAACATTATGAGGTCAAAATTGCAATCTCTGGTATGGATTTAAAACTCTGTACCACTTCACCATGTGCATAGCAGATTAATTCAAAGAGAAAAGCAATAGAACATTAATAATATTTAGTAGGAAATGAGGATTAAATTAAAATAATCATATATCAACAAGGTTAAATCATGTATCCCTTCTCCATCACAAAAGATGCATTTTTATTAATGGAAGTAAATGATCCATGCATCATTATCAATTGGATATGAAGTGATTTGAAAATCATAATTTGTAGGGCCAAATCACATCAATGTAAAATCAATTAAATTTAAATAGGAAACTATAAGCCAAAAACCTTTACTATTGAAAAAATATTTCAATACAAGAATCATAAAAACTTAATTTATCAAGATAATTTATAGAAATTATAATATATCTATATATTTTTAATGGTATGGAAATAATATTAAATTTTTAACAAAATTAAATGAATTTTTATGCCTTTAATGTATTGTATATTGCCACATAACACCATAAAAAGGGCTAATGTGATGACAAGGATAAATTTCAAACTCTATGGTGCTTCACCATGTGTGGAGTAGATGAGGTAGATTACTTCAAAGAGTGAATATGTAAAACATTATTATGTTTGGGAAGAATTAAATTAAAAATTACAATCACATATCATGAATTTGAAATAATGTCACAAGAATTAAATTTGATGTTGGAGATGAAACTTGTCATGGGACTATTGGCAATAAAGTAGATGAACAATCAGTTAATTTCATGTAATGACAATTATTAATTTTTAGTATCCCTTCGAACTTGGTTTTAAAAAGTGTATGAACTATTAGATTAAATACAAATTATACAAAGGAATCAATTAGGTATTACTTTACAAAATGACCATCAAATTTGATTTAACCATCAGGTCTTTTGAGCTATAATTTAAATTAGTGAAACACATTTCTTATGTTGAACAGATTCAAATTAAGATATACCAATAATGAATATCTATCCTAGCGACTTTATTTCTCCACTCAAATCCTCTGGTTTATTTCTCTAGTTTATAAGATCAAAATGATAATTTTATTACTAAATTTAATTTTGATGTCTAACTATGAGATGTGTTTCCTAGTGTTTCTAACTGCAAGTGTCATAAAGTGATCTAGATACATGTTCATCAATTTTTGTAGATAATACTAGTTGTCATTTTTAACTCATGTATAATGCAGTTTTATTCACAATTTTTTTGTAATGCATAGTTACTAAGATGCATGTATTTAATGTACCTATTTACAAAATCAAAGATATAAACAACTCAGAACCAACCATTGTAATATACTAGGAGTAGTGATAGAAAACTTTTTCATTTAGC
The DNA here is from genome assembly GCA_037957365.1 of Torreya grandis. Classification (NCBI taxonomy): domain Eukaryota; kingdom Viridiplantae; phylum Streptophyta; class Pinopsida; order Cupressales; family Taxaceae; genus Torreya; species Torreya grandis. The sequence goes on along the minus strand of JARHVA010005620.1, from coordinate 907,211 downwards.
AACCTTAGCACGTGCACCTCATGGATGTGATTAAATGCTTTGTATGAGCCCTTGGGATCTTATATAATCTATTCTCCATCTATGAGGATGTGATGTTCTATGTTATTTAGAGTGAAAAATTATCTATGTCTACTATTTATTTTCTTTTGCTTTTATAGTTTTGTTCTTTGATTGTATAATAGACCCTAGTTCATGCTTTATGCTCCTTTATGGTCTATGATGCTTCAAGATCTAATATCTATTATGTAATTATAGGTTAATGTTTCAAATCTATCAGTGCATCACCTTAAATTAGATCTACTTTCCATGTTATTTATTTTTCTTTTTTATCCCTTTTCACCCCTAAAATTTAATGAAGAGCCATCTTCTAAAAGCTTGCAGATTGATTTATAGATTGCATTCGGTCCCACATCTGTAAAGCTTCCCATAGAGGTTGTTTATCCTAAAGTGAGATACAATTTTTGTAATATAATGTTATAATTTTTTTTCATATAATACGAATTCATTTTTTCCTATAGTAGTTTTGTATCCAGTCATATTTATTAATTTATTTTCAAATATCATTTTAAAGTAAAATACTCATGATTTTTATAATGAACTTATATTGCATAAATTTTTAAATAATTTATGACTATAGATTAGTTAAAACAATCCTATAATTTATTAATAGCATGCCCTCAAAAATAATAAGCAATCTTGTAGCATGGGACGCCTACTTACTACAAGTGAATTTGATTAAATGGTAACATGTGAAATTGACAGATGGGTATCTTAATATATAGAGAGAGAGAGAGAGATTTAATTTCTATAGTATGATAATGTCAAATTTTTATCAATTATTTTGACAAATAAAAAATAAAAAAAGAAAAAAAATATCATTCAGTAATTCAAGAGCCAATGTACCACTTCTACTATAATTCAAGCATTTCTTAGTACATTACTACCATCATTCATTGATGACAATGAATTTTTGGGAGTAATGGTGGACGATAATGATGTCCCATATTCTAACAATAATGAGGTTCCTTCATATTTTATGAGGATAATTCAATGCAAGTTTAATATCCTGAATGAAATTCTTTATTAGTTTTATTATTAAGAGTTTTTAAGGACAACAAAAAGGATTTCAATAGGATAGGTTGGGTGGATATCATGTGCCTAATAAATATGGGATAATCTCTTTAAAATAACCACTTTAGCTTGAGACAATCCACTCTACAATGAAGGATGTTGTAGAGATTGATAGTTTACATGCACTTAACGCATTTACTAACACCTTCATGAAACATACGAGCCAATTTTCCCATACTGATGCTTATGAGAGTGGACATGCAAATTTTCCAACTAATATTGCTACTCAACCACACTAATATAGATCCAATGGTACTCCATGCATTGGAACTTAAATTAGATGAGGATAAGGATTTGATGTAAACCAATTATGGTAGTTTTTCTAATTAGATTTGATGTAAACCAATTATGGTTCTCTATGCTATATGTAATATAATAGATGGGGACTTTAGAACATATATGTCCACTTAATTTTTTTATCCAATTCCTAAACCTAAAATTCATCTTGGTCAGTTTTGTTTTTCTTAGTGTCATCGCAATAAAAGCAATTTCTCCATTATAATCACCAAGACAAAATAAGATCAGCCAAAGTTGAGCTCCTTATCCATTGAATATAGATGTGACCTGATCAAAACCAAGGGGGTTACAATTTTGATGTAGATATTACATGCTAAGATTATCTCTCTTTACACATAGAATGAATGAATATGGTGATTCAGATCTCGATCAATCTGCACCCACATTTGTATTTAAAGATGAACTTAATTAATATTTTGACATTGTTAAACATTTCAAATTAATAGGTTTAACTATCAATTATAATTTTACACTCTTTCGCTTTACATAACTCCTCTCACCAATACATATATACGAACATTATATGTCATGATATGTGTGTGTGCATGTGAATGAATGAATATATCCATATATATATATATATATATATATATATATATATATATATATATATATATATATATATATATAATAAACTGAGTAATATTATATATAAATTATATATTTTTTATTAGATATATTATACTAAAATATATAATAATAATTTGATTTATAAACTATATTAACATATTATATATTATATATTAAAATAATAATAATATTAAAATATATTATATAACATATAATATTGTAATCCATATACATACATACATACATATATATATATATATATATATTAAACTGAGTAATATTATATATAAATTATATATTTTTTATTAGATATATTATACTAAATTTTATAATAATAATTTGATTTATAAACTATATTAACATATAATAATAATAATAATAATAATAATAATAATAATAATAATAATAATAATAATAATAATAATAATAATAATAATAATGATGATGATGATGATGATGATGATGATGATGATGATAATAATATATATATATATATATGACATATAATATTGTAATCTTATATTACATTATGTAATTTATATTTTGAATAAATATTATATATTTGAATATAATATATATAAATATCATTGTAATATATTAAATATATCACTCGCGTTCAATTTGCCTTGACTACCCCTGAGGTGCACTTGCATTAATAAATAGGCGAGAGCTCCCAATGCATTTGAAATTCAAATTTACATTGCAAAATAGGGTCTGTATAATTTTCACATATTTTTAAGAGGAATAAAAACCACATAACATGTCTAACCAGATATTCCTATTCCTACATATTCTTAGTTTCTTTCGAACATATAGTGTAGAGCGTTGCTAGATCATAATAGAGCAGGTTGTAGAGTATCCAAAGCATTGATTGTATTTATTATTATCATTTATGTAGATATTTATTTTCAGGTATCTAATCTTGATAGTGTTTAATATATTTTTCACTCTATCTAAAATACGTAGAAATCCTTATTTTTAGGTATTTAATCTTAATAGTGTTCAATATATTTTTTACTTTATCTAAAATGTGTGATTTATTTATGTTGAATTGGACCTTTTATTAATTTTTTAGAACCTTAATATGTTATTAAATCACTAAGATTCAGATAGTCTACTTAGATTATTATAATATTTTTTGCCCTGCTAGAGCGCATCCAGTTGTGATGTTAGTGAGCCTTCTACTGAAGGAACGTGTGCATGACTATAATTTTGGAAAATAGGGTTTTCAAATTGTAACACTAAAATTTTATAAAACAATACAGTAAATATAATTTCAAATGCCCTACTTTATATATATATATATATATATATATATATATATATATATATATATATATATATATATATATATATATATATATATATATATATATATATATATATATATATATATATATGTGTATATATATATATATATATATATGTATATATATGTGTGTGTGTGTGTGTGTGTGTGTGTGTGTGTGTGTGTGTGTGTGTGTGTGTGTGTGTGTGTGTGTGTGTGTGTGTGTGTGTATATACTTCAATCAAATTTTAATAAAAATAGTACATTTTTTAAGAACATGTGTCAAGCTCAATGAGGCCCTAGGTTGGTCGAGGCAACAATGAGCCCTATTATAAATCCTGTTTCAAAGGGAAAAGAGATTAAAGGATTCAAGTGGGTGTATAAAACAAAAATTGGTAGTCTCCACTAGTTATAATTTAATAAAGGTAGACTCTTTATTTTGTTTAAATTTTATGGAAAATAGTTGCACAATAATTACTTTACACATTTTTTATCATCTCCATCATCTGGTGAAAAATAATCAATTGTGTAGATTTAGCCAATAAACCATGAAGTTCAAATGTCCTTCCTTATAAATAAATGAGCATGAATAGTTACTCAAAATTCATTTCAATTGTGCATAAAGTAGAGAGCCATTACAATCCAAAAAAATGTTAGTCCAATCCATGATAATAGAAAACATAAGATAATATAAAAGGTAGTCTCCCATAGCTTTATGTTATTGCATTTATCAAAATAATTGACTATAACCCAACCTATGATTAGGATTTGAAAATTTGGAGCTGGGTAAATGAAATAGTCCAATTGAGTAGCCAACATACTCTTGATGAATTTGTGTGTACTCCAACAATAAATAAATATAGTCATCTTTTATTTCTTGAGGAAACTGCACACCTTAATATTTAGAGGAGTACTAATACCTAAAAGTGAATGACAAGAAATAGTATGTTGAGAATATTCAAATTCATCCTCAGGTCCTTCTAGACTATTGATGTGTGTTTGTGTCAAGGATTTAATGCAAACAATAGAATAAAATTTCTTAGATTATAGGGACAATAGGAATATGGTAGTGACATCTTAGGGCTTCACTCAGTTTTGCTAGAGAGATTATATGGTTATAACTTACCACTTTCTAGTCTGCAAGCAAATAATACTATAAAGACAATAGGAATATGGTAATGACATAATATACTTGATTTTATTATAATGTAAATTGATTTTTATTTGATAATATGAGTCCAAACTCTTAAACAAAAAATTGGATATACATAATGAGGATTAATCTAAAGTGATTCATGTTAAAAAATTTACAAAGGAGGGAGTAAGGTAGGGTAGAAAAGAAAGTTCCCTTGTAACAACAAAGACCAATAGATCTCTTTTGATTTCTATTAGTAACCCAAATAGCACCCAATTAAAACTAGACTACTCAGATATGATTCATAATTGGAATTAGAATTATCTAAGGTTGTGGGATGCATGTATCTAGACCAGACCTCTAGTTGTGAGGCCAACTCCTCCGAATATGTGAATTTAGGATCAATTACTAAACCTATTACATGTTAGGATGAAAAGATTAAGAAAAAAATAAAATTATTCTTCAAACATAACAAGATTCTATGAAATTTGAAAATATGCAAGACTTTATTGCTTTAATGTCTTAACTATCGACATATTTGTTGAGTCCCTTAAGCAGTTGTAGGTGAATATTTCATGGAATTGAATATTCAACTAAGTTTGGTTCCTTGAGGTCTCCTTCAAAATCCATAACTTAATGTATGTTATTATGAAATTAGCATGCAGAAAAGAAACTATTATCCATCGAAAGGCATGAGAATTAGGAATCACAGAACACACACAAGACAACACTATAGATAGACTCTTGAATTATTTGGTTCCTTATATTAATTATGGTAAAAACTATATTTTGGTTACAAATGAGGGGTAAACTATTTTAGGTTTGTCAATGGTGTCTCCAAGGTGGCCAAGGATGTTGGTGAGGTGTCATGTGTGCTAGAATGGCGATGACAAGGTGTGCTTTAATGAGCCTCAATATTTATACATGGTTATTCAGTGTTTGACTAAGGGGGGCATTTTACGGTTGATATTTTATGGAATGTATGTGTTTTATAAACAATATGGGGTGTCAAGGGTGCTTATAATGAGTATAAAAGTGAGTGGACTTCATCTAGTTGATCATTGTTTTTATCTAGACATTTTGGTCTAGTGGTAGGAAATCTGAGTAGGTAGTTTGATGATGTCACCATTACCATGTATGGATGAGTCTAGAGTATATGGTCGTATGTTTATGATCACATTAGTCTTTAGTTTGAATTTGAATATTTAAATTTATAAAGGAAAGATGATTGATTTGCATTTCATCCATAAATTTTGATCTAGGATGAATTTCTTGGAGTAAAAAACAAAGTTGTAGAGGACTCCATGGAGCTTCTAATGAAACCTAGTTAGATGATTTGAATATTTATACATTAAAATATATTGATCTCCAAAGTTGACTGTGTATTTTACTATATTCTACAAGTAAATTGAGAAGGATATTTGATATTGTTTTGATGATGTTTAGATGTCTCACGATGAATTAGCTATTAGAAGTTGATATAGACTCCATGAGGATGATTTGTCTAGAATTTTGAGGTGGAACCAATACATATTCAGTATGAGAAAATGTTAATAAGTTCATTGTGTATTCATTCCTAGTGTTCCTATTTATAAGGTCTCTATTGGAGTTTATAGAGCATACACAGAGGTGAGCAAAGGTGACTGTGATCATTTGATGTCATAATAATTGGTATCAGAGAAGGTCCTTTGGAGGAAGATTAATAACTTGAAGGATAATTTGAATTGATACAAATATGGTTAAATAATTGAAGAAAGAGAATCAATAGTGGAAAGTTGTTATCAAGGCACTTGAAGGGAAAATATGTATTTTAAAGAAATATGCTAAAAAGGATGAAAAAGTTATCAATGATTTCAATGTTTAGGTAGAATATGCCAAGACGTGTGTATTCAAAATAAAAGGACATCATGTTTGATAAATAAACTTGCCATGTGGCATATTTCTATTCATAGTGAGCTCTTTGGTGGGGCCCTCTAATTTTGGTTGGTTACAGGAGTGTCATGCATCATTATCATAGGCAAGCAGAGCACTTCCCATAATAAAATATCAAATGCACATATAGAAATGTAGAGCACATAAATTGAAGAAAACTAAGGAATCTTCAATTAATCTAGCATTAGCACAAGTTAACAACTCTAAAATCAAATGTATAGATTAAGAATTTAGGAGAACCATTCAAATATAAAAGTAGAACAAGACAACTGAGACAGAAACCATATAGCACTTCACACAAATTAATATTGGACAATCTTTGTAGAATTTCTTGCTTATATTAATTTCTCAAAGTTTATAAACTAATTTGGTTCTAATAACTCCCTTCCCTTTTTATATTAGATAATTCTCCTTTTATATATTTCAAGGAAGCATGTTGATCAGTTGTATTAATTGACAAGTGTAAAAGTAAGGATAGTTGTCCTTTTAAAACGTCCCTTAATATACACTAAACTTTCTAAAGTAAATTGACCTCTAGGCAATTTTCTAAAAAAATGCTTGTGCCTTTATAAACATATTCCATTTTTGGAGATTACAAAGTTTCTAACAAAATAGAATATTACTAGTTATTTGGTGGGCCTTGTGCTAAATAACTCCCTTGTTGTTGTTGAAGAATCCTCATGGACTTTTGGTGTTTCTCTATGACAAGTTTTAAATTGATAGTTGGCTCTAGGAGGCACTCATCCTCATAATCAATCAAGTATTCAAAACCCCTATCATTTATTGTCATGGATTTTTTTATGCTCCTTTCCTTCAAAATCTTCTCCTCTATAGTTAGGATCATATTCACAACCCTATTGTTGTCAATCCTAAACTTTCCTTGGCTCTTAATTCTTACTTCTTGCATAACTAAGGTGACTCTGTGCTTATATTCATCTTCTAAAATGATGCCTAGGGAGTTGAGTTTTGTAGCTTTAGTGATCATGGTTTCAAAGAGTTATTCAATTCTATCCATCATCTCCTTGTCATGTCTTAGGATCCTCTCCATGTTCCTTGACCATGTACTCAAACCTTGGTTTTTTCAACAACTAATCCCATGATTATGTTTAAATGGGTTAGACTGATGGTTTTGAAAATAGGAATTTGACCCTCAACTTGTATGTTAATTAGCTCCTTCATTTTATCCCTTGAATCCTACCATTGGGATATTAAACCTTTGGATACTACATCTAGCTAGGCTAGTGGAATTGGTCTTGCCTTCATTATCTTCAATGAATAAAAAATATCATATAAAGATGCCTAAAACATCTTGATCATTTCCTCAGGGACTGAGAGAATAGCCTATTTCTTGATATTTTCATTTTATTTCTACAAGTTATTTATCTTTTGATGCATGCCTTTGATGCCTGCTTTTAGATAAGATAAATGAGCATCAGCTAATCTAACTATATCTTCTTTATGGATTGGGTCTTCACTAGTTCCTTGACCTCATACTAGATTGACACCAACTAATGGGTCAACCTTATAAAAAGTGAGCACTTCACCCAAAACCATGGATTTCTTCACTCTCACTCTTTCTAGTCCTACAGTCTCTAGTTTGAATTTCACACTAACTAATGACTCTATCATTTTTAGAGGTTTTGTAATCTTAATTTGTCTACTACTTGAGGTACTAGGAGATATCATCTTTCTTTCTTACTCTTCCTTCATCAAAGAAACTATCCATGTCTTGATCTTGTCATGAACAATGATGTTGACTACCTCTATCATGGCCCATGAATGGTGTAGGGTTGGAATCATTTGCATTTTTCCATATAAGAACCATTCATGAATGATTATCCCATGAATAGGACTCTCATCAATGAATAAGTTATCTTCACTCAAAGGATGAGTGAAGGATAACTTTAGTTTATTCTTTCCAACTGTGACCAAGGATAACTCATCCTTCCTCTTTTGTAATGGTGCTACTATAACTAGGTCCAAGGTTATTTCCTTCCCCTTTTCAGTTTATGCTTCTTCATCTTAGGATTGAGGCTATTCTAATTTTCCCTCTTCTTCATCTCATCCATAGGGATTAGCAAGTACTTTAAGTACATCCTCCACTATATCATTAGGAGATAGTGAAATCATATCAATTTACTCAGTTGGGGACTTTGGTCTACTAGGTTGAGATGAGGACGATGCCCCCTTAGTAGGTCTTTTTTCCAATCACTCCTCGAACCTTTATGTAACTTGAACTTGAGGTTGTTGTACTTCTGATTGTGGCTACTCTAGAGGGGGCATAGAAGAAGGCCCACGTAATAAGAGGTACTATAAAGGTCCCATTTGCCATATCTTACTAGGTGTTTTGTCATCTCTATCTAATCTAACATTAAGCCTAATATTATGCTTTTTCAACCTGGCTAATACTTCTATGAAACTAGAGGCCCTGAAATACATTATATCATGAACACCAATTTGGTGTTCATAGGAGTAGTTTATTTTTTTTGGTTTCAAATTCTTCACAACCCTATCATAAGGGTCCCATTTCCTTAACTCATCCAACTATAAGTTGAATGAGTCTCTATATCTAGAGAAGGTGTCTACTTGAAGGATTATTTATGTCTCTATGTAAGAGGTTAGAATTTGATGGCCTCACAAATGTCAATGATAACCTCATAAAATTCAAATGATAGCTATGAGAATGTCATATTTAATCTATATTAACCTTTCAATGGATTTGATATAACCATGACACATTTTTATTTGACAAGAACCTTGATTCACACAATTTTAATTTTCTTTTGAAGTATCTCCTAGAAGATACCTTAAAATAAAATTCCAATCATTTGCATGTTCAAAGTATCTCCTAGGAGATATCTTGAAATAAAATTTCAATAGTGTTCATTAGGGTTATTAAAAAAAAGTTTGTCATGGTTATATCAAATCCTTTGTAATAAACATGGAAGGTATTCCAAGGCCCTTTGAGGTATCTCCTATGACATACCTTGAAATAAAATTCCAATCATGTGCATTGGTCTTCATGTCAAATAAAAAGGTGTCATGGTTATATCAAATCACTTTCAAGGGACTTTCCAATCAACAATAAATGTATTATAAGGCCCTTCGAGGTATCTCCTAGGAGATACCTTTAAATAAAACTCCAATCATGTGCATGTTCAAGGTATCTCCTAGGATATATCTTGCAAGAAAATTCCAATAGAGTGCATTAGGGTTATTACCAAATAAAAAGTTGTCATGGTTATGTCAAATAATTTACAAAGGCCTTTGAAATCAACATGAACGGTATTATGAGGCTGCCCTAGGTATCTCTTAGGAGATACTTTAAAATAAAAATCCAATCATGTGCATGTTCAAGGTATCTCCTAGGAGATACTTCGAAAGAAAATTCCAATCATGTGCATTAGGGTTCTTTCTAAATAAAAGGGTGACACAGATATATCAAAACCATTTCAAGGACCTATGTAATCAACATGGAAGGTATTTCAAGGCCCTTTGAGGAAGACACATTGAAATAAAATTCTAAATCATATGCATGTTCAAGGCATCTCCTAAGATATATCTCAAAAGAATATGCCAATAGTGTGCATCACATTCTTGCCAAATATATTGTTTTCATGGTTATATCAAATCTTTTGCAAGTACCTTTTCAAGAAACATGAAAGGTATTACAAGGAACTTCAACCTTGAAAGAAAATTTAAATCATGTGCATGTTCAAGGTATCTCCCAAGGGATACCTCAAAAGAAAATTCCAATTGTGTGTATTAGGGTTATTATAAAATAAAATGGTGCCATGGTTATATCAAATCCCTTGAATGCACATTTGAAATTAATATGGAAGGTATTCTAAGACCCTTATAGGTATCTCATAGGAGACACCTTTGAAATAACCCAAGCATGTTCATTTCTAAATAAAATTCTGTTGAACCTACAATATAGACACACAAGCAATAATTCATAGGAACATTAGAAAGGGTAAAACCATGATCATCTAAAAACATGTCCATTAATCTAAATGAGATTCTAGAATAATTTATAACCAAAATAGGTGTAAATGATCTCCAAATTGGAAAATGTCACTTGGTAGTGAATGAGATTGGTCCCTATAGATAATAGGAAACATTAAAGTTAGGGCTTGGGAACATATAAAATCTCTTATGTTAAATTTAGTGCTCGATAATTTATAAAATATTAAACCAAGTGACATAGATTAAATTTTTAAACATGATAAAATGATAGTGGCATAAAAAAGTCTGATGAAATCAATGTCTCAAGGAAATTATCTTGGGTGAATAATTTCATAGGCCAAAGAGATGATGATAAAAATCTAAAAAGGTCTATGAAAAAAAGTCTGAAGGGAAGTTTCAAAAGGTCAAGAGGGAACTTATCATCAAGCAAAGGGCCCGAGACAACAATGCCAAATTATAAGTCTAGAAGGCAAAGGGCCATTCCAAAAATGTTGAAGGGTAATCACAAAGGGAAAAGGGCCATTTCAAAAAGTATGAAGGGAAATTATGTAGGAAAATTGTCCTTGACAAAACTTATAAAGGGTAATTTGCATAAACCCTGAAGGGTATGTTCTATTGGGGTCATTTGTTTTGGTAAAATTACATTGGAAAGATTGTTACAAGGAATTGTTTTAGGATTTTTACATCAGACAAAATGTTTGATGACAAAAGTACAAAGGGTCATTTTGAAATGGAAAATTTCCTAGGAAAAAAGGCCAAAGGGTCTTTCCAAAACATCCCTTAAGGTACTTTAAAAAATCCTAAAGGGTACTTTCAAAAAGCTCGAAGATTAATGTCAAAAAAATTACTACAAAGAAAATATATCAAGAAATTTGTTATGAGAAATATGTTGCAGATAAAATGTCTGAAATAATTACTAAATTTCATAAATCCCTAAGGAATTCCTAAATAAAATCCTAAAAATGATAAGTCCAAAATATAAAACCCATCAATTGGAAACATAACGAAATAACTTTACGTATATATTAAGATTAGACAAAAAGAATAATAGAAAGAATGAAGTGGGGTCTTGGACATAAAAAAGAGAAAGCATGGATCTTTAGACTAAAGTTTTTTCATGTTAAAAAACATGATTGATTCTATGGCATATTTATATTTGGTTTTATGTAAAATCTAAATAAAGCCTCCTACAAAATTTGAATTTGTGCATACATAATATTAGTTGAAGGTTCTCTAGTTTACTTCATTTTATTTTCTCTACATTTCTATATATGCTTATGCTATCTAATTATAGGGGTGAAACTTTAAAGTGAGTTTGGTTTCTTATTTTTTGATCAATGCACCCCTTCATATTCTAAACTGCTTCATCTAAGACATCAAGTAGTTCCTTTCATGTAAAGGAAAATTGTACTCCTTATATGAAGGAAAAATCAACTCTTGTCCCTATCCTATCATTATATAAAATGTATCTTCTAGGAGATACCTTGAAGGGTAAATCCACTCTTGTTTTCATAAATCATTCAAAACATTTGTTCACATAAAGTGTTTGATGCGAAAACTTTCAACATAAATGTCCTAAGACCCAAAGTACTAAATAATAATTTTGAAGACTAAAATATGTGAGACAAAATATTCAAACAAAAAATTGAATGACCAAAAACTAAATATAGGGCCCAATCAAAATGTCCAAAAACCTAGCTCAATCTTATGAATTATTTAAGGTAGTTATTGTGCAGACATGGAAAACTACACCAATGAAAGCAGTAGTACATATCTATAAATATGAATCAGCTTGAACTCAACTATCTTAATCAAAAATTTTACCAATCTTTCAATAGATGTTGTACATCTACAGATTATCATATCTATAAAAACAATCAATAATCTATTCATAGCTACTACACACTAAAGATTATTGAAACACACAACCAAGAAAATAAAAACTAATTACATATAAATTGGATGGAAATACTCAAGCACTTGACTGATGACCAAAATTGATGTTATTATATAATTAGGGAAGGGTTTGCCTCATCATCCAAGTTCATACATGGTGATTACACAAAATAGTTAGACCATGTAGTTCTATCGATGGTCTAAAATCATATAAGAAACAACCTATAGTTATCAATTAAATAAATTGAATTTTCAAAACTATGAAATGTTTACATGTGTACAAAATATAAATTCAATTTTAAAATAAAAAGGCTCAAACTATAAATATATATGTAATTACAAAATCATATATGCACAAAATCTTAGCCTCAAGGCTATGTTATATGAACCGTTGCATGTACTTTATATGGCATGGTAGCTGAGGTGGAAGTAGTAAAAGTTATAGATGTCAAAGCCTCACTAGCTTGTTTCTTCTTAGCCTCATTATTTTGATATACTTTATGTGTTGTAACATGCTACTATTGAATAATATTCAAACCTAGTAGTGGTTGTTTATGAATCCTATTGACTTGGGTGAGGAATCTTACATGTTCTCCCTTGGTCAATTAAAATATATTCTTGAATATCTCGACTTTAGAGGCATCCTTTATATTCTCCAATGTTAAGCCTTGGAGGCTCAATTTGAAGTTATCTACTGATTCTTTTACAAGCTAATCAAAATTGATCCTGTTGATCAATTTTCTTATGGAGTCTTTTACCTTTGATAACTTCAAATCATGCAAGATCTAAATAAGTTTTACCTCATGACCTTGGTACATCGGGATCAAGGCCCTAACTGACTACAACCATTCCTTCACCTCCTCTTGTCTTATGATTACAAAATTTAAGGCATTATATGCCTCTAGTGTCATCATTAAATATAGATGACTATATAAATTGTTTCTTGTATATGCTCCAATAATTTTCAATTTGGCACTATCCTTTATTAAATTATTATACAACTGATTGGTGCTATTCACATGGGGGGCCATTTCTACCCTCATAAAATCCATTACTTCCAATGAATTATATCATCTAGAGGCTACCTCTTGGATTTACATTTCTATACCCACAAGAATGTGTACTATTTTATCTTGCTCCTTTAATTTCTCAACATGGGCCTCTAACTCTTATCGAGCCATCTCTATGCCCTCATGGATAGCAATAATGGAATCCTTATGAGCCTATGTGAGGTCTACTATATTTTTAATATACAAGGACTCTCCTGGTTGTTTATTTTGCCTCTTAGTGAGGGAGAAAACATCATGCCTTTATTCAAGGATGATTTTAGTAGCGTTATCATCCTTTACCTTCCTTTTTTTCACCTTCTATATATTATCAGATGGTGGATCAAATAGAATGGAAACAAAGGAAGGCTCGTTGATCTTGAAGCTATTCATTTAAGATGTCTTGCTTCTTAAATCCATTTCTCATGGAGGGATGTATAATTATGATGCATTAAAAAATTTAACCATAATCTATAACTTAGTCTCTTATTGAGCTAGTTGTTTCTTCTAGGCCTTGAAAAGGATGTCGGGTAAGGAAGGTCAAATGATTTTGGACTGATCCACTCCTCTAAATTGAGGGAGTGGATGGACTATAATTAATTGTGGCTTGGTCTTTCTTCCCCTGATGGAAACTTTTAAGGTGGTATCCTCGGATGAAGTGGTGGAAGGGATGTGAATATAAATATGTGTAGATTGGACATGGAGTTGTGAGGTGGCTAATGCAGTCTACACCTTCCTAGACACCTTTTTTCTTTAAGGCTCTAATAGTGGAAGTGTCAATAAATATATATGGGATTGACATGGTAATTGGGATGGAGGTGGTAATGGAATTGGGAAGTGGATTAGTTATAGTGGTAGTAATTAAGGTGGAAGTAAGTACTTCCACCCAGGGTGATCCCAACATAGAATAAATTGAAACATGGCCAAAAATGGGTACAAAAGATAAAGGAAAACTTACAAAAGGATGAGTGTTTATAAAAGTTGGTGCTATGGATTGTGTCTAGAGGATCATGGCCTTAACTACTTCTAACATTGCTTCCTCATCATAATAATCCTCAATGTACTTGATTATCACCCTCTCTTCTTACTATAATGCAGTAGGAATGTCTTCTGATGTTTGTAATGTAGGATTGCCTTTAGGAGTCATTGGTTTCCTCGTATAAACTAGTGGGGTCTCTAGTTATGTGGAGGGGCCTTCTGGTGTTGATGTTCCTTCTGATGTTATTATCCCAATAGATGAGGCAATATATACATGGGGTATAATAGTGGATACTTGAATGGTGCTCATAGTTGGTTGTTCTTGTGTTTGTTTTTCCTCATAAAAATCTAAATTGATGGGATCCCCTGCCTTTGCTCATTCTTTTTTCAAGAAACCTTTGTTCTCTCTTCATGGCTTTCATCTTCAATTTTAAAGGGAGTCCTTAAGATAATGAATCTACTTGGTCTATGGATTGCTCCTAGAAATATCCTCTCCAGAAGTTAGATATTTCCCATTCCTTGTATAGAGCCTTTTTAATGTCTAATTCTCTAGCAGTGACTATGAGGTCATCTTGGATCATTCGCAAATGATTTTCCTTCAGTATAATGACCCTGGATCTCTCCAAAACATCCTCATTAGAATTTTTATTAAGAAACAAATAATCATATGGATAGGGAACATGGTTGTAAGGAATGTTGAATACATGCATGTGCTTTTGAATTATCCCATGTGGATCCCAATCCATGTGTGGAAGCATAGAGAAAGGATAACTCATGCACTTTTTGCCCACCTCTACAAAATGATTCCTCATGGTATAAACCATTTTCCCAATTGTTAAAAAGTGGCCAACAAGGCTTTTTTCTCCTTTGAGAGGTCCTCTTCAATACTCCACCATAGCTAAAAGGCAATTTCCTATTCATCTAGATTGTTTGGTAAAAAGTTTGGAAGACACGACAAATTAAATTTTTTCCACAAATCATGATTATTGATAAATTTTGGTAAAGGAAAGAATCCCATTTTCCTACCAAGTTCTTTATAATATTTATCCTAAGCATAGGCATGGGTGAGCTATGAATCACTTGGTAAACCTATAGATAGACATCTTTAGATATCCTAATGATATGCTTGGTATAGTAATATATGTGCATAAACTAATAATGGTCACAAATTTTATTCTTCTCACAATTTATGGTTGGAGTCCAAAATTCTCTAAGGTCTCTATAACAGGTTCTCGTGACTACATCTAATAAATAACACATCAAATAAAACCACCAAAAGGTGTGGGATGATTATCCTTGTTGATTATATTTTCTCTAAGGTGGAATATGATTATCTTTGCTAGGGTGTATGTAATTTCATGGGTGAGAATCATATGTAATAATGACACCCAGTCTAAATTGACAAAATGGAGACTTGGCATATCATAGAGTCAATTGAGGAATGCCATGATAGTGCCCATTCTAAGTTTATCAATAATAACTGATCCCTTTGGTTTATTCCATTCAAATGTAATGTTTTGGTCCAGGAGTAACCATGCAAAGTGAGCCATCTTGATTGAGATTTCTACTCCAAATTATACTAGTGTATGTTTGTCAAAATAGGCATCAGGTATGCATAGAGATAAATACCTTTGTAATTTGATTCTCAAGATGCATGCAACAAATTTATTATTTATGAAGTGATGAAGGAAAGCATCCTATGATATCCTTCTTGAAATATTTTTTTTTTTAGAAGGTCGATGCACAACATCACCTCTAGTTTAGCTGTAGCAAAATGTAACCTTTGGCGATTGAAATCTAGTAGTTCTTTGATTAATTTTCTATTTGTGAGTTTTGTATCATCTCCTAATGAAAATACATCCATGGAATTGATGATGTCCCATAATTTTTAATAGTTCTTATACCTATCCTTAAATATTATGGTGTCAAACACTGTGTCTATGAACTCCATAAAATATTTAATTAAATAAGGGGATGGTGTATTTGACCCTCTAAATGTCCTAGATGAATATGGCATTGTAAAGTATATTACTTATGATACTTTTAATGTTTTTCTATGTGTTATGTATGTTATACAATTCATTCAGCTCTAGCTTGGTTGATGTTTTACTCACAATTCTCTTTGTACATTGTAGCTAGGTCTCTTTGATACATAGGATGGTAGGAGACTTCAGATGCAAGTTTGTTTGAAATAAATAGCAATTTTCTTGAAGGTTCATTTTTTGAGAAACAATAGCCCACAAGACAAATAAAAATTGATTTTAGGGAAAGTGGTTGAAACAAAAAGCATGATTAAATAGTTTTCAAGATAAATACTCAATAAATGTGATTATCACATCATTGGTTTTTGAAATTGGGGACCCAAAAATGCAAAATTTAACATAAATGCTTAAGAAGTGTCTCATAATAGATTTTTGATGATCCTTTTGGGGGATTATGCAATATGGAGTGCCTAAACATTAATTGTATGGGGTGTGGGATAAATAAGTATCTATTAGTAGACAATTTAAAGCAAAGGAGGGACAAGGTGTGGACAAAAGGCACGTAATAGCAGCAACTTGTGCTAGTGACACTTTTTTTTGGGAAATAGTAAAAATGAGAGGGGAAACAAACAATAAAGAAGGGGAAACACATAAACAAAAGAGAAACTAACTATGTATCCCCAAAAATATACATTGAAGGAAATTATATTACCTTCATGGCTACCTTGAAGGTATCTCCTAAGAGATACCTCTATACATAAAGGAACCATTGAAGGTATTAAAAGGCCCTCCAAAGTATATCATAAGAGATATCTTGAAAGACAATTCCAATTGTGTGCATTTTCAAGGTATCTAATAGCATACCCATTGAAATTACTACAAACACATGTTTGAAAGTCTCTCATATGAGATACTTTATACCTTAAAAACTATACCTTACAAACATGAATTAGGGCACACTCAAAGGTACTAAAAGTTCCTTTAAGGTATCTCCTCAAAAATATCTTAAAATAAAATTCCAATCATGTTAATGTTGAAGGAATCTTAGCAAAGTTTCCTAGAAATTCTCCAGAACATGCAAATTAAGGTATATATTGCACAATAAGAAGTGGAAAAGAACCATAATAGTATGAGTGAATTTACACAATCTTAAATTTTATACACTATAGTAAATATAAAGACAAACTAACATGGTGTGAAGAATTCTTGATCATAAACAACATAATACAAGATATGACAAGATTACAAAAAATAGAGTAAACACTATGCACTATGCATAGGTAAAATAATATTAGGAAAAAAATAACAAATCTAGTCTATTAATCTCTATCACACATTAAAATAATATTACATTACATCAGAGCACTATAGATAAATTTTTACATAGCTCTATTTCTTCATATTATAGATTTTTGACATATAAAAAGGAAAAAGTCATGGAATTCTTATATCTATCACTTGGATAACAAAGCCAA
Source organism: Torreya grandis (assembly GCA_037957365.1). Classification (NCBI taxonomy): domain Eukaryota; kingdom Viridiplantae; phylum Streptophyta; class Pinopsida; order Cupressales; family Taxaceae; genus Torreya; species Torreya grandis. The sequence goes on along the minus strand of JARHVA010005620.1, from coordinate 889,512 downwards.
AGACATCTAAAAGATCATATAGATGAAAAAATGATACCCTATACACATATCATTTCTCCACATCCAACACTTTCATGGACTTAAAATTTTGTTTCATCTTGAGATAAAATTGGAACTCTGATCTTGGTTAAAGCTGGAAATGATTAGCCTTTCACAAAAGTGTTAGTAATCACTCTAGGTTTTTTGGTTTTCCATACTTGCCTACTACCCTTTGATATTTTCCATAGACTATAATAACTAGGTAACCATCCAAGTTATGTATATTCAAGCAACCTAGCCCCACTCTGAATGCTTATGATTATGATACAAAGTAGATTTTTTTCTTAAACTACAAAACATGAACTATGCCTTTACCTTCTATGTAGGTTGTGGCTACCCAGACTGCACTTTTATATCCATCTTTCTCTTCTAAAAGATTACTTAGATCTCTTTTAGTTGAATGAAATTAGGTTCATCTATGATATGCACAATAGTTAGTTTAACCTATGAGAGTTCATGCTTAAGCATTTTATAATTATTAAGTACTTCCTACACCATGGTCAGCAAAATGTGCAATGTAATCTAATTGACCATCAAATTATGCACATTTACTTCTTTTATGATGATAATGAAGTCTCTAGCATTTGATAACTTAAGCTAGATATTTGAAATAATATCATCCACCCTATCTATAGTTGTTTGTGCTTGAATTGCCCAAATGTGTTGTGTAATGTCTCATTCTACCAGACCTAGAGCTTCTTCATCACAGTATCCTTAGTTTATAAAAACTATTGAAATGTGCCATTCAATGTTTCCCTAGTAGCCATTTGATCATTCAATACAACTTTATCTTTATCCACTGTTATGAACATTAGTTTAGCAAAACCAAGGATTTGTCAAGATGTTGCCTCCAATCAAGCATTCCTTACACAATATACTTATCTTGATGTGCAATAGTATCTAAGACCTAAAATTATTCCTCTATAAGTTTGTAAATGTTTTCCATATGAGTGTTGATAGCTTACCCTTGGGTGCATAGTTTATGTGTGCTTACCCAATCCTTTGTTAGTTGAGTCATCAATGTAGTGAGTTGTTTATCCTCATACATTACTTGATCACCAAGTACTTGAAAAACTAGAGTAGGACAATATGTATTGATGACCTACCTAGCCTCAAAAAATTAGATTTTATGCTTATTCTTTCTCTTCATGTAGTCAAAAAAATATGTTCCATGTCTAAAGCCTTTTACGTAATAGATTTTTGGAATGCATTTGATCCTTCAATTTCCTTGGATAATGGTAGCTGTGAAACATCCAAATATATCTCCATGGGAATGGAAGAAAGCACAATAGATCTCATTTAGATAGTGGTATATGGGGATCCCTCCATTACATATACATCATTTATTTCCATATCAAATTGTGAGTGCTTTGAATGTTTATATTTGAAAACCATGACATCCTATGTAGAAAACACTTTCTCAACTTGGCTAGAGGGACAAGTGTATCTTTGTGTCTCATGGTGCCCCTAGACTTCACCTAATGGGAACTACATGTTCTAGATGGCTGTTTAAAAGATACCAAATGTTTGACTATGTTGGTTAAAGGCATCACCCAATGATGATGACATTTTTTTTGTATCAATGGCCATACTAGGTTCCATTCCTCTAGTATATCTATAAACTTTGTAGATGATGAACTAGCTTCTAGATATTTTTGGAAAATTTCTTCTTCAAGTTCACATTGAGCTTCTTTGTAACCTACAATATCCATAATAATAAGGGAGGGAGTTGTGTAATTTCAATCAAATGGTCATTGCTTACATTATTATTCACTTGGTAAGTATGCACTACTCTCTAAAAAAGGAACTCCTCCTCCTTATCATAGACCTTTTGACTGATGTATTTGATCATGCATTGAAAAAATTCCTATTCATCAAATGACAACATTGTGAGAACCTACTTCTAATTTATCCTTGGAACGTATGGGTTATCCAGCAAAGACTCGATTTTCCTTGATCTCTTTCTAGCTAGTGGTGGTGAGGCTCTCTATATAAGTCCGTTAGGTTTTCATTTTTTTTACTGTATAGAAGTTGTGGACTACTAGGGTGAGGTACATGGTTGTATATCTAGCTACGGTTGTTCTTCCTCTTGTCAATGTTATTATATTACTAGGGATCTTTGCCTCCATAATTCAACTTGTGATTTAACCATTGTGATGAAAAAGGGTATTAGTGACAGTTGGCATGGCCAGCTCATTCACCTTGATTTAAATACCATTATACAACTTGGTTATCGAAGCATGTTTTGCCAAATATTGTATGACATCTTGTGGAATTTGAGGGTATGACCTGATCAAAGCTAGGGCCTTAGGCTAACACGTGTTAAACCACCCTAGTTGCTCATAATATTTCCCTATCTTAGTCCAAGTGATTCTTGTGAAGGTTTTAGCAAGCTAAAATTCTATAATAACATTAACTTGGCCTAGCAAAGACTTCCATTAGGTAAAGCATAAAAATAAAACTAGAAATTGATATTGCAAATTTTACTAACTACTTGGAAGTACCTTTTCAATATTAATGGTAATTTTGAATGCAAGAAAATTAGGCCAATTGAAGTTCTCATTCTTGTGTATCATGTGATACACAATGCTAATTACTCATTTTGTTGCTTGATTGGTCAATTTTATTATCTGATAAAACCTCTTTGTAATACACTCTATTAGAATACACATTGAAAAATTCTCAATGCAGTCAATTGGGATTCCTCTACCTACACTAATTAGAAATTTATGTTGAACATATGAATTAATTGGTGGTGTAGTGGACTTGTATGGAAATAAAGGGTTTCCATGATTCAGGAGGCCCATGGCTCTCGTCATGGTCTGTGCATTGATCCAAATGGTGATATCTTTGGAAAATGAATATCCCCTTGGTTTTATATTTTTAACCAGGTATGGATGACCTCATCTAGTTACCCAAATGTAGGTAACTTGATTATCTTCTCTGCATCAAAAACCTAAAGTGGATGTCTAAGTGCAAGAGCCCCTACTTATGCACCTGATTGTGTTGATAGGATGAATTGAGTAACTTCACCTATTTACACAAAGTTAAATGAATCCAGGTCATTGAATTTGGTTTGTTGAAGACCTAGCACAATACCCATTTTGGCCTTCTCCACATCTATGAGTGGGAACAACAACTTACTCCTATCCATGACTAAACCTATATTCTACACTATTTGATTGATTTGATCTACCAAACTCTAGGTCTTGTTCTTTCCACACAAGAGTATATCGAGAGTAGATAGTAGAATAATCTTGTTAAAAAAATTCTGTAATGTTTTTTTATTGTTCTTCCCTTTTATTTTATGGCTTTTAGCATCCAATTTACTCTTTCTAACCTATTTAAATGCAATGACTACTTATGCATGAGTGCTCTTCCTTATCTTTAATATTTTGGCTTTGATGGTGACCTTTTTTATCTCATAAAAATTTAAATTATCTCATAATTATGTTGGAATCCATGTCATTAATCCCAACTTGTTCTACCTTGAACAAGATGTAATATTTCAAAATTCCATGACATTAAAGGTCTTGTATGGATATTAGTGGTCCTTATGCCATACCTGTCTTATCGTCACCACTTTATCAAACATTTATTAATATATATTTTTTTTAAATTATTTATGGGTTGGGTTTACCATAAAATTTAACCTATGTGAGTCTCTATGGTGCAGCAACTATATGTATCTTGTTGGGATAAAATAAATAACATTGTTGTAAACTTGAAGCCAATGCTTAGGTTCATCGTGGACTCACATCGACTAAGCACACAAGTGAGCACAGCTACAAAATTGAAATCTTGGTCCCTTCCACTGAAGACATGTGATGTCATGATGCTCCTTAGGAAAGAAAAGAGTTCTTCTTTAAAGAAAAGGTTCACCATTGGCTGGGGAAAGTGGGCCCCATTTTTAACAATAATATCAAAGGCATTTCAAAGGGAGACATATGTCACCATAGTGCTTATTATACATCCCTAATATTTCACAAATTAAGTTTAATTTGTCAGTCTTTGGATAAATGAGATGAAGACCACATGTCGTAGGTTCATGGATGTTGAAATGTCATGGGTTTGCGGATGCATGCCATATGTCCTTGACTATTGAAATTTGAAGTCTTAATCTTCATGTCATGGGTATGCTTAAAGTTATTACAACACCCTTCAATATATCACCGAGTACTAACTTTAATCCTTCAAGGGTACCCATACGTAATTTTGAAAGGTATCTCCTAAGTGATACCTTCAAATATTTGGATCCACAAAAGAGGTTCTAATCACATATAGGATCCCAAAATGTAAGAAGTTAATCATTTTCCATAATTTTCCTCAAAACCCCCCATTGCTCAATATCATTTTGTATTGTAATAAAATACATGGTTGAATATTGACTTATATAGCTAATTTTCTCTATGTGGCTATTCCACTTTGATTCATGTTTGAAATGTATCTCTTAGGAGATATCTCCAAAGTAAGGTGAAGCAAGAATTTAAGTATGCATTATATGATATTAAAATCTATTATTATTTTTATATGACATAAACCATGTCATTAAGAAAATTTTGTACATTAATTTTTTAACATTTTTAGGTTTTAACGTATCTCCATGCTTATGTTCTTCTATAAATATAACTTTATTCCCTACATAAAGGTATAAATTGGACTAATTTTATAAATAACCTAATTAACTACTCTTCTCATGTCTTTTGTAAATGTCCAAGCTAAAAATCATACGTCAATGGCTTCCCAATGTGGAGACTATGTTTCTCTAATAAATAAGAGTATGGTCATTGGTGAAATAAGAATACACAAAGTGGTAGGTCTAGATCCTATATCTCTGCAACCCATAAGTCTCACTTCCACATGCCACAATGAGGAAATACCTATTTAATGTGTAAGTGTTAATGTGACTAAAGATTTTGATCCAACTCTACCACTTCCATTTCTTACATCTTTTGTAGATAATTTGGGGGATGTAGTTGATAGTATTACTATATGAATCACAATAATGATGAAACACATCAAAGAAAAGTTTTATATAGACAATGACATGGAACAAAAATAAAATAATATGAGTTCAGTTATACATATACAACCATTGCAACAAGAAAACCCTTTATTCGATTCATTCATTCAATATATCGATGATCCTAACACATTTCAAACCTTAAGAAAAACATTTCTTAGGAAAAGGGTATATTTGTTGCACAAATGTACAACACTTTCAAATTATAAAAAAATTCTTTTGATTTTCTTAAATTTGCAAAACAAGGGGAGATTTTTCATTGCATTCCTATCTAGATGTTAAAAAAAGAATTGGGAGTTTCCATAAGGTATTTTATACAACATTGTGAGACTTGTAGTATAGAGGTAATTGAAACATGTATTGTTATATGGCCTTCCAACAAAATAGTGGACACTAAGACTTGTAAAGCAATCAATTTACCATTCATGACAAAAAAGAGAAAAAAATTGAAAATGTTTGGGATGTAGTGGATAATGAAATAACTCATTGATTGACATTCCTAGTGTAAAGACATCCAAAAAAAATTAGCTTATGCCTAAAAATACTTGAGCCAAAAAATAATTCATCCAAACACTTCACTCAGCCAAATAGATTTTGATGAAAGCATAGATAGTGAGATTTCAACAATGTATGCAAATAAAAATTGTACCCAAAAATGTTTTCAGTCAGGATTATCATTTGAGATTCTAAAATCTGCAAAGATAAGGTTGCTTGATTCCACCACAATAGATAAGAGGAAACATGTCTTGGATACCCTTTCTTCCAATTTGTTTAAGAAAAATAAAAATAAAAGTAGCATTGATTTTCATGGTATAGAGATCTGTTTAGAATCTTGGCTTAAAATATATGGATTGAAGAGAAGTAGCTCTTTTGACATTCAAAATTGTCATAAAAATGGGGAATGAAATGCATTCCATGTAATGAAATTTTGACAAAAGCCACATAATAATGCAATGGTAGCTAAAGAATTGTTGTACCCATTCATGGATTATTTTGTAGATGTTTCTCCACAACTAACATTCTAAGAAGATATAGATGGCTCACAAAAAAAGTTTAACATCTTCCATCATATTTCACTCAAGAAGTTATGAGGCACCACATTAATTCACAATTAGTAGATATGGAATATGAGCCAATATCATAGCCAAAATTTAATAATATGCATAGAAACAATTTCATGATGTGACCATTGCCACATCTGATGACTTTACTAGGTGTAAAAAAATGCTTCTTGTTGACTCAACAGAAACACTCTAGGTCCATCTCTAGAGATCAAGAAGAGTGTATCAATCAAGAATTCATGATGTACTCACATCAAATACTTTTTTAAACATAAATTTATTACACAAATAAACAATTATCAGAGCAATGCCCTGAAGAATGCCTCAATGTCATTCATGACAAGGTGGAACATAATAAAACATATGTGGTTAGGATAGTGACAAAAAGTAAAGAAGTTACTGACATAATATTATAGTTGTCAATGTTAGGGATTATAACACATGCTCATGGTGTAGGAAGATATGGGAATTTTTTAACCGTACATTCTTGGAGGGTCTAATTTTACTATCACCTCATTAAACAAGTGCTTTAGGGATATGGAAACAACAATTCTATATACTTATAGATCTTTATTTTATAAACCTATAACTTCAAAATATCCATTATATGATGCAATTTTATCTAACAACTACTACCCTAAATGTAATAAATATAGATAAGAAGCACAATCAATTAATGTCTTCAAGAAACTTCCTTTCAGGCTATACCTTTAACTAGACAACTATTGTGGGGACAATAATAATAGGTATTTTCATACATAATTATGTTTAAAAAATATTGAACCTTATATAAAACTAATGTTACAATTACAAATTTATAAATCCATATTTTTTTGTATAGGTATGTGTTGCAATATTTATCTCTCCTTGTATACAAAGGTGTTTTTCTCAATGTGGAGGTCAAATTTCTCCTTATAGGACATGCCCATGAGGACATTGATGCCACATTTGGAAACCTATCTGAATGCATAAAGATGAAAGATGTATGGAGTATGGTAGAAATGATGGACACTTATAGGATGTGTAAAAATACAATAAACTTCACACCATATTTGATTAAAGAGGTAGTGGATTTCAAACAGTATGTTAATATTTACTAGCTAAAGGGAAGAAATGAAATAGTAGACTTAGCAAAAGGTCAATACATTCTTCTATGCATAGAGCAAGGTCATCCCATTATGCATTGCAAAAAATCTATAAGAGATATAAATTGGTCCCCATGATTAAATTTTGGGGAACAAAAGAAAATGGTGAGCTCAATGCTCCATAAGGTAATCCAACAAAAAAATAATTCAAAGACTGAAAAATAGAGAAATGTCCAAAGATTCCATTGCTATAAAAGATTCAGATAGAAGTATAAAAAAGAGTGAAAAATAAATTAAATATAACTTCAATATGTATAACAATTCAATGAATTTGGTTTGACAAAAAATAGTAAGTGGAAGGATCTAGCATATTAGTTCCAAAACATCCATGACATAGTGAAATAAGACATGTTCTATTATAAAGTTGAGTGTACATGATATTTTTAACCTATAAGTCACCACAATATACTCCTGTATAGAGATCTACATAAAATGGTTCATAACAGGACCCTTGATTTTGGAGTGGCATCTATAGATACATATGTTGGTCCAAGAGGAAAAAGAGAAAAAATTGCACTTGATCTAGCTTAAGATGTACAAATTGGATATATCTTATTTTTTAGACTTGATGATTCTATAGGAATGGAATACAAAATATGGGCTTTTAGAGATAAATTAAATATAGATATACTACAAAAAAAGGATAGAGAATGAAGGGTCAATGTATTTTGATTCATCCCAATTCATGCATGGAAAAAAGATGTAGAAGAATTAGAAATTTATTCAAGCTGCTTGGACAAGAAATGGAATCCAAACCCAATTGACACATCTTTACCATCCATACTCATACATAGTATCATTTACGCTTTAAAACCAAATAAATATTGGAGAAGCCATACACTTATTCTCACTAATTTTTTGGAAGGCATTGTAACAAACTAATTGAATGCATCATCCCACTAGGCAATAATAAAAATAGTGATAAAAGGATTGGGAAATTTAAAATGGTGTTTCCTTAATTTTGGAATGGGAAATATCAATGTTGTTTTTCAAAATTTAGTCCATTTTTTGACAATGTATAATTTTTTATTTATTTATATTTATTTCTAGTGGCACTTCATATTTTGGATCTTGGAAAATACACTTCAGCATTTAATTTTTATATTTTCTACTATAATAATTCAATATTTTGGTAACTATGAATTTATTTAATATAATTTAACTATTGGAATGTCCACTTCATATTTTTGCATCCTTAAAAATGGTATTCAACAAATGGTCTTCATAATGTGCACATCTAAGAATTTATAGTTTGGCTTTTACATTTTGAAAAATACACTTTAATATTCCCATGTATGTGAAAAGGTCTTCAGGGTTTATGCCTCAAAATGTCCCACTTACGTGTCAATATTTTTTGTTCGGCATTTGCATATCAAAAAATGTTATTCAGATTTTTATTTTTTCAAATTACACTTCCTACAAGAACTAGAGAGTGTGCCATGTGGCATAATATTAGTAACTTAGTTGTAGGAAAGGATGACCAGTCCAAAAAAAATTCTTCAACAATGCGAGCACTTGATATTACAAGACCCATGCTCAACACATGGTAGGTACAAAAATATGAGATAAATTTTGATGGTCACAAGGATGTCACCCAAATCAGATTAAACATATAGTTCAGGATCCAATCAAATAATGACATGTGTCATCCCAATCATCCCAGGCATTTTAAATCACATATCGCCCAAGCACCTGATTTATGTATGAATTATTTTTTCTTAAGAAATAAACCACCAAGTCTTGTTATCTGTAAATGGATAGTTTGTGAACCAGTTTGAATGGTTACATAAATTAGACTTATTGCAAATATATAATATAGAAGTGATTTATTTGTAATAATTCCAAGTAATTCTTGATGAAATCCAATTTATTTATTATAGTTTACAACTACTAATTATATATGATCATTTTAAATAATTTGGACTTATCATATATAAATTAGATAAATGGGATTTATTTGTAATAATTCCAACTTAATCTTGTTACAGTCTAATTTAATCTTGATACAGTCCAATTTATTTATGATAGTTTTTAAAATTTTGGACTGTTGATAAGTCCAAATTATATGAAATAGTCCTTGCATCATTGAGAGTAATAATAAGGTAAATACATTACAATTAATTTGGCTCGAATCACATTACACGTTATCTCAATTAACTGAAATTGGTGATATCAATCTATGATGATGTGGGGGCTAATTGAGCCCAAAAATATAGTGGACCCTATCTACACCCACAACCATATATACATTAAAACTTAAGCCCTAAACCATAATACCCAAACATTATACCCTAAATTATAAACCATAAACTTTCCCTATTTTCCAATTGATTTAGCCCCAATTAACATCCTTTGTAGTAAGAATTAGGTTCACATGGCACAGAGTGATTAGAACTTATATACTATCTTAAACCTAAACCCTATGCACTAATTCCCTAATCCCTTAACCTTATGCACTAATTCCCTAATCCCTAATCTATATTAAGTATAACATGATCATATTATTAAATAATGTAATAATGTTATTCTCAATATGGATAAAACTCTCTTCTTAAAGTCTATGTTTAACTTGAATCAAGTATTAAAGACAACATGATTTCATTATTTAATTATGAGATTGTGTTATTATTGATATAGATAAAAATAACTTTTTTACATCTCTTTTTAACCCAAATTAATAAATATATCTATAAAAACATTCTTTGAACACTTATGTGGGTTTTTTGGTACCTATTCTTTTGACCCAAGCTTTGAATAGCTATTAATTATCCTTGATGGGTGATGGACTACATTTAATGAAGAGGAAGATGTTTAATAACAAAAAACCATAGGAATTTAAAAAATTGATAGAGAAAACACGATAATGTAAAAACATCATGGTAGATAAAGTACAAACCTTAATCCTGATGAACCAAATGCCATATATAATGAGTCAATTGACACTAATGAATTAAACAATGATGACATTGACCATAATGAATTGATTAATGATGAAATTTACCATAATGAAATGAATAGAAATGAAATTTACAATAATGAATTAGATAATGTTGGAAGTTTACATTCAAATTTCCAAGTTTTTGATTTTGTTAATGATGAGTCTATGTATGATGCTTCACCTACCATGAATGGAGAAAAATTGATGGAAAAAAAAATAATTATGAAATCAACAATCAATAAATTTTCATGAAAATAAATAATGAAGAAAATGTCATCCCACCTCTAAATAATGAAAGTAGTAACAATTTTGAAACATCCTCTCAACAAATTCCACCATTAAGAACACCTGAAATAATTATGTGTAGAAGAGACACGTAATTAATGGAATTTGATGACAATATTTTAGAACTAATGCATAATAAAATGTCTAATCACCATTCAAGAAGACTGGTTCAATAAATTTGGATTATGATTGTCAATGATGTCAATTATTTATTTCATTGATAAAATTTATTAGTATGAGACCTATAATGTCAACATTAGGACTAAGAAACATATAACATAAATGATGAGTTTTTTTTTTTTGATAATATACATGATTCATATCATACTCTAGGACCAAAATCACACACCCAGAATTGTAATATTTCTTGATGTATAATTACAAGTTGTGAAGTAAGTGGTCAAATGGGGAAAAATAAATGCTTTAAAAATTAATTAAAAAACTTAATATAAATATAAAAACATTAATTAAATCAATTGAAAGATATGAAAGACTTAATGAACTAATACCAAAGAGTTTTGGGCAGTCTGTGTTAGACTTCCATGAAAAGACAGCGTTGCTCTCAAAGAGTTACTTGCTCAATTTTGGAAAGATGACACAAGAGTTTCACTCAATTCAAGAGATGTAATGAAAATAATATTTGGTTCTTGTAACCACGAACCACATCCCAAATATTTATTGGATATTACTCAAACACAATTTTACTCTATGTTTTTTTGAAAAATATCCACAAATTTCTATTTATCAAAGATATTTTGAGATGGCCAAACCTTTTTTGTAAAAATAAATTACACACTAAAGACTTTTTGTTGTAGACAACATGTTTAATTTTTAATGCACTATGATGTTTTTCACCATATTCATTATACTTTGCATAATAACAATATTTTGGAAGAGTGTGGCATTGAATTTCCACCAAAATCAACACAAGAATTTATTACAACTATTTTTGCAAAATAATGGATGGAATGCTATTTTATAAAAAATCACATTTAGATGGAAATTGTAACATTTATGGTGGATCTCCAAAATTAAAAAAAATGTATCCATGAGGAGACTACAAGTGCAATTAGACAATAATTAGTTGGCTTAAGAAAATATAAATCAGTGACTTATCAAGTAAAAGATGTCAAGGAATATAAAAGGTTTGAGATTGTTACAAAAAAGATAACTGTTTACAAATTTTTGGTCAATTTTAGGGAGAAAATATTTATGAGTATGCAAGGAACACATATAAGGATAGATGGTTGGATGACTATTTCAAAATAATCAAGGATACACTCGCACTTGGTCTAATTATTTTAGTATTTGAATTTTATAAAAATTACACATTCAAACCCCAAATGGAATTTCAATCATAGTATTACATCTCATAACAAGTTACCATATTCATGCATATAACATTCATGCATGCACCTGATAGTATAGAGTAGAAACAAAAAATATTAAGGGATTACCATTTATATATCAATGATGACCAATCACATTGTTTAGAGTATGTGAAAGGTTATTTTCATAATTTATATGAATAATTTAATTAGAGGAACATTAATTTCAATCAACAATACATTTAGTTATATAATTGCATAACATAATAAAAAAATGGATGGATGTTTTATTGGTTGATCAGGATGAACATTAACACTAGTGGAGAATAGATTTGGAGTTTCACTGAGGTTGGCCATTGAAAAGGGGAGCATGATGGTGTTGGACATGTGTAAAAAGAGTTTTTGAAAGGGATGAGTTGAAATTTGAAGAGGGTAATGATTTTACAGATACAAAAACTATGGTTGAATGGTGTAATGAGTACAAGTGTCATCGTGCTCAACCAAATTATACCATTCTTATATATTTCTCGTTAATGTATGAATAACACTTGGTAAATTTGAAGATTATATGAATCTAATAGGTTCAAGTGAGATTCACTCATTTCATATCTCAAATTTAAGTTCTTGGACTATTCATATGAGACACTTCGCATGTTTTTGTTCTTCTGTGAATGGAATCTATTTGGAATGAGTGTGAGTCAAAAGATTAAGTCGATGATTGGAGTTAAAAATTTCTAACACCAATCAACACATATCATGTTCCAACAACATTGTAACTTACTAATATGCCATTATTAGATGGTTGTTACAATGTATTTGATCTAGTGCGGTTAGATATAATATTTTTCATTATGTACAATTTATTCTCATTATATATCTTCATAATGTTACTAAAATGGTTTTTTTTATACAAGACATGTTTTTACATTTATTGCAGATGAGGACAATGAAGAAGGAACATGTTATTACTTGTGTCAGTGTGTAAAGAGAAAGAAAAAAATAACTTCCCCAATTATATATGGAGAAAACACTAAATACCCCACTAGGTCAGTGTTAATCACTAGATCTTGGTTTCAACAATATCCTATTAAAAATTTAGATCAATGGTTGTTTACAGAATTTAAAACACATAAGAAGATACTACACTATTCAAATTTGATTCTAGCAATGAATATTAAATTACAAAAATATCATGGGAGGTCATTAAATAGGAAACTATGGAAAGTTTAGGAGTCAAACCATGAAGCTATTATTGATACTATCAAGGTCATAGCATATCCTAGTAGTTCATTAGATTTAAATACATAGATATGTTGACTTTTAAAATTTAGATATAATTAGTTTTACCAAATGTTTTTTGTTTTCTAGGTAGTACATATGAATTTATTTTTTAATTACTTACTAACAAATTTTTGTACGTTATTAGTGCTAGATAAGTTTCCAACTTCACGTGGTTGGCACTGTCAATAAAAAATTTCATATTCTTGAAGTTAAAATAAGCTTTCTAAAAGTACTTAGCATTTCTCCTTGAAATGAGGTTGCCTTGAATAAAGGAAGGCATAAAAGGAGCATCATGATAATTTTAGAGTATTTTATGTCATCAAATGCCTTCATGAGTTGACATATATTTTGGGATGGTGGACTCTTTGATTCCATTTTGATCTTAATTCACCATTTCTTTGCATTCAATGCTTCACATATTCTTCAACCAACTTATTTTTAACTCCCATTTAGTAGTTCCATTATTATAAGGTGTTTTGAAATACCTTCAATGCTTCTCAAAATCCATAAAATGGCTATTTACTTTTTTAATCCATTAGGGTATAATGTTTAACATTATTTAAATCCTATTTCCTATGAGATCATGGTCATACTATCTCCCTATTCAACATTTATTCCTTCTTACCTGCATGTAACTAATTGTCAACTTTCAAGTTGCCACTCTCTCATTACATTCACTAGAATCTTCATGATATTACATGATTTTCAATTTAGGATCCTCTATTATGCCCATTCCTCCAAATTAATTATGTAAATTAAGTGTAAATATTTTTTGAATTCTTATTACGTCTCAAAATCTAATAAATTTTTTTAAATTAGATACCTTTTTCCCTGGAGAGGAAAACAAGCTCCTCTTGATTATTGACTACACCAATATACCTCATTAGTGTAACCAAGGTGGATAGTGTATAGATCAATATTCTCTTTATTCATTACCTTCATGTGGTTTTTTTAATGCATATTTTAACTTAGGCTTAAAAAATTGCATTTTTCTTATATTGGGAAGGGAATTCTTGAGGCTAGAATGGATGGGGGGTTTATCATTCAAGCTTGATGGGAGACCATGAATCTAGTATTGGATATTATCATCCCCCCCCAGATGTGTTGGCAGTGCCAAATTTTTATCAAGAAGTATCAAAATGAGAGTTCTACATCCATAATGTAAACTTTGACAATAATTATTATCAGTATTTCCATGCTCTTAAACAGTAGTGAAAATGCACTTTTAGGTGGATTTAAATATAATTGAAATGATATCATGTGTAATTTGCCTATCTAGATGTGATAAAAGTGATATATTCTTAATCGGATTTCCTAGAGGTAGAAATGGTAGTTAGAGCTGAAGAAGTTGCTTATTTAATGCCAAAAAGTTGCATTTTAGGACCCATCACTACAACTTGTCCAATGGATTGATATCGAAGGTTTCACCTGAGAGATCTAGGGTGTTGTTAAAGGGATTAAATAGGTAGGGTAAGTATTTGATGGTTCATGTAAATTACTTATAAGATTTGTTTTATGAATGTTTAAACATAAGCTAAAAAACTACATTTTATTGTATTGGGAAGGGCATTATTGAGGTCAAAATGGGTCATGGGTTTATCATTCAAGCCTGATGGGAGACTAAGAACTATTACTATACATTATCTACCCCCATATATGTGTTGATAGTGGCATTTATTGGTCAATAAGCTTCAAAATGAGAGTTCTACAATGACAACTTAAACTTTCACAACATTTATTATCAGTGTTTATGTGTTCCTAAACGGCAATGAAAATACACTTCTAGGTGGATTTGAACATTGTGGTGGTGTGATCATGTGTAATTTTTCTATTAAGTGATAAATTATCAATTAGAGGTCCTATAAGTAGAAATGGTAGTTAAAGCTCAAAAATTTGCCTATTCAATGACAAAAGGTTACATTTTAGGGCCCATCACTTCAACTTATAGAATAAATTACTTTCAAAGGTTCCACCCAAGTGCTATAGGGTGTGATTAGAGGTCTCAAAAAGGTAGGGGAAATATCTAACCATTCATGTATATGACTTATTTATTTCTCTTTACACATGTTTGAACTTAGGCTAAATTTTTTTTTTACTGTATTACGAAGGGCATTATTGAGGCTAGAATGGGTGGTGGGTTTATCATTAAGCCTGATGGGATGCCAATAACCTAGGATTGGAAATTATCCACCCCCAAACATGTTGGTATTGATATTTTTTGGTCAGGAAGCATCAGAATGAGAGATAAGTGACCACAACTTAAACTTTCAAAACATTTGTTGTTAGTGTTTTTGCACTCCTCAATAGTAGTGACTCAATCCTCCACATAGCTATCCATATTCTTAATCCATACATCATTATTTATTAAACCTCCTACCTACTCTAATCACTCATACTAATTCCCCCTACTATCCTAAACCACATACCCCTATGTAACTCTTTCTCTCTCCTTTTTCTCACCCACTTCTACTTGAAAGTGTATTTTAAGTGTTCAAGGTGATTTGGAGGCTAGAATAGGTTTGTGATATTTTCAAAGATCAGTTGTAAAATATAAATTGTCAAATATTAGATGTTAAAGATAAATTGTAGGAGGCCTAATAAATTTAAGGGATATGCCTTGAAAGTAATATAACTATTAATAGGTATTGACTTGGGTCTAGAGACCTCAATGGGGATTTGAAGTACATTAGGAGTGAGGTGTTGAAGGTGATGAAGGAATGTGGTGTTTAAGGGTCAAAAACTAGTATAAAAAATGTGCATTGGGCCTATTAAGCCAAATATCCCTTGATCATAAAAAGTGAAAGAAATTATAAGGTAAAACACCTCTAAAACTAAAACCATTAAGCAATAATGTCTAAAACTTTATGATAATATGGGGAATGTATATTATAACTTAGTACAATTATCATTGGGTTTATAAGAGATTTGAAATTTAAGTTACATAGGACTACTTTTTTTACATGAGTTTTTCATTTATTTTAGTTATATAAACTTAGTTAAGATTTGGAACATGTTATAATTCATAAAAGACTACTATAAATATAATTATTAAGAGATACAAACTCTATTTTTAGAAATTGGCCTATTGGAGTAATAATTAGGTCTAGAGACCTCGAAACATAAAAAGACAGAAATTAAGATTGAAAAATCAATATCTTAGAGACTTATAGTTGGTTGATTTATTGTAAGTTTGTAAACCTACATAAATCCTTGAGTTTTCGTAAGACCTATCTAAAGTGTATTAAATAAGAAATTTTCAAGGAAGGAAAATATATCTGAGATATTGGTGCCTAGTTAAGAGTAGACCTAATGAATAATTGACTAGTTTAAAAGAAGATTATTTGATAGTGGATTTTGAATCAAGTTGAGAATAAGAGTGGATAAGTGAGGTTATAATTCTTCATTATCTTAGACCATATAAGTATGACTTTCATATCTTTCTTAAACGTAGAAGATAGAATTGTGCATTAGGTGATATTGGTGGATGATAAAGTGTTTTGAATAAATACAAATCATTGTCTCATGAGTAAATATTCTATTTCAAGTCAGTAAGGTTACCTTTTATCATACTAAAGAAATCATAGTCAAGTTGAGGCAGAAGTTCATCTCCACATTATACAAATATGAACATGATTGGGTATGAGACTTACATGAAGTCAAATTGCATGCTAATGATCAATTGAAAAGTTGTAAATTGGTGATGACAAATGAAAATTAGATAATATTGTCATTAGTTATTTCAACTACATGTAATCAAATAAAAAAATTAATTTATAAAAATATGGGAGATTATAGATTTATACCATTGAAATGAACAATTATTTAATCCTCATTTGTGTACAATATTAAATACAAGATTTGAATAATAGTAGTTTGTAAGATCAAAAAAACACTATATGATAACATTTTAAATTAAAATTTAATATAAACTAGATATATCAACATAATTCAGATGAAAAATATAAAAAGCTCATATAGGTAGATATAAAATTTCAATAATATATAGATTTACAAGATAGACATACAAAAAATTATAACATCTACCAATATAGTATATAATGTTAAGTGAATGTCATATATGCATATATAATTATAAAAATGCATGCATTTCCAAATAGGCATACAAAAAATCACATCTTGTGTAAGACATATTAATCATCAAATAACCTCCCTCTCTTTGACTTTCTCAAAGAAGACTCTCCCTAGGATATCCTGGTTGTATATGGAGATCCCTCTAATGCCATAAATTTCTCCAAGGTTTGACTTTGGTAGTGATGATAATAACTCACCTGTAGATAAACCTATTCAAATACAATTATTATTAAAAAATAAACATAAAATACATTCAACCACTTGTTAAGAAATTAATTTTAAACTAGAATAAAAAATTATTTAAACATGTACTTACTTCAAGCTCACAATCTTGCTCAATCTATTTTTGATGCTCCAATAGGTCATTGGTAGGCTCAACTATTTAAATAGACATCTAAAATATGGAATACACATGACAAGTTTCCCTATTAATCATCTGATTATGACTATTAGATGTCATGGGATAACCTTGGATACACAATACATTCACATAAGTTATATTTGCCCCAAGTATGTAGTATAATCATTTTAAAAATGTATTTAATAACACTATGCCTGAATTTTGAGATACTTGATAGATAAATTTAACTTAAACATACAGGGAAAATATACATAGAGCATAAGATTAAATCAATTTTACCTCTACATAAGTTAAAGGTGTCTTCCTAATAGAGATATATGCAATAGTGGATGTGCCAGTAGTTATATCCCAAATTTTAAATAATGGTTGCATCAAATCAAATGTTGTAAATGTTAACTATGATGACAAATGCATCATCACCTCCTGGGATATAAAAAATGACATATATATATATATATATATATATATATAATTAATTTCTATGTAAATTAATTGTTATTTAAATTAAATTTGAAATTATAACTTAAATTTAACATGACATTTATGTAAAATATACCTACATTTATATAGTGGTTGATGTCTGTACACCAAATGTGCATGCCAAAAACTCATCACTCATAATTATATTATCCAATCCCTCTAAACCACTAGTTCTAGTCATTAGAAAGTTTAGTTCATATAGCTCCATAAGATTTGTGAGGGTTGGGTTAGGTATGCACAGTAGGTACTAGTGTATCTCTAATATTAGTCTGTGAGAGCCTATTAATATGTTGAATGAGTGTATCAGTGAGCAAACAAAGTGCATGCAAAGTATCAATCTCCATAAACTTCTAAATTATAGATGGGATCTTAGGTTCAAGTGGATTTTAGATACAAAATTTTACGAGATAATTAGGTACACAATGTGCACCTGGTCGATCATAGGCATAGCCTTTTTTATTATCCCTAAAACTCACTATAATCAAAATAGTTTGGAACATCATTGAAGATAAAATCATAGAAGAGTTTCATAAAAAAAGATAATGGAACCTCAAGGTTGTTACATAATGGATAATTAAACACCATATACCATCAGTCCTATAAATTGGTTGTGATTAAATTATGTTGGCAGTGAGGGATTAGAAAATGATTTATATTTACTATAAATGGTGCATTGGTAGCTAGGTCAATGAATAAGTCACAAATGAAGGATTTTTATTTATTTATTCTTGACCTCATGTGTTGATAATTCATAATCATAATAAGCCCTACAACTATCCCAATATGAATCCCATTTATCAATTTGACTCATTAAAGAGTTAATTTGACCTAATAATATCTCTAAGGAATTGGCTAAATAGGTGCATTGGGTGTTGG
The DNA here is from genome assembly GCA_037957365.1 of Torreya grandis. Taxonomy (NCBI): domain Eukaryota; kingdom Viridiplantae; phylum Streptophyta; class Pinopsida; order Cupressales; family Taxaceae; genus Torreya; species Torreya grandis. The sequence goes on along the minus strand of JARHVA010005620.1, from coordinate 870,603 downwards.
TGGAAATGGGATACCTCATTCTCAAAACTAATTTTTCAATTTCAATTTTTATTTTCCATAATGTGGTCATCTAGACTCTCTTGACTACCTAAGGGATTTTGTGAAACTATAGGAGGGTTAGGAGGATGGTTAGGTAGAGGGTTAGGTGGAGGGTTAGGAGTAGGGTTAGGTTGAGGAACAAAAGGGTTAGGTGGAGGGTTAGGAAGAGGATTAATCTAAGGAACAAAAGCCTTATGAGGTTAGGATGAGGAACAGGAGGGTTAGGTGGAGGGCTAGGTAGAAGAACAAGAGGGTTAGTAAGATAGGATATTCAAAACAAATAAAGTATGAACCAAATAATGAAAATAACAAAAAAATACTAAAATTAATAAACAATGAATAGATTTTTAGTACTTAACTATTATTTATGGAAACATCACCAATTATCATCTTCTTGGGGTGAATTAAAGCAAAGATTGGCCTCACAAGGGAAAAACATAGTCATGGAGTGGAGGAGAGTGAGGGAATAAATGAAATGCAAACATGAAATGAGTAAATTTTTCATCTAGTTCATTTTTTCATGACACAAGGAACATGATTGTGTTCTATATTTTAAAATAATATGATTGTGTTAATAATATGATCATGTTATTTATTTTAAATAACATGATTGCATTATTTAATAACATGATCTTATTATGGCTTAATAATCAAAGATACATAATTCAAATAAATCAATCACATTATTAAATAACATGATCACATTATGGGAAATGTATAAACTATTGTCCCCCAAATCCATGCACGTATCCATGTGTACAATATAATGAAGTAGTGATGTTGGATTTTCAATTAGATATCATAAGGAGACTATAAATTTATTTTAAAATCTTCTAACAGGTAAAGTGGCTTCTTATCACTTGGCTCAAAAACACAATATGGTTATCATTCTTAGGTTGGTGACCCCAATAAAAATGATAACATTATTTCACCCTTCACATCAGAGGAAGTGCCAAAAGTGGTATTATCTATGGGCAAGACAAAGCCTTGGGCCCTAATGGGTTCATTGTGGCTTTATTTTAGTATTTCTAGGATATGGAAGGAGTGGATGATTTGAATGTGGTGGAAGAGTCATAAAAAATAAAATAAGGTTTCCCTATATCTCAATGTTGCTTTCATATATTTATTTCCTCAAGGTCAATCTCAAGTGAATTTTAGTGATTTTTTCCCCATTTCCATTTATAATATTGTTTATAAAATTATCTCTAAAGCTATGGCTGCTAGGCTCAGGCCCTTAATAGATGTCCTAATTTAAGATGATCAAGTAAAGTTTCTTTCAGGGATGAACATTCAAGAGCATATTATCATTTTTCTTGATATAGTTAATTCACTCTTATCATAAATGTTTGATGACTAGTCTTAATATTATTAAAGTGTATGATCAAGTACATCGGTATTTTTTGATAAAGGTGTTGGTTCCCAATTGTACATATCTAAGATTCAACCTTGAAAACTTGAAAAGTATGGGAAAAATATGATAAACCCAACTTATGTCATTATAAACAGGGAAGGGTTTAGTATTCAGATGGACCGAACATAGACAATGACTATAAAACATTGACAAAGGCTATGGTTAGTTCCCTACTGCTATTGGATCTACTTGAACCAAGGTGTGAGGACCCATGGGTTAGATTGGTCACAAGGAGAAATAATACATTTCAATTTGTATGGAATTATTGGCACACATAAATATGACCAAAGCATAACCAAACTTACACAGTCCACTCAAGGACAGTTGTCACACAAACTGGGTAAATGCTTTCAAATAAAATATAAGATACTAAATACATATGGAAAGGTGATTTAAATTTGCATTTATAAACAAACTAATCAACAACTAAGGGTCAAATGGAAGATTACAATGCTATTTTTCAAAGACCAAATATAAACACATTCTAGATATTTAATTATTCATGCATCTACAAGTACATAACAATCAAAATATTCAACATCATGTGTTATTTATATGGTAGGATGGGTAGGATGATTTAGATAGATATGAAAGAGTGGTGGTGATTTTCAACATAGGGAACTCCTTCAGTAGCCATACTATCATTCATTTCAAGATGTACAAGACTAAGTAAACAAGATAAGGAAAATATTATGAATGGTTTCCATTCACTAATGCCAATCCAATGCAAACATTCAAATGACCTTTGAAACCCCAAAACATACATTATAAGTGAAGATTCAATCACTTTCCACTGTCAACTCCATATTTCAAAGGTATCCTTAAAATACTATCAACACAATAATCCCAAATCATAATGTAAAAAGAAATTTACAATATAGATTCATGCCCAAAATGACTACCATTAATATACATTAAACTAAATCCTAATCAGCAATGTATGAAGAATGTACCACTACACTTCATTGATAAGAAAGAACAAAAATCATAGATGTTTTTCATTAATCTTGAAATTAAATCTACATACTTCAATGTTTATAATGTTAACATGGGGAAATGCAAAATGGATTTGCTCTAAAATAGTGGAAAAATATACATTCTCTTAGAGTTTGGTAATCGTTATACAAGTGCAATGACCTTAGCAACAAAAGCAAAAGACACACAACAAGAATCCTCAAAAATCCTAACAAATTCTATAAAGAGGACAAGCCCTCTTTACTTATACAAATTTCTCACCTAGAAGATGCTCCATCTAGAAGATGCCTTTGAAAATTCCTAGAGACTCATGCTCTTTGAGGTAATGATTTTGGTAACTAATTATCCATGTAATGATGAAGTTTTATATAAAACTTTGATATGCTTGGTTGGAAATGTTGATATACTTGACCTTGAGGAAGAATATTCTCTTTTAGATCAAAATTTATTTTATCTTCATGTGAAACCATTGTGCTTTGTTTCTTAACTAATCATTTGACCAACTAGAAGCTTGTGAATGGCTACCCTCTTTCTTCTGCAAGACAAATAATGCCTTTATATTTGTCATGATATCATCATACTTTTATAGTTTTAATAGAGAAAATGTGGGATCCATGTATATTTTAATCAAAATAATCTTCTAATGGCCCATTTTCCCTCAAAACCGTTGCAACAATTATCCTCATCCATGGAACTCTTCAACATTACTCAAATATTGGTATATGACACTTAGCTTTTATCTCTACCTTTTTCCCTTTTGAGGTTAATGTAAATTTGTAATAATGACACATGCACCCTTTTTCCCTCCTATGGTATTTTAAACCCTATTTGCAATTTTACACTTTTTGGTCTATGGCAGGATTTTAGGACTTTCACACACATTTCCAAGGCAAAATTTTAAAACCTAGTTGAAATTTTAAATATTTTTATCCTTAGTGGGATTTCTAGATCCATGTGAAACTTTTCATGTTGGTAGGATTGTAGGAGTCTGTTACATGTTTGCTATTTGCAATTTTAAAATTTCATTTTGACTTTGTACTTTCACCCAAATCTTCCAATTTGGCTTTTCTTTTGTAACTTCTTGTTGTATTTTGATCATGAATCTTTGTTTGATTTACCTTCAACATCTATCTTTGGTTTAGGGTACAAGAATAGTAATGCATACCAATGATGTGGTATAATATCCAACATTATTGGCATTTTATGGTTGGACACATGAACCTTCACTACCCTGATCTTGATAATTGACACCATTACATACCAGTGCAATGTGTTTTTCAAGTATAAAGTCCATAGTACATTTATCCATTATTCTATATGTATAAATAGCTTTAGATTCAGTAGAGGAAAAATATTTTCCCACATGATGTAGAGCATATACATGGAAAACATCTTAAACTTGGATTCTTATTCACTACCTTTGATAATGTTAACTTAGTTTAATTTCTCATGCAATAGTTCATAGAATTATCAGGTCATCTTGTTCATTCATATGATTTGATATTGATTTAAAAAGTCTCTTACTCCTCCCTCTTCACTTTTTGACTCACAAATACCTTACAATTCTCAAACTCCTCTCCTTACACAATTCTATCTTGTTTTGCAACAGTCGTTGTAACCCATCTTTATGGGTTTTCTAGAAATTACATACATGTACAATTGTATAAATTAAAAATAAACACCAATTTAGATACCCTTTATCCAAAAACATCTAATTATAAATTTTCATGAACTAACTCATTGTTTTGATAGTCCTTTTGGTCCTTTCTAGGTCTCTATTTACCCAAATAGGCCTAATCTATCCCTTTTAACAACTCAATCCATAAAATACCATACAAACTAATCTGTACATCCTTGAAACTTAATTATATAGTTAGGGAACCTTAATTTTTATCATATTCCAAAAAGTTGTAATTTTTCCACTATTAAATTTGTCTAAAGTCTGCAAACCCTAGTTTAGGGTTTCACCATACCCTATCTCAGTTGAGAGTGTAAAGAATTTAATTAGAGTAGTTTCATTACATTTAAAAGGATAAAAATAGGTTTAGTAGTAATTTTTATACCCTATTCACCTTTTTCTATCACTATCAGGTGTTATTTAATCTTCTATCTATCATTTTTCACTTAATTTGTAACTCATTGTGTATAATAGGGTATCCCAACATGACTGTATCTTCAATGTGAGTAAACATCTCAAAGTAATAATCCAATCAAAGAATCTTGAAACTTTTAATATCATATAAAGGTCCTACATCCATCAACTATATCTTGAGTCCATTAATGGAATGATCTTTCCCTACATAAAATAAAATACACTGTCTATATACTCCTGATAGGGTTTTTGATGATCATAGGATTTACTTACTTAACCAATATGATTCTTAGGGTTTATATGGATTCTTATTTGAAAATTAGTGAAAAAAAAATAGTTACTCAATCACTTATTCAATATAAAATCAACATCCTTGCCTCATAACAGTCATAATGCAATTTCTAAACTATCCAATAAGTAAACAGGGTTTGATTATCAAATACTTCTAAAAAGATGAGTTTATATATTTATTATCTATATTTCAACTTAAAAAAAAGTCTCACTCAACCTTCAATCACTTTGTCTACAGTATGCCAATATTATGAAGAACTATCTTGGTAAGCATAGGTTATAATAAAAGACTCTTCCTCACAACATAGGGGTCTAATTATATAGTCAAAAATAATTTAAACATCTTTCCGAATATTAATATAAGACTATAATCTCAAACTAATTCAATAGATCTTCCATGTGCCCATAGAACTATCTACAAATTTACCTTTAATCATTTGGTTGAAAAGATACAGTTTGTACAGTAATTCAAACACACAATGCACATATTGAAACATGTATCTTGTTCCTATCATAATAGGGGTTTCTTCTCTTCACCATTTATTTCAAGTGTTGATTTAAACTAATAGGTAATTTATTCCCATTATAACTTGAAAGCAATGCTAATATCATTTATTCAACCAAAACATTTAAAAAGCAGAATAGTAACCATTGACCTCTAAAGGGTTAGTATACCATTGTTTAGTCAAAATAGGGTTTAACACTCCCCTTAATTCATGCATGTCCACATACATTCATTATTTAATAGCATTCAAATGGAATCAACCACCTAATATCTCAACTTGACTCCCTATTAATACTCTAATGATGCATAACTACTTCTTGATCAACTTTCCCTCATAGAGTTTCTTGTAGGATACTTTGTTAAATGATATTATGTTTTTGATTTACACAAATTGACACCTCCAAAACTATGGCATTAAACTCATGAAAATTAAATAAACTCTTACGATGATAAAATCATTAGACACTTGATACCTTTTTCCATCTTCAAAAATGCATAGCTAATCCTTAGAAGAGGCTAACGAAGGTTCAAATTTCCAAATATAACTTTTGGTAGGAAATGTCCAAATTCAAATTTTATGCACCATTAGACACTCTAGACTCCACCAATGGACTAACCATGACCTCTAAAAACTATATGACATCTACTAGGCCAACTTATGAAAAAAAATAGGATCAACTTGGGGTCATCATTGGATGCCCTTGTATCATACTACCAAGATGAGGAATCTTTGCCACATGTATGGAATGATGCACTTGGTATATGTTGTTGCCTACATACATTAAACTCTCTTGAATTTGTCTACCTCTACTTGCCTCTCATAGAGGTATACATTCTCTCAGGCCCCACATATAGGTCTCCTCTACTTCACTTTCATACTTGCACATGAAACAACAATGTTAAACAAAACATATTTACTACTTTTTCCTCCTTACCATGAAATTGTACTCCAATCTTCCTCTTTCTCAATTTGATCCACCTTCTTCTTCACTCAGTTATTAACCATTACTATAAATATACATTCATTTTCATTCATCAGTACTCCTTGTTCTACCCATTCTATCTCATGCACTACTTGTGTTTGTCCTTCTTTCTGATGTACATCATCATCTTCATGACTTATCTCTATCTCTTGTACTTGTAGAGGTTGCATATTCATCTTCACTATCTCTTCTTAATGAGTGATTTCATGGGACTACTATTTATTTTCCATCTCTTGGGCATCCTTTTCTTGTTCATCATTCTCTTTCAAACATTCAATTATACCTTCTTTTGTTTCCTACTCTATACCTACAATTTTGTCATAGATCAACATATTAGTAATAATATTTAAAGCCTTCATAGCTTCCTCATGGGCTGCCTCCTTCTTTGGTAATTTATCCTCCATCTTCTTCTCTTGTTTGGTGTCATATCTAGACCATCTCCTTTACATCTCAACTATAATGTCAAACTACATCTTGTTTTCCTCTCTTTCATGGACTTGGCTACCATTCTTGCACTCTTGTGTTATCTCACTCTTCACTTTCATTTATTCCTTGGGTATCTTGACCAATCCTAAACCTTCAATATATTTATTCTAACACTACTTCATCATCATAAGTCTTTCATATTTTCTTCCCTCTTTACCTTTCAAGTGTAATAGTAGATATAGCTCACCATCTTGCATAACAAAATATGTATTTGTCTTCTCATCATGTATGGAATGCCTATCATACTACCATGGTTTGCCTAGCAACACATGAAACACATCTATAGACATAATATCACATAATACACTATCTCTATATCCACCTATTTGAAAATCAACCCAATCTAATCACTTAAAAATATATGGTGTCGTCTCTAAACCCATGCAATTGTGTATGTCTCTCGATGTGGCATCCTATTCAACCTCAACTTATGCATCATATCTAATGAAACCATATTGTTAGTACTATCACCATCAATAACCAAACTATATATCTTACCATGGGCCTTACATCTACTTCTGAATAGACTTCTCCTTTGGATTGGTTCCTGGATTTATTTCTATTGAATTAAGATTATCCTCATCAACAATGACTCATTCTTGTCATTTTATCTCTCCTCATTCAACTCTCTGACTCTTTTTTATTGCATATTATTGTCCATACCTATTGGACACTTTGCTTGCCTATGTTTATCTCTATGTAAACTCTAACATTGCCTTTGAAATCTCTATTTTGGTCCTTGTTTCAATGGACCTTCAACTCTTCTCAATATATCATCTACAAATGTTCTAACCTACCTTGTAGGGTGTTTCACCATGCCATCTTCTTAAACTACTATGACAAGTTCATGTGGTCCCTCTTGTACCACCTCTTCATTTCCTCTCTGTTCCATTCTTACTTACAAAGGTTCACCTTACTGCCTATCATCTCTTTCTTCTTTCCTGATACTATACTCTATAGCCTCCATTCTCATCATCAATGGAGTAATTATCAAGTTCACCTAGTCTATCAAAATCTTGACCAACTCATCATTTGTGCTAGCTCTCTCCATGGAGAATTGTATTTGATCCCCTATTATGTGGTGAAAATAGCAATCTATCGAACATGCTAAACTATATGCTTTGAACAAACATTTAAATGATGAACATATTTCATATTACAAATAGGGAATGGAGTACAACATCTCTGCAAACAAGATTCATACTATATGTTTTCACAATGTATTTTCCCAAACAACAAATATCACCTGGATTCTTTTACACTCTAGATAGTTACCCTTGAAGTCTCCACTATATACTGCACTACTCGTACTCATGTCTCCGACCTCGATTTCCTTTATTCCAGAATTCAAATTTTCTGTATACTGATAAGCTGTTGAAAGGTTGAAACTGATGTATTGACCTGGAAAGTCTGCCTACCACAGCCTGAGACAAATCCTGCATACCATTAACAATCTCTCTCCTTATGGGAGATTGTCGTTCCGCTATAATCCTAAAATCTCATTTTCTGACAATGAAAAAAATACAATAGAGTAGAAGCTCTTTTAAAATAACAAAAAAAATTCAGCTTCCCCCAGTCTATTTCAATAATAAAAACAAATTACAAAACATAAAAGATTCACAAGAGAGACAACTTCCCTGTCGTTCACCGCTGAATATCTTATCATTTCATTCCACAATTAAAAGATTACGTTGTAGCATAAGTGATTTGCGATGGTAGAATTGAACTGGGACTGGAAATTGGTTTTTTTTTACCAAAACAAATACACACTTTATTAATATTACCAAAGAATGCATCTGGTATTGTCTGCGCCTTACAGAGCTCCCTCTCGTCCTTCATTTCTTTTCCCATATGCATATATCCCCTATTTTAAGACACAAATCCCCTATACCAAACCGTATTTATCAACTTAGATACTTAATTCTATCCTAGGCGTCACACAACAACCTCCCATATTGAAATAAACAGTTCTTCTATCATAAGAGAACTCAAACCACTGAATAATTCACCCAATAGACTAGATTTTTAGGCTTAAGGAATATTTAACCATATTTAAAAATTTGAAAACTATGAAATGGAGGGAAAATTAACTTAAGATACTTAAACATGCTAAAACTCAATCAAAAATGTGATAAATGCGCTCCTAGTGTGAGGATGCTCCTGCATCATTCTTCCAACGAGCAAAAGAAGTATTCTTCACTTGTTGTTTTTCTGCATCAATTCTTCTATGCTTGTGCCCAGCTTAAGGATGTCATTTTCAATCACCCATGTTGCATCTTCAGCTGGTAGATTCTTCCACTTAGTTAGATACTATAAAGATTCTTTGCCCCTTGTCTTTTTAACCACTTTCTTGTCTAAAATGCTCTCAATCTCCTTTGGCACTTCCTTTGGTAGTTGCTGCTCCCATTAGATAAATTCATCTACCCCTATTTCAATCTCTTCAGCTGGTTGTCCTTCATTTTTATATGGATATAGATCTGCAACATTAAATATTGGAGAGATTCCAATCCCCTTTGGCAATTCTATTTCATATGCATTATTTGAAAACATCCTTATTACCTTACATGGTCCTATTTTCTTTACCTTTAGCTTGTTGTATTCCCTTTTTGGGAACCTCTCTTTTCTGAGGTGAGCAAGAATAAAGTCTCCAATACTAAAACTGACCTCTCTTTTCTTTTGGTCTGCCCTTAGCTTGTATTTGATGGTGTTTTCTTCAAGTTTCTTCTTTACCTGTTCATGTAAATTTTGCATGGCATTGGCGAATTCTTCTGCATCAGCACTCCTTGTCTCCATGCTACTTAGATTTATTAACTCATACACACCTCTTGGATGCATTCCATACATGATTTGAAATGGACTCAATCCTGTACTTCTGTTAGGAGAATCATTATAGGCAAATTCAGCTTGTGCAAGTGCAAGATCCCATTTTTTTGGATGCATACTTACGAAGCTTCTCAAGATGTTGCCCAAGCTCCTCTTGACAACCTCTATTTGGCCATCAGTTTGGGGGTGGTAGGCTGAACTGAAACTCAATTGTGTTCCCAATTTCTTCCATAAGGTTCTCCAAAAATGTCCAACAAATTTGGTGTCCCTGTCAGAAACAATGCTTCTAGGCAATCCATGTTATCTAACAACATCTTGAAAGAATAGATTAGCTATGTGAGTAGCATCACTTGTTTTTGAAAATAGAATAAAATGAGCCATCTTTGAAAACCTATCTACCACAACAAATATGGAATCATGGACTTTTTGAGTTCTTGGCAAACCAAGTACAAAATCCATGCTTATTGAATCCCAAGGCCTATTTGGAATGGGTAGTGGCTTGTACAAACCTACATTTTGACAACTTCCCTTGGCATATTGGCATGTTTTACATCTTTCAACAAATTTCTTGACATCAGTACCCATACCTAGCCAATAATAATGAGCACTCAATTGTGCTAATGTCTTATTCTACCCAAAATGTCTTGATAAGCTGCCGCTATGCTTTTCCTTCAACAAATTCTCTCTCATGGACCTCTTGGGAATGCAAAGCTGGATGCCTCTGAATAGTAGACCCTCATGGACCATGAAATCTATCCAAGGACTTCTATCAACCCCACTAGATTCATGCAAGCTTCATATGGTTCCTTGAAGTCTGGATCTTCCTTATATAGCTCCTTCAAATCTTCAAATCCCAAAATACTTACTTGAGACTCCTGCATGATCAGATTTCTCCTACTTAGAGCATCTACAACCTTATTAGATTGTCCTTTCTTGTGCTTAATAGTGAATGTGAAGCTTTGTAAAAATTCAATCCATTTGACATGCTTTTGATTCAACTTATTCTGATTGCTAATGAATTATAAGGCGTAATTGTCAGTGAACAAAAAAAATTCTTTAGGCAAAAGATAGTGCCTCCATTTCTTCAAAGCTTGTACAAGAGCATATAATTCTTGATCATAAGATGAGTACTTCTTCTTAGCATCACTTAACTTCTCACTAAAGTATGCTATAGGCTTCCCATCTTGGCTTAAAATAGCGCCTATTGCAGTTCCACTAGGATCACATTCTACTTGAAAAAGCTTATTGAAATTAGGTAAGGTTAGGATTGGTTCTTCAGTTACCTTCTTTTTCAGTAATATGAAACTCTTATCAGCATCCTCAGTCCAACAAAAACTTCTTTTATCACCTTTGATTGTCTCTATCATTGGAGCAACAATCCCACTAAAATTTCTTATGAATTTCCTATAGAAGCTAGCCAAGCCGTGAAAGCTTCTTACCTCATATGTGCTATTGGGTGTAGGCCACTCAAGTATAGCCTTAATCTTTTCCTTATCCATATTCAATCCTTCTTTTGAAATCACAAACCCCAAATATATCAACTCTGTTTTCAAAAAACTGCACTTTTTAACATTGATTAGCAATTTCTCTTCATGTAGCTTACTCAATACTATCCTTAAATGTTTCAAATGATCTTCATTAGTTTGAATAAACACCAAAATATCATCCAAATATACTATCACAAACTTACCAGTGAACTCCTTCAGTACTTCATTCATCAGCCTCATGAAGGTGCTTGGTGCATTGGTTAGTCCAAATGGCATAACTAACCACTCATAGAGTCCATCATTGGTCTTGAAGGATATTTTCCATTCATCCCCTTCTCTTATCCTAATCTGATGGTAACCACTTTTCAAGTCTATCTTAGAGAAATATGTAGCTCCACTCAAACAATCAAGTAAGTCATCAATTCTTGGTAATGGGAATCTATACCTGATAGTAATCTTGTTGATTGATTTGGAATCTATACACATTCTCCAACTCCCATCCTTATTAGGACTCAACATTGTGGGGACAGAATAAGGACTTAAACTCTCTCTTACCAATCTTTTGTCTAACAATTCTTGAACTTGGTGCTTGATCTCTTCATTTTCTTTTGGTGTCAACCTGTAAGCAGCCTTGTTCAGAAGATTTGCTCTTGGAATCAAGTCTATGTGATGGCTAATGCTTATCAATGGTGTTAAATCATTAGGTAAATCATCTACCACAATGTCAATGTACTCATTCAACATATCTTGAATCTCTAAAGGAAAATCAATAAACTCAGTACTAGTGACTACACTCCTTGGCTTACCAATCACAACAAAGTTTACCTTTTCTTTCTTCATTTGATGTAGAAACTCTTTACCACTCACTATCAATACTTTAGAATTCTATCCTACAATAGCATCAGCCTCTTCTTTCAATGGTGTGAGCATATTCTTGATTCCATCCTTTTCAAACATATATGTATTCTGCCTTCCATCATGCATGGCCTTCTTGTCAAACTGCCAAGGCCTTCCAAGCAAGATATGACATACATCCATGGGCATGACATCACATAAAATATGATCTTTATATGTTCCTATCTGAATATCTACTTTACATTGTTCACTTACCAAGATTTTTTGTCCTTTTTGTATCCAAGAGACTTGATAAGGTGTAAGATGTACCTCCTTCTTCAAGCCTAGTTTCTCCACCATCTCAGTTGACACAAGATTTTCAGTACTCCCGCTATCTATTATGACATTGAAACATTTCCCCTTACTTTTACATGTGGTTCTAAATAAATTTTTCCTTTGAGGTGGTTCTACAATTTCTCTATTTGGCTTTAACAAGATTCTTTTCATCAAAAGAGACTCACCTTCTTCTGGGGTATCTTCATAAGCTGCTACAACTTCTTCATTTTTTTATTCACCTTGGGTCACATGTACACCCCTCTCATGGCTAGTAGAAGGGTTATCTAGACACTCATATGCTCTGTGTCTTGTATACTTGTTGCACTTAAAGCATTTGCCCATTAATCTTCCTCTTCCTCTTTGATATCATTGGTATGGTCTTCTTCCTCTTGGTGTATAGCTACCTCTTGAAATTTGTGAGCTACTGGCCTCTTCTTGAGATGTTTGCAGCTATCTTCTACCTCCTTGAAATCCTCTACCTCTAATGGACCTACCCCTTCCTCTTGAGAAGGATGTTTTCTTCCTTGCAATCTTCTCCTCAGCTTTCAAGGCAAATTGATATGCCTCCTCAACTACCTTAGGAATGAGAAGACTAATCTCATCTTGAATGGAAAATTTTAAACCATTAGTGTATCTAGCTACCTTTTTTGTGTCATCCTTAATATGACCTGATCTTATGGTTAACCTGTAAAACTCTTCAGTGTATTCTTTTACAGACATTTCTTCTTGCTTCAAATTTTGTAATTACTTAAAAATATTTACTTGATAATCTTTAGGCATAAACTTACCTTTCATTTTTGCTACCATTCTATCCTAGCTTTTAATCTTTGGCTTCCCTTTCCTCCTTCTTTCTTCTTGCACTCCATCCCACCACAGGGATGCATGGCTCTTTAGCCTTGTCATGGCATACTTGACTTTCTTATCATCTTCTTTAATTCCTTCATACTCAAAGTATTTGTCTAATGCACTAATCTAATCAATTAATTCTTCCACATTCAAATTACCTTCATATATTGGAACCTCCATTTTTGGCTTTGTGTTCACCTTCATAATGGCTCTAATCAACCTATCTTCAGTTGTTTCTTCTTCTGCCACCAATTCATCTTCTGGTGGCTCCTCTTCTCTATCACTGACTTCACCCATGTCAGTGCCTCTTCTTCGAGCCATCTCTAGGTCTTGTAGCCTAGTTGTCAGGTTCCTAATCTCTTGTACTAGTTCAACCTATCCTCCAAGTCTCCTTCCTCTAGCTCTACCTTTGTTCTTAACTCTCATGGCCATCTTGTCTCTTCTTCACAAATCACGTTACTTGGATCACAATCCCTTGAGCTCTGATACCAAAATGGTGAAAACAACAATCTATCCAATAGGCTAAACTATATGCTTTGAACAAAAATTTAAATGATGAACAAATTTCATATTACAAATAGGGAATGGAGTACAACATCTCTGCAAACAGGATTCATACTATATGTTTTCACAATGTATTTTCCCAAACAACAAATATCACCTGGATTCTTTTACACTCCAGATAGTTACCCTTGAAGTCTCCACTATATACTACACTACTCGTACTCATGTCTCTAACCCTGATTTCCTTTATTCCAAAAGTCAAATTTTATGTATACTGACAAGCCGTTGAAAGGTTGAAACTGATGTATTGACCTGGAAAGTCTGCCTACCACAGCCTGAGACAAATCTTGCTTACCATTAACAATCTCTCTCCTTATGGGAAATTGTCATTCTGCTTTAATCCTGAAAGCTCATTTTTTGACAATGAAAACAATACAATAGAGTAGAAGCTCTTTTAAAATAACAAAATTTCTACAGCTTCCCCCAGACTATTTCAATAATAAAAAAATATACCAAACATAAAAGCTTCACAAGAGAGAAAACTTCCCTATCATTCACCGCTGAATATATTATCATTTCATTCCACAATTAAAAGTTTATGTTGTAGCATAAGTGATTTACGATGGCAAAATTGAACTGGGACTAGAAATTATTTTTTTTAACCAAAACAAATACACACTTTATTAATATTACCAGAGAATGCATCTAGTATTGTTTGTGCCTTACAAAGCTCCCTCTCATCCTTCATTTCTTTTCCCATATGCATATATCCCCTATTTTTAGACACAAATCCCCTATACCAAACCATATTTCTCAACTTAGATACTTAATTCTATCCTAGGCGTCACACAACAACCTCCCAAAATGAAATAAACAGTTCTTCTATCATAAGAAAACTCAAACCACTGAATAATTCACCCAACAGACTAGATTTTCAGGGTTAAGGAATATTTAACCAAATTTAAAAATTTGAAAAATAAGAAATGGAGGGAAAAACAACTTAAGATACTTAAACATCCTAAAACTCAATCAAAAATGTGATAAATGCGCTCCTAGTGTGAGGATGCTCCTGCATCATTATGTAATGCACTTCATAATGAAATGTTATTCCTTTCAACAACCAATAAAATATCTCCCTAAGATCTAATACCAAATTGATGCAGCACATATACATGGAAAACATCTTAACCTTGGATTCTTATACACTACTTGTGATAATGGAAACTTAGTTCAATTTCTCATGCAATAGTTCATGGATTCATTTGTTAATCTTGTTTATTCATATTATTTGATATTTATTTTCAAAGTCTCTTAGTCCTCCATGTTCACTTTTCAACACACAAACACCTTACAACTCTCAAACTCCTCTCTATCTTGTTTTACAACAGTCCTTGTATCCCTTCTCTATGTGTTTTCTAGAAATTTGATATATGTAAAATAGTATAAAAGAAAACTAAACACCAATTTAGATACCATTTATCCAAAACTATCTAATAATAAATTTTCATGCATTAACTCATTGTTTTGATAGTCCTTTTGGTCCTTTCTAGTCTTTGTTTACCCAAATAGGCTTAATGCAGCCCTTATAACAAATCAATCCACAAAATACCATAGAAACTAATATATACATCCTTCAAACTTATTTATTTAGCTAGGTCATCTTAATTTTATTGTATTACAAAAATTTGTAATTTTTCCACTATTAGATTTGTATAAAGTCTCCAAACCATAGTTTAGGGTTTCACCATACCCTATCTCAGTCGACAGTGTAAAGAATTTAACTAGAGGAGTTTAATTATATTTCAGAGGCTAAAACTAGGTTTATTAGTAATTTGTATACCCTATGCACCTTTTTCTATCACTAGTGGGTGTTGTTTAATCCTCTATCTATCATTTCTCACTTAATTTGTAACTCATTGTGAACAACAAGGTATCCTAAGATGTTTGTATCTTCTATGTGAGTAAACAACTCAAATTAGTAATCCAATCCAAGAATATTGAAACATTATATATCATTCAAAGGTATTACCTCCATAGAATATATCTTGATTCCATTGATGAAGTGATCTTTCCTTGCATGAAATGAAATACATAGTCTATATACTCCTAATAGGTTCTTGATCCACATAGGGTTTCCTTACTTAACAAATATAATTTTTAGGGTTTATGTGGATTTTTATTTGAACATTAGTCCAAAAACAAATATCATTTACCTACTCAATCACTTAGTCAATACAAATTCAATGTCCTTGCCTCATAAAAATCACAATGTAATTTCTAAAGTATCCAACATGAAAATAGGCTCTGATTATCAAATACTTGTGAACAAATGATTTTATTCATTGATTATCAATCTTTCAACTAAAAAAATTATCACTCAACCTTAAATCACTTTGTCTATAGTCTGATAATATTATGAAGAACTATCTTGGTAAGAACATGTTACAATCAAAGACTCTTCCTCACAACAAAGGGGTCTAATTATATAGTCAAAAAAAAATTAAGAACTTTCCTAATATTACATGTAAACTATAATATCAAACTCATTCAAAATATCCTCCAAGTTCTTGTATAACTATATACAACTTTTCCTTTAATCATCTGATTGAAAATTTACATTTTTCACACTAATTTAAACACATAAGGCATATATTGAAACCTGTATATTATTCCTCTCAAAATAGGGGTTTTCTTGTCTTCATGATTTATTTCAAGTCTTGATTCAAAATAATAGGGAATGTATTCTCATTACAATTGAAAAACAATGCTAATATCATTTATTCAACCAAAACATTTACAAATCACAATAGTATCCATTGACCTCTAAAGGGTCTGTATATCTTTGTTTAGTCAAAATAGGGTTTCACACTCCCTTTCATTCATGCATGTCCACAATACATTCATTATTATATATCATTTGAATGTAATCAACCACCTACTATTTAGACCTAACTCCCTATTAATACTTTAATAAGGCATAACTACTTCAAGATCAACTTTCCCTCGTAGAGTTTCTTGTAGGTTACTTTGTTGCATGATATTATGTTTTGGGTTTACATAAAATGACACCTCCAGGACAATGGAATTGAAATCATGACAATTCAAATATCTCTTACAATGATAAATTCCACAGACACACTTGATACATTTTTCCATCTTCATAAGTGCATAGTAAATCCTTTGAAGAGGCTAATGAAGGTTCAAATTTTCAAATATTACTTTTGGCGGGAAATGTCCAAATTCAAATTTTATGCACCATTAGAAACTCTAAACTCCATAAATGGACTAGCCATGACCTCTAAAAACTATATGACATCTAATAGACCGACTTAAGACCAAAAATGGATCAACTTGGGGTCATTATGGGATGCCCCTACATCACCACATCATCTATTTTATATGCCCCTAAGTGCTTATAACTAGTAGGAAAAAGGTACATTGATACTACTTTAGAAGGTTGATTTATATCATTACATGGAAATCCAAATATTTGACAAGGAACATATCTTAATGTGCTTTTATCAAGGTACTTATGATTTCATGAGTAGGCATTCTCACATGCCTTGTAGTTTCTTCCTAGATTTGTATGAGACCCATCTCCCTATCAAGTTTTGTAGCCTTGTTTATAAAAAAAAAACCTTTTCACAAGTTTTCACACTTAGAAAATCCAACATGATATGTACAAGCATGAGTGTTTCTACACAAGATATAAAAATTATGCATACTAAATGTCCACATGTCGATCAGATGGGTTACTCCATAAATCAATAGAAATGTACCAAAATTCACCAACATGCATCTATAAGGAAACACCCCTAATTTCTTCATGAAATAAATAATCTCACGTGCAATAAGAAAATATGTAAGTGCAATAAGGAAACTTGATATGTACTAATATTTTATTAATATCTCAATTACATACATACACATCATGAAAACATGAATGCATGAATCTTCCTTGTACTCAAATTTTTGGATGAAATGTGAAGATAAATTAAAAGAACATTCAGGATTTGCTTTTCTCCTTTGTCTTGGGTCGATTCTAGACTTACTGCTAACATGTGGCATTTCTCATCTTTTGATGGAATTTTAGAATCCGTTCATAATTTTGTAATACTGTAGGCTTGGGAAACCCATCTGCATATTATAAATTGCATGTTCAAAGTTGCATTTTGACTTTGTAATTCCATGCAAAAAAATTTATGTCATTTCATTTTTTGACTTGGACCATTTATTTTTGACTTTCCACCATATTTTGTCTTTATTCCTCAATGTGGGCTTAGACTCAAGACCCTTTTAATGGGTAGTAGACATTTGATTGCAAGTTGCAATTTAAAATTTTAAAACTTGCATTTTCCTTGAAACTTTTTGCTACCTTTTCTTATAGACATCCACATGGACATATAAAATATTAGCATGGGTTCTCTTAAAACTTTTAGCATGGGAAGTGAACATTTTATCATACTTTATAATTTACAAAATAAAATTTGAAAAGTGATGCTCTTATCTCTGTTAAAGTCTCTAATGCAGACATCAGAACCTTATTTGAAAATTTTTAATTGAAAATATAAAGTTACAATTTTCTTTTGTAATAACCCTTAAAACTTCCATGTGGACTATATTGTTATTTGCATTTAGCTTTTAAAACTCTAATTTCCTTTGATTTTTTTTAATTTTGACATTTATATAATCCATGGGATTTGGAACATTTGTGTTTCCTCTCTAACCTTTCACATGGATATTACAACCCCCGTGTGGACTTTAGAAATTCAATTACTAGAATATATGTGGTAGGTTTCAAAAAAAATCGTGCTATTTTCAACTTGCAATTAAAAGTTTGTAAATGAATGTTGTAATCTCCATCAAAATCCCTATCTTTTCCTTTGAAATGGGAGATATTTAGAATTATAATTTCTTAATACTTAGTCATATTTAATTCTCTCAATTTTATTATTCCACAGACCCTTTAATACACACATTAAAAACATGAAACATTATATATTAGTTTAAACCAGACTTATGAGGTTTGCGCAAGAGATTTTTATGAATGGGAATTTATTTAGGGAAAACACTTGTGGATTATGGGTAAAAATTAGACTCTTAGATGTTAACTTCTTAATGGGGAGGGAACAAATTACTCAAGCAAATGTGGGCACTAACAATGACTCTCACTCAGGGATGTACATGTCTTGTGGGTGTACAAAGAGCCCCAAAAATAAGACCAGGTTCCTATTCCTTAGGTCATGGAGTGATCATTATGAGAATTTCATAACAAACACCTTCAAAGACCTAATGAGATAAGGGTGGACTAAAATAAAGAAATCAAGAGGATCTGAGAATGAACACACAATGAAAACCAATAAAAAGAACTGTACAGATAAAGCCTAATGTAGAAGGGAAATAAAACATCAAAAATATACTTTGTAATTTACTTTAAAAAAACATGGACTCGGTCAAGCAAGTGATTTAGATTTATACAATTAATCGGTAGCTCCAGTATCTTACCATATATGTCTCTTAATAAGAAGGTGTCTTCCCCAATTTCGTAGTCAATAGAATAAGGGCCCATCCACAAGCCATCAAATCTTCCATGTTTGCCTTTATCCTCATGTCTATTGTCCCAATGTAAAACTAGATATCCCACATGAAAATTTGTTTGAGTGACCTTTCTATCAAATATCCTTTTGATCCTTTCCTTTATCTTTATGTTTGTTTCATGAAATTGTCTTCTAGTTTTATCAAGCTCAATAATCCGGTTCATTCTACTTTAATAATGGTTAAATTCATCATCTTTTAGCCATTACATGAATTGATAGGTTGGAAACTATAAATTTATAGGTAAAGCATATTGTGCTCCATAAACAAGCTTAAAAGGGCTCTTACCTGTAGCTTTCTTAGGCATGATCCTATCAACCCATTAGGCAAATTTTAGATGCTCACCGCACTTTTTATTTTTAGCTTCTAATGTTCTTATAATGATTTTTAGTAATTTATTATTACTTGATTCTACTTGCCCATTCCCATAAGGGCTGTAATTGAAAGCATAAGTTAATGTGATCCTATACTCTTTACATAATACCACCAAAGGGTTAGCTCTAAAACTCATAGCATTATTATAAATTATCTTGATAGGCACACCAAATTTAAAAATAAGATGATTCAACAAAAAGTCCATGATCACCTGATGTGTGGCCTTATTTGTATGGATTCTGTCAACCCATTTCATGAATTAGTCAGTTGCAAACAATATCAGCATAAGCCCAGATATTGATGAATAAGTTATCTCCCCAATGAAATCCACTCCCCGTTGTCTAAATGGGCCTTCAATCATTACAAGTTGTAGGGGGAGAGAGCCAAAATATTTCAACCTTCTAATAAAGCACTGGCATTTCTCACATTTTCTCACCTTTTGTTCAACATCCTTAAATATTGATGGCCACCAATAACTAGATCTCAACATCTTGTGAGTTATGAATTGAGGTGCAAAGAGACCACCACATACCCTATTATGAATGTCTTAAGTTAAATCAATAGTTTCTTATTCTATTAGGCACCTTAAGATAACCCCATCTAGATTCTTCCATTCTAGTCCATTTTCAATCAAGAGATACTTATAGGATACTAGCTTAGGAGTTCTCTTTTTATTATTATCTAAGTCATGGGGATAATTCAAAATTTGTAAGTAGTAAACAATGTCCTTATACCATAGAGACATGTTAATTCTACTAAAAGAATCATCAATATTAAAAATAATAGTGTTTACCTCCACATCTTATAAATTGGTCTTAGCCATGAGTTTGGCTAAGCTCATCCCTCTCACTAACTCAATAGTCTATATATCCATGTTGTATTCTTTCAAATTTTTAACCCACATACACCTCTTTCTTGATACTTCAATCTGAGTCAGGATGTCCTTAACCATTATATGTGGGACATATTCAACAATATTTGAACTCAAAATGTAAGTTATAAATATCTTAACAACTTTTAAGAGGGAAAAAGGTTATTTTTCCATGATAGTATAATTCAATTCAGATCCTTGAATATCTTTACTAAATAAAGCTATGGGTTGTTTATGACCATCATCATTATTTTTCCATAAACATATAGCTACAATACTCTGTGATGCAAAAGAGGATATTTTAAACACCCTAGTATAATATGGACTAGCCAAGATAGGGACAGACTTCAAGGCTCTTTTGATGTCATTGAAAGCTTCTATGGCCTTCTCCTCCCACTTCATGGTTTGGTTTTTTTTTTTTTGACATGGATATAATAAGTAAAGTGATCTCTTCAAAATTGGACACAAACCTTCTTAAAAAGTTGATTTGTCTAAAGAAGGACTAAATTCCATTCTTGGACTGTGGGATAGGCACTTTTTGAATGTCTTCCACTCTTTCCAGATCTATCATGACACCGTCCCTAGACACTATGTGTCCCAATAACTTAGAATTTTGTACTTTGAAGTGACATTTTTTTGGATTAATGGAAATACCAAATTCCCTACACCTAAGGAACACTTTCTCTATATGGTATAAATGTTCTTTTCTAATTTTGGAGTACACTCTAAAGTCATCCTAATACACAAAAATGAACTTCTTAATTTCACCTACAAAAGCTACATCCATATCTCCCTAAAACATTACATCAGCATTCATTAATCCAAAAGTTATTCTCATATAGACATAACTGCCCTAAGGCATTTTTAATGTATTTTTAGGTCTCTCATATTATTTTACCACAACCTGGTTATACCTTTATAAACCATCTTAGGTGGATAAAATCTTTGAATTTGTAACATTCTGTAATAGGTTATCCATATTAGGTAAGGGGTAATTAGCCATTAAATAATCCTTATTCAAATTTCTAAAATCCACACACAAGAAGATGTCACCGTTATTATTTCTTACAAGGACTACGTCTGCCACCCATGATGAATACTTGATTAGTTGAACAATCTGACCATCCCTTAACTTCTTTAACTCTTCTCACATCATGGTGGACAAGATGGGGTTAATAGGTCTCTACTTCTTCTTGAAAGGTTTGATGTTAGGCTATAATGGGTTGGCATGTTGAAACCAATCCTCTCTATATGATTTTAATTCAGAATAAGACCAAGCCAAAAAATCTTGGTATTTATTTAGCAATTACATGTAGGTTTTCTTCTCTTCTACACCCAATTTATTTAGCAAGTCCTTGGTCATAAAACCTTTAGCATTTATGGGCACCCATTTATCTCTTGATGATCCCATTTATCTCAGAAACTATTTCATTGGACTTTTGGTTTTAGCTCTTTCCATGAAATAAATTTGTCTTTGTCTTTTGGGATATTGTTTCCCAAACAATGATCCTTTGGGAAAATTATTTTTACTTTCAAACAAACTTGCATCTAAAGTCTCCTTCCATCCTATGCATCAAAGATACCTAGCTACCATCTACAAAGAGAATTGCAAGTAAAACATCAATCAAGCTGGAGCCAAATTGATTGCACAATATACATAGCACAAAAAAGAACATTGCAAGTAGCACAAGGCATATACATTACAATGAATATTCATCTAGGACAGCTATACGGTTAAATCCACCATCCCTTTATTCAATTAAATTGTCTATAGAGTTCACAGACATAGTGTTTGACAACACCATATTTGAGGATAGGTACATGAATTATTTAAAATTATGGGACATTGTCAATTAGGTGAATGTATTTTCATTAGGAGATGATATGACACTCACATATAGACAATTCATCAAAGAACTGCTAGCTTTGAAATTCCAAAGGTTACATTTTATTATCGTTAAACCAAAGGTGATGTTGTGCATCGACCTTCTACAAGATTTTTTTCTTAAGAAAGATATCATAGGATGCTTTCCTTCATCACTCCAAAAATAACAAAGTTGTTGAGTTCATCTTGAGACCTAACTTCTTCAGGTATTTATCTTTCTACATAACTGATGCTTATTTTGATAAACATACACTGGTACAATTGAACATAGAAAGATCAATTGATATAGCACTCTTTGCATGGTTGCTCCCAAACCAAACTATTACATGAAAGGGGAAGAAACTAAATGGATTGATTCCTATTGATAAATTTATAATGGGAATATGCATTGGTATGGCACTCCTCGATTGACTCTACAATATGCCAAGTCTCAATTTTGTCAATTTAGATAGGGTACCAATCTTTCATATGATGCTCACCCACGATGCTGCATACACCTTGGGAGAGATAATTGCCTTACACCATAGAGAGTAGATAATTAACAAGGAAAACCATCCCATACCTTTAGGTAATTTTATATGATTTTCTATTTATTTGATGCAATCGTGGAAAACTATTATAGATACCTTACATAGTTTTGGAATCTAGCCATACACTGTGAGAATAAAAAAATATATGATGATTATTAGTTTATGCATATATAAGCCTATACCAAGCATATGGTTAAGATATATGAAGACATCTATCCATAGGTTGGGCAAGCCATGCATGGCTTGCACATACCCAAGATCAAAACTAATATTACAAATAACTTGGAAAGAAAAGGGGATTATTTCCTCCACCCAAATTTCATAGTAATCATGATTTGGGGGAACAAATTTAATCCTTTATGTCTTCCAAAGTTTGTACCAAACAAGCTAACTAAATATGAAATTGCCTTTTAGTTATGGTGGAGTATTGAAGAGGACCTATCAAATTAGAAGAAATTCTTGTATTTTGGCCACTTTGTAGCAATTAGAAGAATGGTTTATACCTTGAGGAACAATTTTATAGAGGTGGGAGGAAATTAGAAGATTTATCCCTTCCCTATGCTTCCACATAGAGATTGGGATCCACATGGGATGATTGAAAATCACATACAGGGATTCAACATCCCTTATAACCATGTTCCCTATCCATATGATTATTTATTTCGTAATGCAAAGTTTGATGAAAATGTTTTGGAGAGATCAAGGGTCACAATACTGAAGGAAGATCATTTTGAAATGATCTAAGATGACCCCATAGTCATTGATATAGAATTAGATAGTAAGAGCTCTATACAAGGAATGGGAGTATTTTGACTTTTGGAGAGGATAGTTCAAGGAGTAATCCAAAGACCAAGTAATTTCCTCCTCCTGAGGAGTTCCTTTCAAACTAAATCTAGAAGCTATGAAGAGAGAACTTGGTTTTCTTCAATGAAGAACGTGTAGGGGAACACAGACAAGGGATCCCATGAGTTTGGAATTTGATGAGGAAGAGCAAACACAAGAATAGTCGATTGTGAGCACAATTCAAGTATCTAATGCTATGCCCCATGTATATATTACTTCATTTATTGGGATAGAAACATCAGAAGTAACATCATCAACATCACAAGACCCCTTCACACAACTAAAGACCCCACTAGTTTATATGAGGAAGTCAAGGACTCTTATAGGCAATCTTATACTGCAAACATCATAAGGATTACCTACTGCATTGAAATAGGAAGAGGGTGATAATTTAATACATTCAGGATGATTCTGATGAGGAAGCATAGTTGGAAGTAGCTAAGGCCATGAGCCTCTAATTAGTACCCATAATACCAACTTCTCCAGACACTCAGCCTTTTATAAGTTTTCCTTTATCTTATAAACCCATTTTTAGCCATATTTCAATTTATTCTATGTTGGGATCACCTAGGGTAGAATTACTTAATTCCACATTCATGACTACCACTAAAATTTATCCACTCCCCACTTCTATTACCACCCCCATCCCACTTACCATGTCAATCCCTTATATCCCTACTGACACTTCCACTATTAGAGCCTTAAAGAAAAAGAAGGTGTCTAGAAAGGTGCAGACTGAATTAGCCACCTCCTAACTCCATGTCAAATCCACATAAAATTTTGATCCCATCCCTTCCACCATCTCATCCCAAGATACCACCTTGGCAAGTTCCATCAGAGGAAGGAAGGATAAGCAACAATAAATTAGAGTCCATACACTCCCTCAATTTGGAGGAGTGAATTGGTCCAAAATCATCTAGCCTTCCTTACCTGACAGCCTTGTCAAGGCCTATCAGAAATAACTAGCTCAAGAGGAGACTAAGGCAAAGGTTATGGTTACATCTCTCTATGGGCAATGGATTTAAAAAGTAAGGCGTCTCAAATGACTAGCTTCAATATCATTGACCTTTCCTCTATTTCCATTCTATTTGATCCACCATCTGGTAGTATATAGAGGATGAGAAAAAGGAAGGTGGATGATGATAAAGGTACTTAAATCATCTTTAAACAAAGTCATGAAGTGTTTTCCCTCACTAAGTGGAAAAACAAACAACCAAGAGAGTCCTCTTACATTGAAAATCTAGCAGACCTTATCCATGCTCATAAATATGCCATTATTTCTATCCGTGAGGTTACAAAGATGGCTTTATATGAGCTAGAAGCCCAAGTTGAGAAACTGAAGGAGCAAGAAAGCATAGTACACATTCTTGTGGGTATAGAAACATAAGTCCAAAAGGTAGCCTCCAGATGCTATAATTCACTGGAAGCAATGGAGTTTAAGAAGGTAGAAATGGCCCCCCATGTGAATAAAAAAAATTAGTTGTACAATACATTAATAGAGTACAGTGTGAAATTGAAAATGATTTTAGCATAGATAAGCAATAAGTTATATAGTCATCTGGATTTAATGATGATAATAAAGGCATCTAATGCCTTAAATTTGGTAATCATAAGACATGAGGAGGCCAAGGAATGGTTACAGTCAGTTAGGGCCTTGATCCCTAAGTTCCAAGGTCATGAGGTACAACTTATTTAGATCTTACATGATTTGAATTTATCCAAGGTAAAAGACTTCACAATAAAATTGATCAGTAGGATCAATTTTGCTCAGCTTGTCAAAGAAGTGGAAAATAACTCAAATTAAGTCTCCAAGACATAATGTTGTAGAAGATAGAGGTAGATTTATCTTCCACAAGGAATAATGTCACTAAAGTTGAGATATTTAAGAATAGCTTTTAATTAACCAATGGATAACATGTAAGACTCTTGACTTAGGTCAGTCAGTTTCATCGACCACCACTACTAGATTTAAATATTATTTGATAGCAGCATGTTGTAGCACATAAAGTTTATCAAGATAACGAGGCTAAGAAGAAACAAGTTATCAAAGCTTTGACATCTACAACTTCTTTTACTGCCACCTCAACTACCATGCCAACTAAAGTACATGTATTGGTTCATATGACGTATCCTTGAGGCTAAGATTTTGTGCATTTATGATTTTTTAATGATGGGTATATTTATAGTTTTAGCCTTTTTATTATAACATTCAATTTATATTTTATACACATGCACATTTTACATAGTTTTTAAAAGTCAATTTATATAATTGATAAGTATAGGTTGTCTCTTATGTAGTTTTAGACCACAAAACTACATGTTCTAATTACTTCATGTAATCACCTTACATGAACTTGGAGGATAAGGCAACCCCTTCCCTAAGTCTATAGCAACATCAATTATGATCATCAATTAAGTGTTTGAGTATTTCTTTCCAATTTCTATGCAATTAGTTGTTATTTCCATGGTTGTTATCTTTAGAGTGTAGTAGACACAAAAATATTCTTGATTGTTATGATCAATATGATAATTTTTAGATGTGAAACATCTATTGAAATATTTATAAACATGTTGATTAATATAGTGGAGTCAAGTTAATTCATATTTCTAGATGTGTACTAGTTCTTTTATTGGTGTAGTTTTTTGTGTGTGCGCAATAGCTACCTTAGATGATTCACAAGCTTGAGCCAGGGTTTTAAAAATTTTATTTAGGCCCTATTTTTATATTTTGGTCTTCAGGTTTTTTTTTGAATATTTCATTGAATGGATTTTGGTCTTTAATATTATTATTCAAGACTTTGGGTCTTTGAACTTGTTTGTTCAAAGGTTTTGCATTGAACATTTTTTGTGAACAAATGTTCCTAATGACTTGTGTGAACAAGAGTGGATTTTCCCTTCAAGGTATCTCCTAGGAGATACATTTCAAAAAAGGATATGAGAGGGATAAGGGTGGATTTATCCTTCACGGAAGGAGTACAATTTTCCTTTACATGGAAGGCACTATTGAATGTCTTAGATAAAGCAGTTTAGGATATGAAGGGGTGCATCAAATAAAAAATAAGAACCCAAATTTAATTTAATGTTTCACGCCTATAAGTAGATATCATAAGCACATCTATAAATTTAGAGAAAATGAAATGAATTAAACCAAATAACATTCAACTAATCTTGCATAGGCACAAATTTAAATTTGGTAGGAGCCTTTATTTAGATTTTATGCAAAACCAAAAACATAAATATTCCATAGACTTAGTAATGTTTATTAACATGAAAAAACCTTAGTATAAAGATCCATGTTAGGTCCATTTTATGTTCGAGACCCCCCTTCATCATTTATATTATTCATGTGGCTTAATCTTAATCTAAATGCACAGTCCTTTTGGTATGTTCCAAACTGTTGGGTTTTAGATTGTTGACCTATTATTTTTGGGATTTTGTTTGGGAATTCATTCAAGACTTATGAAATTAAATAATTCTTTCAGATCTTTTATCTACAACATCTTTCCCACAATAAATTGCTCGATACATTTTCTTTGCATCAATTTTGCCAAAAATAATCTTCAAGCTTTTTGAAAGTACCCTTTGGGATTTTTGAAAGTAACCTAAGGGATTTTTTGGAAATACCCTTCAAACTTTTATCCTATCTAATTTTTCCTTTCAAAATGACCCTTCAGACTTTTTTCATCAAAGTTTTTAGTTTTGGTAAATACTAGTCCATCTTGTTTGTTTGAGGCTTCTATGGTCCTAATGTAAGGGGAGCCCCTATCTCCCTTTCTCTTCATTGTCATGGAAAAATATTTAGGGTTTGTCATGAATAAATATAAGGAAGAGATCTCATTGAGAGAGATTAAAGTGGAGGGTGAATTGGAAAGACTTACTCATTAGCCTCCATTAGTGAAGCTCAAGATTTTAAAGAATATCCTATCTAGTTATGAGGTTGCTTTGAGTCATTTTGAATTATACAAAATATGAAATTTATTTCATTAACTATTATGGGTGGTTAAATCATAGTGGGCTAGTGTAAATATTCAATATTTAATCTAAATTTTAGTGTACTAGTAAAATTTTGGATTGAATAAGTAGTCCCCTCCTATTAAGTGGATCTATCTGATATTGTTAACAACTATAATAACTAATAGTTTCCCTAAGGGTGAAATTTGTGCCTAAAGGATGTAATTTATTGTTTTGTTAAATTCATGTTTGGTCAATCAAAAATATTACCTCTCATATAAGTTATGATCACTAACCTCATCTCACCTTTTGTGCATGAAGTATTAGTCAACAATAATCTAATATTTTGGTAGAGGTGATAGTGGAAACTGGGGTGGTTTGTTCCTTCATATGATAGACAATGAAATATTTAAGAAAGATAATTTTTATTTCATATAGAGCTTATACAATTGAAAAATGGTGGGGAAGGTCAAGACCATTTAGACCATGAAATGACTAAAAAGATCATATTTGTACTAGGTCCACATGTGGCAGTGTTTATGTTTCATCTAAGGAATAGTAATAGATGTTGAGACAAATTTCACCAAATTTATTTTCAATATAATACCTGTAGCATACTAAATTTTTTTAATGAATCTTTATAATATGGTCATTTTTAATTATATATTTATATTTTATTTTATCATGAAAATTTGCTTGAGCAATTCAATTTTATCACAAGTGTAGAATTTAATAGTATGGAATATTGTGCAAAATTATCTATCTCCAGAAGATGTTGAAACTAAATTATGAATCATGCAATATGATCCTTTTTAGGTTGAGCCACCACAACCTAGAAGGTCTTGCATCTTCAACTTCAAGCGAAAGAGTATTAATGTAGATTTTATCATTTGTTGAGAAATTCCAAAGGAAACAAGTTGGGATAAATGTATTCATAAAATAGTGGAGCTTTGTACCTTTGAAAATGTGTATAAACATTCTAATTACAATACTTAAACCAATGAGTGGGAGACTTGAGGCCATTTTTTTTTGTAAAGGCATCCTTTGACACTACCCTATGAATCTCAAAAATAGACTAGAAGTCTTGATTATTGAGACCATACTTAACTTATATGATAGGCTAGGGTGCCCAAAACCTACTTATTTTTTAATAAATATTAGCAATAACGTGAATGCATTTTCTAAAGAGCTTGATATATTTAAACATTGGATATTCCCATGTAGGGTTTGCTTGGTGATTCATAATAGCAGACCAATATAAGGAGTCTCACATATAAGGTATTGAAAAATGGTATAGGATTTCTATGAATTTCTATTTAACATATTATTATAGATAAATTAATATTTGTATTATAGTTTTCTATAGAAATAAGCTAAACATTTATACTATTAAGAAATTGTAAGTGATTGAATCTTTCATTTGAACTTCCTTTTGATTAATAAAGTATGAATTATTTATAGTTATATCCATTATGGGTGTGATGTACTATTGGCCCAAATTTAAAACTTTTATAGTACTTTAGCTAATTTACTATAGTTTTTTATTTTGCATATCATTTTTTCTTCTATGTTGCGCCTTTGATTTTCTTTATTCACTTGAGATTGAGTACATCCGTCATATTTATTTAAGATGTAACACCTTTGAATTTTCCTTCAATCGACCTCAACATCCTTCTCACCACTTTTTTCTCCATTGTCTCACACACACATTCTCCCTTTGTCTCTTAGTTCCAATACTAGAACTTATGGAGATATCCTAATGATGACACCATTTATATTGAGACCTTCTATCAAAGAATAATTTAAATTTTAAGGAAAGTTTTAGGTTTTTTGGAATCATCCCCATCTAATTTATTATTCCCCTTTTCATGGATATCAAAATTTATTTATTTATTATGCTCATTAATTTCTTCTTTATGTGATCTTCTTTTGAAATGTTAAGAAAACAAAAAACTATAAGAAGATGTAAAATCCATTGTTTTTCCTTTTATATTTGTTCATAAATACACATCAAGATAATATACCCATGCAAAAGGGTTTTCATCTACATGTTTTCAAACATATGATTATCATATGATTTTTTGAGAGAGTTGAGATGTAGGTTGTACAAGTATCAAATGATCACATAGTTTAAGATTACATGGCTACTTCTAGTACCAGATTACTGATGGAAAATTATGACATTTTCTTGATGCCTTGGATTAAAAGAATTTCTATATAAGATATTTATGATGATATATTTATTTCCTTCCATTTTTCATATAGATGTACTTAAATTGATTACATTGAATTTTTAACTATCATCTAGATTTTGTGTTACATAAATATTTAGATTGTGTTGTTACATATTTATTATTATATTGATGCCTATAATATTATATTACATACCTTGTTATCTTCACTTTCCTATTTATTAAGATTGTGTTGTTACATATTTATTATTATATTGAAGCCTATAATATTATATTACATACCTTGTTATCTTTACTTTCCTATTTATTTTGACTTGTCTCTATAACATCCATTCATTCAATACTAATGTATGTATGGAATTCATTATTATACCTAACCCGTGAAGGGGCCATTTCCTATAGTGAGACATATAATTTATCAAAACCTTTCCTTATTATCATTGGGAATTATAATCTTCACTATTTCCATGATCCTATTATGATATATACATCTTTTTCCTATGGATAATACATGGGTGTATATTATTTATCCATTTCATCATTAATAATTTTATCTTTATCTTTCCATATGTAGATATACATTCTCTTTTCTTAGGCCAATTAAGATTATAAAACTCAAAAATTATATTACTATCACTGATTATATCTTACATAAATTTAGATTCACGAAAGTCATGCCTTACGATATTACATTGATGTGCTTTTATACATTAGATTTTATTATTATTATTATTATTATTATTATTATTATTATTATTATTATTATTATTATTATTATTATTATTATTATTATTATTATTATTATTATTATTATTTTTTTTTTTTCAAACATTTTTGTTATCATTATTAAGGTTATGACTTGCACTTTACAGTGGGTAATTATGCATGTAGGGTATTTACAAGTTATTCATTTTCTATATATTATGTTGATGAAAACATTTTACCCCCACTATTATCTCCATACTATATATGATATTTATTTCATTTTAGAGATTTTTACCTATATGCATCCTATTTTTTTATTTTTATATATATGTCAAAATATTCACATATATATGGTCAAAATATTCACATATTTTATCAATGACATATATATATATGTCATTGATAAAATATGTGAATATTTTGACCATATATGGAATGAAAAATAATTATTGTATGGAAACTTTCAAACTTATGCGATATCCTCACCACTATCAAATATATCCATTGGATAACTAATAAGGAATATGCAATTACTATGCCTCCATATATATGGAGGCATAGTAATTGCATATTCCTTATTAGTTATCCAATGGATATATTTGATAGTGGTGAGGATATCGCATAAGTTTGAAAGTTTCCATACAATAATTATTTTTCATTCCATATATGGTCAAAATATTCACATATTTTATCAATGACATTTATCGATACATGCCCCCTGTAAATACTCTCACACTTTTATACGTAGTGATCTTGTACTAATTATATATCAGGTTATGGCATTATCCTACTTAAATATTGTCACACGATTGGTTTTCAAGAATGATACATATTTTTATATATGTGGCTATGTTATGGAAAATACTTAATGTCGATACATTAGGGTATATTTTTTTGTTGCTTTATTTAAGACTTATATGAAAATACACACCTATCAAACTTTACATGATATTATATTTTATATCATGGTTTCACATGGGCATATTACGTTCCCATCTCCCCTAATATTCATATCAACACATATGATTTTCTCTCACTTTCAATTTTCATACTCTCTAACATGGAGCATATAAGAGATAATTTATGATAATTACATACATGTGTTTTTATGATTTGATAAATATTTTTATCAAGATTTGTATATTTATATTATAATGATAAATGTTCACTTCTATACATTTATTTTGAGATGATCGATTCCATGTATAATTTTTTCATCCCCTCACTTCAAAAAGGAAGCGCATATTTGGATATTATCAAGATTAAGTAAAATTGAACGGAATCGAGTGAACTTGAGAAGAATATGTTTAAAATGTTTTCTAATATTGAGTTAAATTATGGGAAACTAATCAAAGTGAATTTTCAAAAATTTGCCAAATAGAATTCATGAATTTATTTGATCAAGAAATAAAATATATTTTCCATAACCCACTCTGAAATTTCTAAACATAACGGGCATTAGATGGTGATATTTATCAATAATGATTATATTGTTTACATATAAATAGGTTTATTCACTGCTACAATATTTTATTCTATTTTTATTTATTTTATCCATGACATATTACAAAATTTATTTAATCCATGACATATTACAAAATTTATTTATTACATATACCTGAAGGAATATTTTAATTTCTTTGAAACACCTCTCCTAACATGTGGATGGAATCATGGCATCCATCCACTTCATCTTTCATTGTTTAGATATGTATAATTAAATGTGAAATTTTGTCTCTATTTTATACTCTAATGCATGCATGAATTCACATCACATATGCCCATCAAATTAGTCACATTATGTAGACATGTACTTCTAATATAAGTCTTATCATTTTATTATCATTTTATGAATATGATCTGTCGATTCCAATTGATATCTTATTCACATTTTTTATGTGTTTTATTATTTTTTATTCTTTTTATAATCATGTGGTCTTTGTTTTATTTTTTTCTATTTTTTTTGTTCCTTTTGTGCCGATATCAAATTTTCATTATTTTTGGCTTCATTGTGTTTTATTTTATTCTACTAATATGGATTTAGTGGCGAGGATAAAGCTCCAAATTTTCCTTATGCATATTTTTTAGACTGTCAATTTCATCCTCAACCTTTTTTGGGGACATTACACCCTTCTTTGTGTCCTTTTAGTATTTGGATATGTTTATATCATTTAATTTCCTTTTATTGGATATTCTTGTGCATAAATATGTTTCTAATTTAAACATGAGTAGGCCCGTAACCTTTTTGAAAATATATTATAAAATTATTCTTAAGGTTTCGAACTCTAACTAATCACCAACTATAGGTCCATAACCCTCTTGAATGTCTCTTATAAGATCATTTCCAAGGCTCTGGCCTTAAGACTTATGTATCCTATTCCCTTAGTGATCGGGCATGAGAAAATAAAATTAGATACATATTGGAAAACATTATTTTTGTTTAGGAAGGGATGGAATGGTATCACACCTCCAAGTAAAAGGTATTTCTTGTCAAAATTTATATTAAAAAATCATGTGATAGGATTGAATGACCCTTCATACTTGTCATGTTACAATCCTCGGGTTTTGGTCCTAAATATGTTCACCCTAAACATAATCTCTTTCCATATATTTTTTACTTTCTTCACTATCAATGGCCATCAATATGAGAATAATGAATTATTTCATTTCATTAGGCAAGAATTCCCACAATTGAGCTTGTATGGCCTTGTTAAAAAATATTTTGAATATATGTTAGAAGACTATGCATCTGGAAGATTGGTTATTATAGTGAATTAGTCTCCCTCACTAACCACTAGACCAACTTCTTAATGGCGACTTTTGATACGAGTCTTTACTTACTATTATGGTGGAGAAAATGGTCGTCGATAAAAAGACAATTGCTAATTTAATCCAACTTGTTAATTTAATTACATTTTTTTTTAAGGAACTAATAAATAAAACCTAAACAACTAATAAAAGTAATATAATGGCAATCGAAGTCCTCAAATATTTAAACAATTTAGTTATATGTTACATGTTGAATCTACATCTATATAATATTTATATAATTTAATTTTAATATAAATTTTTGAATGAAAATAAATAAGCATAAAAATGCAAGAATAACTTTAATAAAGAAAAAATAAAAAAATGATGTCCTCTCAATTCACTATTTAAGAGTAGTTTTATCATTAAAATAGAACTCACCAAAATAAAATATTCTTTATATAAAATTCTAAATCTACATCCATTCCTTCTTTAATTTAATAAAAATAATAGTAATATTAATATTAATAAAATTAACATTAATATTTATTATTTACATATTTCATATGCTATCAATTCTAATCATATGCTTCAACATTAATATACTCTCTCTATCAAAATTATTGCATCAATTTTTTTTATGTGTTCTTAATGGGCTCAGAGAGAATATTTATACTTATTATAAAAATCATTATCTTCATATTTATTTATATTTATAAAATAATATTAACATTAATATCTATTACTTAATATTTTTTATGCTTTCAATCTTAATCATATATATCAACAATAATATTGCTTTTTTAATCAAAATTATTTTTCTAAATTTTTGTAGTGCTCTTTGTAGTCTCACAAAGAATATTTGTACATGATATTATAGAGATCATTATCCTCGTGTTTATTTATTTATTTATTTATTTTAAATGGGTTCCTTTTAAGTCAAATTCAAAATGAGGGAGTACAATAGAATTACTTTTTTTTGGAAGTATAAAGGCAGTGGAAAGTTGAGTAAGATAAGATAAAAAGTGGCAGGTCCTTTCCAAACGAAGATTAAAATGGGTGTAAATTCTTTGGGGAAACTGGAATCCAGTTCATGTGGTCATAATGTCATAATGCCTGGCCTCAAAATTTTCTTAAAAGATTAAAGTGGGAATCGGACTCCCAAAATAATGTAACATGTTTAGAAGTTGAGCAGCACATTAAGTAATCTCAGGTATAGAAGGTTTGTTTCATTCTCAGTCTTGGAATTCTAAAGCTTATAGCTTGCTTGCTTTTTTTTTTTAAATTAATAGAATATTATTTTAATATAATTAGAAATTTAGTAGTAAAAATATATACAAAATTTATAGTACTCTATTAAATATTATAAAATAACTATGACAATAAATTATTTAGATATAAATTTTAATATAAATCATTTGTTCTTTTTAAATTTTTTTTTTTTCATTTAAAAAACTATTAAAACAAATTAGAACAGCAGATTTTCAGTGAAATGTCAAGGACGAGTTCAGTCTAACATATTAGAAAGTTTATTTCCTTTAAATTTGTGTATTTTAATTATTCCATTAAACTCAGTAAATTGGATCTGGTGAAAATATAATTCTTCTTTACAAAATCAACTTCTCATTGTTTCCTAATACTCTTTCAATTAATCAAATTATTAATAAATATTTATTTATACTAAGTATTAATAAATTTCAGTAAACCATTGAGTGATCTAACCGCTTATCATTTTTTCTGTTTGACTTCGAATTTCATTTCAATGGAGTCGTTGGCTGTGTAAATAATTGTAATTATGATATCATTCTTTATATTTGGATTTTAACATTTGTTCGACTGATGTGCGCTGTTGCTTTCGATGTGTTTTGGGGGATCCTTCTGTTGGAGCGAATTTTCTGTGACAGGATATATACTAGAGATTTGGTTTCTGATGAAACGATCTTTCTAAATAATGAATAATGGCTGGTAGAGTATAGTAATTTGTACAATGAAAATGACCTCGCCAATGAAGAGTTCAGGAGCAAGTGTGTGGGTACCGTGTTTCCCAAGTTCCTACAGAAATTAGCTCTCGCTATCAGTACCGACACGGCGACAACTTACCAGAATTCATAGAATGGAGGCAGTAAGGCGCTGTAACGAATGTTAGGAACCAAGGCCAATGTGGTAAGCAACCTACGATTGATTTTATTAAAACATTGTTTTAAGAAAATTCTGTTTTGGTCAAATAGGTTTGTCTTTCATGTTTCACAGGAGCTTGCTGGGCTTTCTCAGTAGTTGCAGCTGTTGAAGGAGTCAATCAGATTCTGACCGGGGAACTCATAGCTTTGTCTGAGCAACAATTAGTGGACCTGTTTGGGGTTTTGTTTCTCTCCTCCTTTATTTTAAATTGCTGAGGTTTTATAGAGAGACTAATCTTAAATTTTGTCGCATGTGGTATTGAGAATTTTATAAACCCATTGTCGCGAAGTGGTTCGATAAAAATCAAAGCCATTTGTTTAAAAATTTTAGTTTAAAAATTAATATATAAAAATAGAATAATCTCATTTTATTTTATATCAGTTTCACATTCTTAAACTTCTCGTTTGATATAAAAGTAAATTTCTAATTAATTGAGTCAGAGGCTTATACAGTAGGTGAAGTTTGTATATTCATCGCACGTGACGACAAAATGACATATTCCCTAGTAAACGAGTTGGTTTTGAATGGTGGCGGTTTGGGAGAGGTGGTGGTGCAAAGCGATATGATAGCACATGATGTTGTTAGTTTGTTGAAAGTGCAGAGGGGCTTTGAGAGTTCGTTGAAATCCTTGACTGAAATGGAATGCGGTTCCGTTGAGTTGAAATAGATGAGATAAAAAGAATGGTGGTGGTGTTACTCTTGTGGTGAGTTAAAGAAAATAAAAAAACATAACTTGATATGGCAACAATGTTAATGCTGTTGGACGAAAAGGCTTCTTCAGGAGGTTTGAACACTGGACGTGGTTATAATAAGGAGTGTGTGAAGACAATGAAGAAGGCAAAGATCCACTAACATGACCATGGCACAGAGCATTGGGCATCTGTACATGTCACTTTCGAGTGATGCAAGAGTAGTGGAGGGGATTAAAACAGCACTTCTGAGCAGCGATCTACTTTTATTTGGCTTGTATTACTCCAGTTCATCATAAACTATAAGTTTGGCAAAGAATAGGTGAGAAGGTGCCAGGGTTTCTGAGTTCGTTGAAATCCTTGACTGAAATGGAATGCGGTTTTGCTTGAGTTGAAACAACTGAGATAAAAAGAATGGTGGTGATGTTTCTCTTAGGTTGAGTTAAAGAAAAGAAAACAAATTGATATGGGAATGTGTATTCTTTCCATCATCATCATCATCATCATCATCATCATCAATCTAAACAATTGTCTGCATAAATGTATAATATGGATAGAAATGGTGTGACTTCATAATATTGTGTTTTATATTGAATGCAGTTCCTAAATAAACATCTGACTTCAATCCATTTATTATTCGTTAACATAGTGTAATAAAAATGATATTAACATTAATACTAATAAAAATAACATTCACACTTATATCTAACATTCACATGTTTCATGTGCCATCAATCACGATCACATGCTACAACATTGATATACATTTTCTATACATTTTCTATCAAAATTATTGTATTAAATATTTTTTATAGACTCAAAGAATATTAGTACTTATTATAAAGATTATTATTTCTACATTTATTTTTATTTTTATGTATTATTAATTGTAATCACATTTTTTATCAATATATTTTTTCCTATCAAAATTATTATATTTTTAATATTTTTTATAGACCCAAAAAGTATTAATATTTATTATAAAGATCATTATGTTGAAATTTATTTTAATTTTCATATGCTATCAATTCCAATCACAATTTTCATGTTTATCTTATGAACTTTAATAGTAATATATTTTTTCTATCAAAATTATTATATAACTTTTTTAATGATCATTAACCTCATGTTTATTTTAAATTTAGATTTTTGTTTCATTTAAATCAAATTCAAAAAGACGATGTACAATAGATTTACATTTTTGAAAAGGTACAAATGCAGTAAAAAACGAAACAACCCGTTAAGATGAGATAAGAGTAATTGATCATGCTCTTCTTTTCTCTTCTTTCTTTTTTTCTTAGGATAATTGTGATTAGGTGAATGCTTTTTAATATATTTGTAAATTTGGGGGTGAGCATGTCTACAAAAATTTCCTGTAATTATAATTTTTTTTAATGTTGTAAAATATTAATAATAAATTTTAATATAATTTTTTTTTTTAAATTATAATATTTAAATTTTTCTTATTTTAGTTTAAACAATTTAAAAAATTATTAGAACAGTTTTCCAGTAAAATGTCAAGTATATATTCAGTCTAAAATATTAGAAAGTCAATTCCCTTGAAATTTTATGTATTTTAGTTACTCTATTAAACTTTATAAAGCGGATGTGCTGAAAATAGAATTATTCTTTGCAAAATCTAATACTTGTTATTTTGTAATGCTTTGTCAATTAATCAAATTCTTAATAAAATTTTATTTCTACACAATATTAATAAATTTCAGCAAACCATTGGATGATCTATCCGTTATCTTTTTTTCTGTTTGACATTAAATTTCATTTCATTGGAGTCATTGGCTGTGTAAATCATTGTAATTCTGATATCATTTTCTGTATTGTGTAAATAATTATAATTCTGACAACTTACCCAACATGAACTTTTCAAATTTTTTTTGCATAATTTTTGCAAACGTTTGGGACATTTGTTTGCTATCTCTTCCAAAAATGATATCATCCACACATACCACAACAATCAATTGATTCTCACCTCTAGCCTTCATATAGAAATTGCTATCAATAGCTCCCCTTTTAAAACCTTGTTTTTGTATATATTTATCAAGCCTTGAATACCGGGCTCTTGTGGCTTGCTTTCGCCCATATAGTGCCTTCTTCAATCTACATACATAGTCCTTGTTTTCTGGTAGAAGGAAACCTTTTGGTGGTTCAACTCTAACTTGCAATTTAGAAAATAATATTTCACATTCATTTGATAAACTTTGAAGTTCTTAAAAACAACATGTGCAAGAAACATTCTAATGGCTTCTAATCTTGCAACAGGGGAAATGGTTTCTTCAAAATCAATATCTTTCACTTGAGCATAGCCCTTGCAAACCAAACTTTCTTTATTTCCTTTTACATAGCCACTTCATTCAGTTTATCCCTGATCACCCACTTGGCACCAATTACATTCTTGTCTTTTGGTCTAGGAATGAGTTCCCATGTCTCATTCTTTTCAATTTGATTCATTTCTTCTTCCATAGCATCGATCCAATGCTTGCCATCGCTAGCTTCTGCAAACTTTTTGGTCTCTATTTTGGATAACAAGGAGAAGTTTATTTGCTTAAGTGTAATTACAAACTTTCTTCTAGTTTGTACCCCAGCATCAATATCACCAATAATTTAACTTTTAGAATGATGCTTCTGAACAAATCGAGA
Organism: Torreya grandis; assembly: GCA_037957365.1. Lineage (NCBI taxonomy): Eukaryota > Viridiplantae > Streptophyta > Pinopsida > Cupressales > Taxaceae > Torreya > Torreya grandis. The sequence continues at coordinate 831,774 of JARHVA010005620.1, read as the reverse complement.
TGGTGCCTCCTCCTCCTCCTCCTCGTCCTCCTCCTCCTCCTCCTTTGAAGTTTGGTTCCTTTGAATGATCATTTGTTTGTGAATTTATTTTGTAAAGCCTTGTTTCATCCATCATTACACTGACATTATCTAAGATTATTTGCAGCATTTTATTATAACATCTATAAGCGTTAGTTTTTGAGGAATATCCAATAAAAATACTTTTATCAGTGCTTGAGTGAAACTTTCCCAAGTCTTATTCATCTCTCTTAATGAATAACTTACTCCCAAACACTTTGAAATATTTGACTGATGTTGGTTTACACTTCCATAACTCATAAGGGGTTTTGCTATTATTTACTATGATTTGTCCTCTGTTCAAAATGTAGACTATGGTGTTAACCTCTTCTCTCCAAAATCTGTCTAATAGTTTATATTCATTTAACATCATTCTATCCATTTCTTAAATAGTTTGATTCTTTATTTCTACAATTCCATTTTGTTATGGAGTCCTTATCGCTGTGAAATGCCTTTTTATTCGATGTTGTTCATAAATATATTTGATTTCCATTGAGATGAACTCACCTCCTTGGACTTGATCTCAAACAATTGATCTTTAAATTCGTTTCATTTTCAACCAAAGTTTTAAAAAGATTTAAACTTATTGAACACCTCAGATTTTTCTTTTAGAAAGGCAACCCATGTTACTCTGGAATAATCATTAATGAGCAACATAAAGTAGCTCTCACCTTGTATGCTTTGCATTCTTGTTGGCTTGCAAAGGTCTATATGAATAAATTCCAATGAATTAGTGGTTGATTACTCCTTTGACCTAAAACTCACTCTTGTCTATTTTTCATGCTAATACTATTTGTGAGGAATCTTTGATGGTTTTGCAATGGCATATCTTTTATGGCTTGCCTTGTGTTGATTTTCACTAGATTGTCAAAGTTCATATTTCCCATCCTTTTATTCCTTAGACATCTTTCATCAGTTTGATTCATGCAGCATTTCTCTCATTTAAATTCACTGAGTATGTGCATGTTGTTTATTTTTATGTTTGCATCTGCAACTAATTTTAATATATCTATTTTCTTAATCTCACAACCTTGAGCATAAAACATGAGAGTGTGTCATTTATCACACATTTGACTGACACTTAGAAAGTTATGCTTGAAGCCTTCAACATACAATAAATTTTATGTTTTTATTTTTCCATTATCAAGGCTAAGGGTACCTCTTCCAACTATTCTTGTTGTGTCATTATCTCCAAATTTTACCATGCTTCATTAATTTCCTTTAAGGAGATAAATTTGCTCTTGTCCCCAGTCATGTGATTTGAGCATTCACTGTCAATATACCATTGATTCCCTTTTTCTTGTGCATGAAATGTTTTTTGCATAAGCATAGATTTATCCTTGTCTTGATTAACTTCATCTTTATTTGTTTCCAATTTTTTTTACATTCTCTTTTCTTTATAATAAGAGCATTCACTTTTTTTTTGTCTAGGGGGTTGTACAACAACACTTCTATAGAACCGTTCTATATGTCCATATTTATTATAATTATAACATACACTGTTATTCTCTTTGTAATTCAAGAACATGTAAAATGAGTTATAGTTTATACTTGAAACTCCATAAGTACTAATTCCATTATCCCATGCATACCCATTTCTTTCATGTGTCCTACAATCCATTGCATTATGCCTAAAATGATTGCATAAATAAAAATAACCATAGAAGGAACTTGTGTAGTTGATCACATTATACTATATTGGAGGGAATATTTTTCTAAAATTTTCTATAGGTATGTTCTCACCTTTTTTTTTCCTTGGGAGGAGTAACATGCTCTTTCTTCTTATCACTTACACCATTTACAGACCCCTTTAGTGCATCCACATAGCTTTTTGGCTTATCTACATATAGTTTCTTTAGTGGTTCTATAATTTTTGAACTCGACCATTATTTAGTGCCCTTTTGGTTCTCTTCATAACCATGACCAGTTTTAATGAATGGTGACCTTTATAAACTTAGGAAGTCACCCAATTTTTTGATGCTCTTTTCAAACTTTACATTGTTTTTCACTTGGGTAGTGGTCTTCTGCAATTCTATTATCAACACCCATTTCATATTCTAACTTGTTGTATTCATCTTCGTTTATATTTAATTTGGATCTCACCTCCTCCTTTATCCTTTTTAATTCTTCTAATTGAGTCTTTAGGTTGATGATTACCTTTTTTGATTCCACAACATTTTGTGACATTATTATTTTCAAAGCACAATCTTCATCTTTATATTTTTGAATCTGTAATCTTTGTTTAAAATTGTTTTCCTTAATTACTTTTATCTCACCTAAATCACAGAAGAGTTTTTATTCAAGATCTACCTCTCCTTCATCTTCGACATCTTATTCCTCTTTCGAGGTGTATTCATTTATAGAGGCATCATTTTTAATTTATATAGCCATTTTATCACGATTAAAACACTTAAAAAGTAGTTTACCTTTGTATTTTCTAGATCCCATTTTAATTTTTTTTACAAAAAGGGTCTCCCTTTCATCTTATTCATCATTGGTGTCATCGCTTGATTCTGTTTATTTATTCTTCAAATTTTTTGAATCTCTAAATGTTTGTTCCTTCTTACATGGCTTTTCCTTTTCATTTCTCATTTCATACACCATGACAATCCCATACAACTCATCCATTGGTATGTCCTTTATTTCTTCAATAGCCAAAACATTTTCATCAAATCTTAAGGGAAGTGACCTTAACACTTTTTTAATGTTCATATATTCTTCAATATTTTTACCAAGTTCTTTGATGGTGTTAACAATGTCATCCACATGAAGAATATATGCCGCAACATTTTCTTCATCTTTCATTTTCAAGCTCTCAAATAGTCTTCTATGAGTTTGGAGTTTTGCTTTCTTCACTTTCTTTTCAACCTCATATATGTTCTAAAGTTTTTCTCATATTTCTTTTTTTGAATCACATTACATAATCTTGACAAAATTGGAGTATAATAGCCACAAAAAATAACATTCATGGCTTTAGCATTATTATCACTAGCCTTCTTTTCAATTGGATCCATTGATGGAGTTGTTGGCGTAACATATCTGTTCAACATTGTTTTCCAGATACCTAAACCAATGGCCATTAAATAAGTACGCATCTTTATAATATAGAATACATGTTCTATCGATTATGGAGCCTTGTTAGTGGAGAAACCTTCTTGTACATAATGACTAGCCATGTGTTTGCCCAGGATCTACCATCCAATGGTTAGATTGACTCTAAAGGAACCACTTTGATGCCAATTGTTAATCACATGATACACTAAGAGGGATGGAGGGGGTGGGGGCGCTGAGGACGTTGAATCAGTGTATAATAAACTTTAAATTATAGAAATTAATGTTTACAAAGAAAACATTCACACAATATATAATATCTAAGCAACACAAGATTTACATGGGAAACCCTCTCTCAAAAGAAACTACAAAGCAGAGTTTCCTAGATGTACTATCCAAATCCAATTGTAAAATAATAATCCTTTTTACAAAAATTCATAAGCACCCACCTACTTGGAGACACCAATCCCCACCACTAAACACTAACTTATAAAGGGACACCAATCTCTTTGTTCTATATCACCAACCTCTACTGAAAAAATATTCTAGCTTACTATTATTGCTTCATCAATGAAAGATGGAAAATTCAATCCTCTCTTCTTCTCCTTGAAAATTTGATGATACTTGAATAATGGAGATAATAATTTCGCATCTCTTTTCCAATCTTCTATCTAAATTATATAACCTCTAAAGGCTCTTCACAAAGGAACCATCCCATCCAAGAGGCACCTCCTCACCAAAAGATTTGTCTGTTGACATTTCCACTGACATTTTTGTCAACATTTTGACATTTTTATTGACAATTCCATCAAAAAATTTATCGACATTTTCATTGAAATTAAAAAATTTCCATTTATATTTCCATTGACAATTTTGTTGACATCCATTACATTAACTATAAATCCTTTGAAATCAATTAAAATATTCCAACAACAATACCACAAAGGGAATTTTATCTAGCATGAACCTAGAAATGGAGAATTAATCTCAACTCCCCAAAATCCCTTTGGCTATCCTACATTGCCTATTGAATTCAAAATCTAATATAAATATTCAACTAGGTGTGATCATAGACAAAAACATTCTTGCAAATAAACATGTCAAAACAAGGTCAACACATAGTATAGGAAAATAAAACATATTTAAGATCGTAATTTCATTTTGTAGGAATGAAGTAGTTTGTGGCAATTGAACACATATTTACATGATTTGGGTATATAATGGAATACAATACCTTGATCCAAATCTTCACTTAATAGGATACACATGTTACTAAACATTTTTTCTAGAATTATTGACATAAAAAGAATACAATTCAATGCATGTGTAAGCAATTGACATACTAATAATTGTAGTGTCATACAACACATTGATTTTTTAGTTTCAATTCTCATGCTATACAGATCAAAAAAAAGCAATGTGCTTTCAATATTTAATTCTTACCAACCAATAAATAAAATTAATAAAATAAAAAATCATCCTAAACTTGATCAGTTAGATCAAGACATTTCCAAACACCTTTACACTCAACAGGCAAAATAAGGAGTAATTATTATAGATAAGCCTCATGGAAGGGTGTGGTCGATGGAAAACTTGTAATTTTTATTTTAACAATGCATTTGCAATAGTTATAACACCTCATTATTAGGCATACTTGTAAGTGATAAGGAATAATAGAGATCCTAGTTCATTTTGTTGATGCCAAGTATTTGTTTCTTGCTGAGTTGAATGTCTTTTCTACTTCTTGCTATTAAACTATGCTGACCACCTTTGACTACTGAGAGGAATCTACTAGTGACTATAAATGGAAATCATTTCATTATTTTTGGTGAAAGCTACCAGTAGTCAATTATTTTCCTAGTTAATAATGAGTGAATCATCATCCATCTAATAGTGAATTAAAGGCTACAATATAATCATTTGAGGAGGGCAATGAAAATGTCAAATGAAAAAAATTACCAAGGAATATCGAAGTGTGTTTATCGAAGGTGGCTTCTCTTGTGGAATGACACCTATCAATTTTATTTGTAATATAGAGACACTTATTTCCTACTTCCACCTCCAATGACTACATTCAAAGGATGAGACATGATCATCTACTGGTTGTTGGAATTGTATTATGAATTCCATGTTCAAGATTTCATTTTTATGATTGTTAATGCATTTAACATATATGGTTTACTATGAATGGTTTTTCATATTTTGTTACATGCTTATATCATGATATAAATTTTTGAACATATTTGAATTTACACTACAAGTTCAGATACTCTTGATTGTAGCATTCCATTTCAATACAAAGCAATACAAAAACCCAAGGAAATTGAATTTTCTTCCAATCCTTGCTTCTTACCATAGCCTTTTAATTATAAAAATACCATCTTTCTATAGCTATATACTTCATAAAGAAATAAAAAACTATGTCAAGTAATATCCTGGTAATAAAACATCCATGTGAGTTCACCTTAGATTTAATTTTCTCAAATAGGATTTATTTTGGCATTTTTCATACAATCATTTCATCAAACAATATGTAGAGTATGACCTATATACTAGGCTTTGCCAATCAAGGACAAGTATGCCTAATAATAATTCCATATACCTACTGTAAATGGGCTAGTAAAAGGAAAGTTACAAGTTACCCAAAGATCACACCCTTAGGCTTATGTAATATAAAATTTCTTTATCTATGCTTAGAATAACACAATCTCAACTCATTAATATTATTTAAGAGGAAAAATAATCCAATAAAATTTCACAACCAAAATGGTAGAATTAATAACAAATGCATTAACCAGATCCATGAGTGGCCATCACTTATTCATTCATTCCATAATCCAATAAATTATGCAAAATTACACTTGCTTACCTCAAAATACATTTACCCTTATTGAGGTACAAGCTCACATATGTCTATTTACACATGCATGCTTACACTTATATCTCAGTAAAGATAATAAATGATTACCCTAATGTTGTATAAATTAGAATGCAAACATATTTAATAAAAGAAGGGCAAGTTTCTTAATATTTTTAACCTTGGATTGACATAGATCCATTTTCCCCAAACTTGTACCCATGGTGACATGATCAAGTGATGTTTTATGAAGTGCCTAAAAGGTGAATGAAATAGTGTATGGCATGGTGGACATTGTAGGGAGTGCAGGGAATTAGAGAAGGGACTGAAACTAGAGAGTTTGCGTGAGTTCTAGAGCCTTGCAGTTAGGGTAGGGTATAACATGGGAAAAGCTTTTTGAAACTTTACTAAACTCTGACTAAAATCAAGGGAAAAAAGTAGCTAGAAATATTTTTCCTAAAATGTTTGTAAACACCTAGAAAAACCTCTTGAAATCCCTATGAACCTTCTACAAATTATAAATTTATAGGATTTATTATAAAACATAAAACAATGATGGAAGCCCCCAATATGTTTTTGTAAATATAAGAAAAATCATATTAATATTTTTTCAACCCACAAAATATTTGTAAACCTCTTACCACAGCTATATGATTCATAGGAAAAGAAACAATGTCTCAAATAATAACCTAGTAATAAAACATCCATGTGACTTTACCTTAGATTTATTTGCTCAAATATGCTTTAAAAAAACCATTTTGTGCCATTTGTTGTACAATCATTTTGTCAAACAATATATATACCATGACCTAGAGACTAGGCTTTTTTCACCTTAGATTTATTTGATTAAACATGATTTAAATATTGATTTATGTGTCATATTTCATATAGTCATTTTGTCAAACAATATGCATACCAAAACTTATAAACTAGTCTTTGTTAATAAAGGACAAATATTCCCAAGAATGAGGGGCTATACATGCTACAAATGGGCTAGTAAAAAAAAATTATAGGTTACCCAAATATCACACCCACATGCTTATGTAATATAAAATATAATTATCTATGCTTAGAACAACACAATCTCAACTCATTAATATTGTTTAAGAGAAAAATCAATTCAAAAAAATTACATAACCAAATTTGAATCATTAATAATTGAAGAATTATCCATATCCATAAGAATTTATTACTTATTTATTCCATCCAAAACCCAACAAAATATTTATAATACCACTTGATTACCCCAAAATACATTTACCCTTATCGAGTTATAGGCTCACATATGATTGGTTTTATATACATACCTAAACCTCTATCCCATAAAAGATAACAAATGATTATCCTAATTCTATATAAATTAAAATGCAATAATATTTAATAAAAGAGTGGTGACTTGCCTAAAACTTCTACTTTTGGCTAAAAAATAGATCTATTCTCCCCTAACTTGTCCTCATGGTGCTATGATTAGGTGATTTTATATGAATTTCCTAAAAGTTGAGCATAATAGGGTATGACACAGTGGATGTTGAAGGGAGTGGAGGGAATGAGAGAGGAGAATAAAACTAGATAGATTACACAAGTTGTATATTCTTATAGATATGGAAGGGTATAGCCTCACAAAAAAATTATCTTTAAATGTTTTCTCAAAAATATTTGGAAAGACCTAAAAATAACCTCCTAAAACCCCTATGGAACTAATGTGAATTGCAAATTTTTAATATTTGTTATATATCATAAAAAATTTATGGAAGCTCCTAGTATGTTTTTAAAAATATAAGAAAAATCACATTAATATTTTTCCAGAACACAAAATCTTTTTAAACCTCTTACTATAGCTATATGCTTCATAATAAAATAAAAATTATGTTAGGTAATAACCTGATAATAAAACATCCTTGTGACTTCACCTAAATTTTTTTTTCTCAAATATGATTTAAATATGTTGTTTTACACCACTTTTCATACAATCATTTCATCAAACAAAATGAAAACCAAGACCTATAGACTAAGATTTCTCAATTAAGGACAAATATACCCAAGAGTGAGGCATTATACCCTCTAAGAATAGGTTAGTAAAATCAAAATTATAGATTTCTCAAAGATAACACTAACGAGCTTATGTAATATAAAATTTATTTATCTATGGCCAAAACAACATGTCAATGCTCAAATACGAGCTGCTCAATTTATTCCCTATTTTCAAGATATTAGTTCCTAAAATTTTAAATGTTTCCCCCTGTATGCAAGTGCCCACCTGAGCCATTTGAATCTCACTTGCACAATTAACTTGTGTAAAACCCATGAAACCTGGTCTCAACTAATGTTTAACATTTCATGTTTTTTATGCATGCATTATAGGTTCCATGGTGGAATCATATGGGGAGAATTAAAAATTACTAAGTATTTAAAAGGATGTTAAGTCTAGTGTTTTTTTCTATGAAAGGAAAAGGAATGTATATTCAAGTGAGGAAATAAAGTCACATTTGTAAACTTACAAATTACAAGTGATTTCCCTGAACCCATCATATGTATACCAACCACAAGGAAGTACACACCATCCGAAAGGAAATTGAGACCAACATGGAGTCCAATAACATGCACCTAAATTTCAAAAAGACTATGTAAAGTTACAATACCCATATGGAGGAAATTTCAAGCGATTCAAAGTAAAGCTTGGATTATAAGGGAAGTGTGGGATGATGAAAATTTTAGAGCAAAAATTAACTTATCAAATAAAAATTGTAATTTTAAAATGAGTCTCCCAAGTATATAATGGACATCCATGGTAGAGAAACAACATGCAAAAATCAATTATTGAAAATGCAAGTTATAAACTGTAAATCATTCTCCAAAACCCACAACTCAAAGTCAAAGAAAAGTAAAGCAAGAATGTGATGTGGAACTCTAACCCAACAAAAAAACTTGGAAATTTCAAGTTATGATATGCAACTGACTTTACCAGGCCCACGACATAAGTTAAAGCCTACATGAATGGTTTGAAAGGACAATTTAGAGTCTGAATGGGGAATCGACCTATCCATGTGAAGGCATGGGTAAGTGAAAATTTTAAAACAATCGATAAAACAAAGTATTCAAAAATGGGTAAGGTGTCTATGTGGTAAGGCATGGGCCCACATGAAAGTCATGATAGGAGATCACAATGGGAAAAACATCCGTAAAGTGTAAGTTACAATTTGTACACTAGCGTTTGAAGCCCATTGATGGACATTCTATGTAGAGAAATAACTTCAAATAGCAAGTTTAAAAATTATAATGTGTTTTTTAAAATCTGAAAATCAAGGAAATGGCCCATGTTATTGTTTTAAATGTGAACCCATAGATGCTCTATGACACAAGAAAGCTTGGAGATAGGGATGTTGAGTGTAAAGGCCTTACACAGGGTCACAAAAGTTAAAGGTGCTTGATGTGGAAGTATTATCATGCATTTGTACACACGAGAATTTATTGTCTCATCAAAATGATGGGAATGTCCCCAAGGCATGGGACCCTTACACTCCTTGGGATGAACCTCTGAAGTAGTTAAGATTCCTTCTATTCCAAGCGCACCTAGTTTAAGACCAGCATGCAGGCTTAAAGAGCAGAAAAGTAAACCACCAGTAATCTAAACCTAGGATCTTTTAGAGTAAAATGGAAGGAGAAGGTAAGAGATGCATAAATATAAAAGAGGCAATCTACATAGAATAAAGAGAGTGCTCCTACTACCATAAACATAGTTCAAACCTATGAGAACAAGACCATATCAAACAATTTCCACCAAGTCACTCTAAATGCATAAATATTTTGCATAGAAGTATGTGAACATAGTGTAGTGTTTGAGAGGGACAAAGAATATCCATAGATAAAGCCTATGTAGACCCTGGTGTGCATAGGATACAATTTGCAAGTCAGCTTCAATTTCAATGAGGAGGTGTAGGGAATGGATGATAGAGAGAGGGGTAAACATTACCCATAGTCAAAGATCAACAAAACATAAACAACACATAGCTCATCTGAATAACAAAAAGAGGTGAACTTAATTCTCATTGATTTATAAGGTTTATCCAATACAAGTGCTCATGGAGGGCAAATTCAAATAGTGTAAGGTTGCTAAAATGTGTCAACCCTTTGACCATGAAAATCTAGGATTTTATAGTGAATCAAGCCTATTTTACAATAAATGTACCACTTGGGGTAGTGGGTATAACTTTAAATTCACTTCTAGTGCTTCACTACTAATTTTTAAATTTTGGTAGGCTGATTGGATCTAGAGTTAATGGAAGGATCCTCTTGGGATACATGTGCATAGGGGAAGGAAAGTTTTCCCTAACATAGTTACAGAGTGGCATGCACTCAAGTCCTAATGTCCAATAGCCACTTTTGCATTTAATCATTCTAATAACATCTTGAGTTTTTCTCAACCACATCCAACAATACTCATTATATTTGGTAACTACTTAACATATTGACTAATTTTGAGTGTGGTGTTGCAAGAATTCTAGGCATCACTTTGATGGGATTTCAGAGGAGCCCTTTAGAGATTTTAGATAGAATCAGCATGGTTATAACACATGGAAGGTTGACACTTATCCTAGGTGAACCTAGAATATCATTATGTAGAACGAGCATTGGGCCACCATGTGGCAATGGAAAAAATGAGGTTGCATCCTATGCAATAGAAGGGCACAGATGAAAAATCCTATGCATGAGTGTGAAACTACACTAGATAGGCATAGGGAGGTCTTTGAATAAGATTGTGCATGAAAGATGAAGGTCTTTAGCATGTTCTTTATGACTAATAACTTCCCCTCATGAATTTATTTTGCTTTGGCCTTTTAGAACATAGGGGTCCTAAATCCTTAAACATGCGCATCTTTTAACATGAATACCACAAAATCGTATGTGAAAGTGTGCATTGGGAACCTTTAGTGAGTGTGAACCATCTTCTTACACTTGTGCAGAATTGTGCCTCTATATTGGGCATGAGTGTAGATGAGAAGTGATTGTACACCTTTTACTTGAAGCACTTGGGTCATCACAGGTGTGTTATCTCTTTATAAGCCTTGGGAAGCCTTACACTAATCAATGGGCGACTTATAAATTCAACACCTCTAGTGACATTTTTAGGCTAATTTCTTGCTAAACAAAAATTTTGTGACCTTTGAAGTGAGCCATTGGGTACAGAGTCATTAAATCTAAAACCTAATTGGCCTATGTTGGGCCCCTTTTCAAGCTAAGTAGTGGACCCGCACCAACTCAATGAACACCTAGGCACAAGGAAATCATAGAAGATTATTATTATTTCATCTTATAGTGGTGCTAATTGGTAGGTGTCTAATAACTCCATTTATAATTAATCGACCTTGGGAAGTGGGTGCATAGGATGGTGATTGCTTATTAAATACAAGTGACTCCTTTTGAAACAATCACCATTGGGAAGTGGGTGTACGAGATAGCAATTTCTCATTAAATCCAATCATAGTGGAGATGGCATGACGTGTACCTCCAATGCCAACTCATAGATCTATGTGCTCCATTCCTCATAAACCTATGATGCTCAAAGCTCTATTAAAGGAAGTTGAGTTTAGTTGGAGAAGAGAGATGAGTTAGAGTAGTCAAGCTCTATAAAATTGATGTTAGATGGTTACCATTAGAGTTAGAACTATTAGGATGTTTTTTATGCTGCCCTTTGTAATGCCTAAGCTCACCTGTGAGCCTCTGAGCCTTTAGCAATTTAAGTCGTGTGTGTGTGTGTGTGTGTGTGTGTGTGTGTGTGTGTGTGTGTGTGTGTGTGTGTCTGTGTGTCTGTGTCTGTGTGTGTGTGTGTATACACATATGTATATATGTATATATATGTATGTATGTATATATATGTATACATATGTATATATGTGTGTGTGTGTGTGTGTGTGTGTGTGTCTATATGTATGTATGTATGTATGTATGTATGTACACACACACACACACACACACACACACACACACACACACACACACACGCACACACGCACACACACACACACACACACACACACACATACATATACATATGTGTGTGTGTGTGTGTGTGTGTGTGTGTGTGTGTATAGACACACACACGTGTGTGTGTGTGTGTATATGTATATGTATATACATATATATACATATACATATATGTATGTGCGTGTGTGTGTGTGTGTGTGTGTGTGTGTGTGTGTGGGTAGACACACACACACACACACACACACACACACACACACACACACACACACACACACACACACACACACACACACACACATATACATATACATATACATATATATATACACACATATACATATATACATGTATGTGTGTATATAATTCTTAAGCTTTGTTAATGAAGAATGCTTTATGCGAATATTTACTTGATTAAATGCTTTAAGTTTATAGAATGCATATTAAGATCTCATGATATTCTACCCTAACTTCTTCATAGTGTGCTTATATTCAATGATGAACCCCACACCTGATACAAAAAAGGCTCTAAGTATGAGTAAAACCCTGCACCCCGAAATGATACCATGCATTAGTGCAAGCCTATGCCTAAGTCCTTTAACTAGATACCTAGTTTCCCCTTAAGCACTTGAATGCCATTGAGCCCATGAAACCCAAGGCTTAAACTTATGAATTCACAACCATTATTGCACTAACCAATCCCTTGAAGAATAGATTTGCACCATGACACGACTAGCCCAACATAGACCCCGGTCCCTTCTCCACTGCACTTCGGGTGAGAACATAAGGTTCACACCTAATGTAAAGTGATGTCAGCACAATCGAGTGTTAAATGTTAAGCACCATAGGATTAGTCAAGGCTTGTTCCCCTTTGAAACAAGCCTAAATCTGACCTGGACAACTAGGTAAGCACATGACTAGGCCCATGATTGAGATGCATACTTTTCTACAACATTTTGGTTTTGTTGTTAGGACTTGTTAAATTTTTTTGCTATACCAAAACAATGATCTAACTCTCCCTCAAGAACATAGAGCACTAGTTGGAATGAATAGTGGACATCTTTGTGTTGAGGCATCTAACTTGTAAAGGACAGAACCCAAGGAAGTTGGTCTAGACCATCTGTATGATGCCTTGTATGAGGTATTTTTTTGCAAACTATCAAAGCTAGTGTACCACTAGTTGGATGCTTATGTGACCCATAAAATCCAAATCTATGGATAGCACCTCAAATGGATAAAAGAGTGATTAGAGAGGCTTGATAACTTAGATTCCACTTGGACTAGAGCCGTAGACAAATGGTAGCAAGGGGTGCTAACGCCAATACCCTTCAATAACTAATTCTAATAAAATTGAAACCTGAACTTAATATCTATTTAACATATTTTTGTGAGTCTTCTAATTTTCTCTAAACATTTCTAGTTGACAAACTAAACTTAGAATTTTGTGAGCTTTTATCAATATTAATTTTTGAAAATATAAACATTTCAAGATCCCACAATCGAAATATGATTTTATTTAAATATTTCATAATATGTCAATTTAATTTACAAATAATAACCCGACCGATATTGATATTCTTGTGCACCTTTTGGCTGTCTTCAATACAATCAATTACAGATTGCATCTACGAATTCTTTCATGAAAAACTCGGATCCATACCAAAACATCTTTGCACCTTTTCATTCAATTACCATTTAGAATAAAAACTTGATATGCATATTTTAATATTCCATCCCATTTATTTTCACCTTATATTGATGACTTATAATTTACAAACACTAGCATAAATGCAAATCATCCAGATCTAAAAATTATTTTGAATTTATTGCCTTCACACCTATTACATCACGCTAACATATTTCACATTTATCCACACCATGCTTCCGCTGAACCAACTGCACATATATTTACCAAATCTGGCACCCAAAACTAGCCTTTTAGATCATGGTTTTGACGGATAATAATTGAAATCAAACACATGATTAATGTGAGTCAATTCAACTTTGCAGTTTTATATATTTCCACACAATGTATATTTAATGTTGCATTGAAATTAGTTCTTCCCAAATAAATATATAACAGATCTTAACCAAACTAATACACCTCCTTTCAAGGCATCATTGGACTGCAGGTAACACATCACTCCCTTTCATGCAAATTCACTCTATTCCAGCAAGGCAGATGAAGTGTCGGTTGATAATTATTGAATAGCTGAACAAATATAATATATAATAAATATATTATATTTTACCATTATTAATCTCTGGAACCCTGACAAATTGTGGTGCAATTATCTTCTACCTTTCTGTAACTCTTAATTCATAAATTTCTCTACCAAATACAACTATTCCACAGCAGATCGACTTAGATTGTGCCACCAATTGCATGTAAATGGAATAATAAAATATCTAACTGCAGTAAACAAGTAAAACCCCTATTCCATGCAATCTAACAAAACGACATGCTCCACAAGTAGACTTAGTCGATCCAAATCTATACTATGCAATATACAATGAATATTTATACAAATTGTCCCGCTTCTAATTCTGGTCTTCATCAGCTTAAATAATTCCCATTTGAATAGGACCTTTTTTTAAGTTTTCCAAAACCATCAGTTAATTCATTAATGAATTTTTCATTATACTGGTGTCGATTCAATACTTCGTAGTTTTTCAAAATACATAAAATACTAGAAATTGTAATATCTTCACTCATAACAAACCATTGTTTAGCTTTTCACAGCCAATTATTCAAATAGAAGATGATATCATTTTACCTTAGGATTGATTATCTACTAGTGGTATAGTAATACCAATGGTACCTTATTCCAAAACTTGCAAATCACCGAGAACAAGTATCTCAAGCCACAACCACCCTCTTCTTCGTGGATTTGACAAACTACTTTAAACACAAATATTCTTCTATTATTGTTCAATCTTTGCATACATACATACAGTCCTGAAGATTATGTACACACAATCTATACGCTATTAAATACAGGCTTAAAATCCTATTTCTTACTTACTCTCTCTTCTATTTTTCTCTACCTGTAATCATGAAAACTCATCCTTTTTATGTTTTTAAATCATTTAGAACAACTCCTCAAGTGTAGCTTCGAAGCAATCAGTCTGTTGAGGTTTTTCCTAAGCTTGGAATGGTCATACGTTGTTGAGATTTTCTCTCAACCACTTGCCTTAAGATATCAAAATATCTTGTCATGAATAGTAATTTGTTGCCTTTAACTCTCCAAGATGATTAATGCCTATAAAAGCTCTAGAAGACTCCTTGTTACGTTTAAGACCTCTTAATAGACCCTAAAACAACCATTACAATTATCCATTGAACTACATAATTACACGAAACAATTCAAATATCAAGTATTTGGAGGGAACCCAATTCAAGACAGCTATACCACTTTGAAAGCCTTCATGGGGCTTATTGTCACTTAGAATGACCTTTTTGACTACTAAGACAAACCTATAGTGATGTTCCTACATCAAATTACCATGCTTATAACTTTTCATGAGCTCCTGATGTTTCATGTAAATTTTCATTTAAGTTCTAGGGAAGAGAGAGAAGAAACTCGATACAGGTGTGGTTGAAAAACCTATTTGTTTGTGCGCACGTTGAATCAGAAGATTTTGAAGATCTCTTCTTTGGCTAGGAAGGAAGACCTGTAGATAAGAAAGCACTGAATCAAACTTGTTTTTAGAGTTATATGGACTACCTAATGATAGCTACATCTCGGAAGTGAGAGATTCCGTAGGGGCTATCAATCCACATGTTTTAAATAATTAAGTTCACAAAACTAAAAAGAATATACTTGCATCAATAATCAAAAGGCACTGAATTGAACACAAGAATGCTTGCCTGAAAAATAGACTAGAAATGATCAAATTAGTGATAGACTAATTAATACTAGTGCTAAGAGGTTGGAGTGTGCTTCAAAAAATCTAAAAGAGGTCTGTGAGTGATCAAAAACACAGAGAATTAGGTTTTGGTTGAGGTTAAGTGGGTGAAAATAACTTGATGGTTTTCACTGCCATAGTGACCGTCAGTGGTTAAGTTAATCATCATTGGTTAAGGTGACTGTCAAAGGTTAGGCTAACCATCGATGATTGGGTAGACCATCAACAGTTACTATGTGAGTTCTAGGTTATTAATTGCTAAATAATAGGATCTAAAACATGAATTCTAGGTGATGGGAAAGGGTTGGACTAACTGCAAAATGGGAATAAAGTAAATGAATATTGATAAGTAAGTACTCATCTTACAATAATTTGATTGGGTGAGTAGTTGAAATAGTTAGCCTATTTGTGGAATTTGGCTTGATTATGACAGAGTAACGGTACTAGAGAACTTGGTTGAGAGGTGATGGCAAGTCATCTCTCAATAAGATTGCTAATGATGTTTGATAACATTGATGATGTTGATTTACCTGTAAAAGAAAACTCATGAATCCCTAAGCTCTTGATAATTATTGTAGATGGATTTAACCTCCTAGGCCTCTTTTTATTATAGGCACAAATAAGAGGTGGAAGTGAAGGTGTAACTAGGCCATCTAAACATAATACATCCATGCAAAGCCTCACAATAAGAACTAAATGAGTTATATTTAGAAAAGGTCAGTGAAAGCTTACATGATTTTGGTTAAGAGGTGCACCCTAACCTTTAGCGGTCAAGGTGACCGTCGCCGGTCATCTTAACCATAGTCAGTCGAGGGTGCAGGCCAAAAAGGTGGAGAAGGCTAGGTTTAAGTTAGTTTAATTAAACTAACTAAGATTATTTAATTTAATTGTCAAAGGATAAGTTGGTCCTAAGGGGGTCCAAGGGTGTTTTTGACATTCAAAATCATACGTGTACAGATTTATGGTGTTTACATTTCCCCCTTTTGTTATGTATCTTAAATAAATGAGTTACAAAACAAAAACAAAGTATAGGTCTAAGGTCTAGTTTCCCTGCGCATGGGAGGAGGTATTCCCCTAAAAATAGGAGTTGATAAGGTAGAACAAAATTAGGTGCAAGTTTGATAATCTGTAATTGGTGAGCCATGAGGTGCGGGACAAGTTGGTTGGGCATTTTGAGAATGCAAACTTGTGCATAAAATGTGATGAAGTGTATTAAGATCACGTAAAGACAAAATTTTCAAATGTTGGTAAAAATAAGGGTCGATACGAAGAGGGGTAAGTTAAAATTAAGTCGCATGATCTCCTATAGACATGATGATTGGGAACACTCGTAAACTCAAGTCTTCAAAGCAAGGTATGTGATTCATTGGGTATCCAAGGTAAGAATTGGTCCTGATGAAAAAACAAATTGGTCAAGTGTCATAGGTATTCGAGGTAGGAAGTGATCCCAAAAAGACATAAGTGGGTCAACATGGCAATGTTTTTGCTATAGTCAAAAGACCAGGCAAAAAAGTGTCACAAATTATGCACCATATGGGTCAAATAGGCCAATGGTGAGGTGACCAGGTCAAAGGGTTGGGAAAATGGTTCATTGATAGAGAATAAGTGATCTCTAAAGGTTGGGTGGTGTTCAAATGGGTTTCTCTAATTTGGTGAACCACATGGGGGTGGTCGAGCTAACCCTAGATGCACTAGGAAAGTGGGCATTGCCTACATAGTTTTTTGGACTTAATATTTATCAAAAACATTAATCCAAATGTAGTTCTCTCTAAAAAAGTAGGGTCGATGAGGTGAGGTTTAAAAAATTGGTAAAGAAGGTGGGGGCACCTAACCATTGGTGGTCAGAAGTTTCCCCTAGGATTAACTAGCAATGGTCACCCTAACCATCACTGGTCAAGGGAAACCCTAAAAAGCCACAAGGTAAAAAGTAAAATGAGAATTCATTTTCATCATTTTAACTTCTAATCATTTTTCTCTAAATGTTTGGTATGTTGTGTCAGTGAGTGTTTCGAGCTTGCTAAGTTGGTAGTGTTGGATTGGCTGGTTGAGTGTTGGCCAGATGGAAGGTGAATGAGGGTGTAGCTAGGCAGTGGGAAGGATATGACCATGACATCGATCATGGAATGAGTTAGTTGATGCCTTAAAATTGTCAGTGTAAGCCAATTATTAAACTTGAGTTGTGATTATGGGTGGGGTAAAGGGGAAATTGGTAGGTTAAGTTTCTTTGAAAGAGTACATGCTAGGCCATGATTCTCTAGGGTTAGGTTTTATTTGAAATGATAAAATGAATGGATGAAAAAAGGGTTATAAGGGTAGGAATAGGCCATAATAGATAATAGAGGAGGGTAGTGTAAGAAGTTAAGGAATTTAGGTAGATTTGTGGGTTAGGGGGTCAAGGCTCACCACTGGTAGATACAGATAGTGAACCATTAGTAGTAGGACTCGACCATTGAGAGTCGAAGGTCTTGGTAAAAAGGAACTATGTGACTATCAATGGTTCATTGAACCATCGATGGCCAAAGGTTGTAATAAATAACTAAATCATCTATGTTTAATTATGTTGTTTGTTAAAATTTGTGATATGTGTTGAAAAGTGTTGTGTATGGAAAATTGTTATTAATAGGTTATAAACAATGATGGTTTATGAAATGGATTGTAGGTAATTCATTAGTAAATGGAAGCTATGTGTTGGTAAACATGTCAAATAGGTGGTTTTGAGAAGTGGGATAGAGGTAAGTAGGGTAGATGTATGGGTTTTGATGGGACTTAGCAATAGATATAAGACTAATTATGCATTGTTAATCATAATGGTTTTGTAGGCCCATAAGTAGATTCAGTTGAGGGATCGAGTTCCCTTGATATTCACTGAGGTATGAGATGCCATGATGGCTAAGGAGTGGAGGTGTATAAATGTGCTTAGATTAGGTATGATGTGACACTATCAGAACCTACCCCAAGATCCTACTATGATCATTGCACTTATCGATATATGGGATCCCATGATGAACACCTTTTGGTTATCAATCGAAGTAATCACCATGTTATTGGAGGATGTGTAGAGGATCACAGGATTATTGATTTAAGGAGATCTAGTCCACCACATAGAGAGTGATGAGATAGACTATTTCATGGATTTGATATATGGTGTAGATTAGGTTTATGCATATTTTTGCATAGGTGGATTCCATTTTGGTCCATTTTACAAGAGGGATCGTAAGGATAAGGACTTAATCACAATGATGATGATGGCCTTGATGAGTTTTGTGATGTTAGACTTAGTTGGTGATGATTTTTGTATTTGTTGTTGGGTGTCCTAGTTGAGATGTTATTGGGGAGGACTGTGTTTAGATGTGCCCCAATTCTAATGGTACAAATCTAAAGGGAGCTTTAGGGATTCTAAGCACACAAGCAATACAAGATCAATGTCATTTTCATACTCCATTGTTGGGAATTTGAGCACATTTAGGTGTTGAGAACCTTGGGGCTACCAGTGGAGGTTTATCTACCAACAGGTTATAGAGTGGGTTTCCTACACTAGAGGAGAGGTGGTGCCATGATAGGGACAGGTGGGGTTACCAGAGATATTGAGTGGTTCTAAGATGCATTAGAGGACCTGATAGTTGGTGATGTGATATGGTGGTTATACATTGATTGGCTTTAGTGAATAAGACTCAGGTATCACACCATAGGGCTTCAAAGCTAGTGATGGATATATGAGAGATGGGAGGGTGAAGATGAGGTCATTCCTTTTGATCACATGTGGAGGTAGTTTAGTTTAGCATAATAGATCCTACCTAACATTTTGAGCTATCAAAAGGAGAAGGTTGAGTTTATGTTACCTGAGCAACAACCATAGGATGTGGTGAATGATTATGAGGAGCTATTGGTTAGATATCCCATTGATGATGTAGGGGTTATTGATGGATATCTAATGTAGTTTTAGGGTAGGTATATGGAAACTGACTCTAGATGGGGTGATGGGGGCCGATAGGCTTTGGATGTAGACTTGATAGGGGAATATGTTCAGGGTGATGGCCAGGCAGTGGCACTTGTGGCAGTATAGGTGTAGGTAAATGTATTATAGGGATAGGTGACTACACTACAAGGTTATATTGTTATGATATAGGGTCAAGGGGTGACTGTTATAGTAGAGTGAGATCAGGCATAGACATCCCTTAGGGCAATCATGCAAGAGAGAGATGATCTTAGACAGAGGGTAGCAGCAGGAGGGGTCCCAACACCAGTGCTTAGAGGACGTATTGATGCTTATAAATGTACCACAGGTGATTTAAGTGTTTATAAAACACTACTCATTTTAGAATTCTAAGAATTCAAGGCATGAGTTATAGGTATTTGGTAATTATGATGCCTGTGGTGAAATAGCAATAGAGCAAAGTAGACTATTCCATAAATTTATATTATTCAATGGTTGGGAGCCACCTTGGTTCGGCCTTGTTGATAGCTTCCTAGTCAAAGTTTAATGTTATACTAAACTAAATGGATATTTATAGTGAAATTTAATCTATAGTGAGGATCTTTGTAAAAAAATAAAGAAAAGAGGAAAGGGTAAGGCAAAAAGGAAACAAATGTGATTACAAGTCTTTGCCTCAAACATTATGACAAAGTTTTAGTTTCTTAAATGAACCTCTAAACCAGTCTATAATGTAAAATAGCTACATCTTAATTTCCATTACAAACTAGGCCAATTTCTAAGGATAAATTGAAATTACAAGTAAGAATCAAGTTTACTTTTAATATTTTGTTTCTATATCTAAATAGTTGATGAACATATTTTATATAGGACAAATTAAAGTGAAACAACTCATGATATTTCAAACTAACCTATCAAATAATAGATTAGCAACCCTTTAAATGATTTAATGTAGTTTAAAAATTAAATAAACCACTCAAATCTAAGACCTAGACAAACAATTGAGAGAAAAGCTACAACTATCAATACAACTAGATAGACAATCTTTGCAAAATTCCTTTAGCTATATTAATTGATGTGAGTATACAATTTTGCTCAAAAATCTCTCTTTTTATAAATGGTAATACTTTCCTTTATAGTAAAGCTAGGTAGTATACCGATCAATCTAAAAATATTGGTGTACAAAGATAAAAACAATTATTTTTATAACAAACTACAATACATGTGTCTTTTACAATCATACTGACCTAGAGGCAATCATGCTAACAAACTAGCATGTACCTTAACAAAAATAGGATTCTCCCTAGGTAAGCTATAACTAGATTATTGGAGGTGGGACCCTTTCTACTAGAGGATACTCATAACTCGTTCATGTTGTTTATCCACTAGGCCTAAGTCTATGACAGGCCTTGTGATGCACTCCTCTTCTTGATTAGCCAACTCATCAAAATCTTTGTCATTCCTAGCCAAAGTTTCCTTAATGCTTCGGGCTTCATTTATCCTCTCCCCTGCATTGAATATCATGCCTAATATTATGTTATTATCTTGTCTTGATTATCCTTGACTCTTGCCCTTGATTTCTTAAGTCAGAAGAACCAAGGCCAGCTCTATGTTTTTGAAAATCGTCCCTTCATTGTCAGAGGTCAGATAAAGCTCATATTCTATCTTCAATTATTGCCTTCTATTTGCCATTTTTGATGTTACTAAATTATTCACACTGGATTGCCAAGGTTTTTTAATATATCACTTTTTCTTATGAGCACAATTATGCTATCTTGATTGGACTATAACCAATTGAACCAATTTGGGTCTTCTTTATATAGGGTTTAGATTTTGGAGCTTTAATGGCAAGAGATATGTAGACTTTAAACTCATACATGTTTTGGATTTGAGGGAGACCTTTTGCTTGTGTGGATCCTATGTGACATCATTTTGGGATTTTCACAGTAATTTTCATAAGTGTCATTTGGATACTAATCATTGGTTTTTAAAATTTTACATTATTTTGCATCATAGGAACAGAATCCTAGACTTAGCATGATCCATCGATCCGAATCCAAGTCCTTACATTTTATTGGTCTAGTGATCTCTAGTCTTGTAAATATGGCACTTGGCATCCTCATAGATCTTTCCCATGCTATGTATCTTTTGTCAGTTGTCACCTTAGTCAAGTACTAGCCATGTGTCAAACTCACTAAGTTTTGAAATGTCATAGAACCTTTCATGCCATTGGATCAAATCCAACAAGTGAGCAATTGTCATCGATCCATGTAGGGGTCTAGTCATTAATTAGATGCCTTTATTAGGTGGACCCTTTTATTCCTTCCATTTGATCATCAAGACACCACATACCTATCTCTTAGGGCCTTATGCTCCTTTTGAGTTTCTTCTTATGCCTCATGCCATTGGATCAAATCCAAAGAGCAAGCACAAGTTTTTAGATTGACCCTAGTGTAACTTATTTAAGCCAAAGCCTTAAGGCTAGGGCACTCCATCCAATCAAATATAGTGAGCAAGCATCATTTTTAAGATCTTGCAAAGGGTGAGGGAGATAATCATTAGAATCAAGGAAATAAATAAAATATTTTAGCATAAGGTATTAAGACTAAGGGTACGATGATTATCGGGGGATTAGTAATAATAACCTAGTCTAAGTTAGGTGATGCAAAAGGGGACCTCATAAAGCTATACCAAATTATACCCAAGGAACTTAGGAAAATGAAAGTGGGAAGGATAATGAAGATCTCGATTCATGGTATGAAAACATGACTTAAACCCATGCGAACCCCTTGTTTATAGCTTCTCTTTGTGATGAGTTTCAATTGGTTCCCACCACCATGGTTCCCTCTAATATTTGAATTTGAAACAAGGGCCACCCAGGGTTTCTAAACATAGAACCCTTGGGTGACTACCATGGAACCTGAAAAATTACTTGTGAAACTCATTAACATGGTTAGTCCAAAACAAGAAGATTAAATCACACAAGCATGCTCTTTAATAAAGTGGATGATCTTCAAATTTTGTCAAGGACCTCAATGTTCAGGTGCTTCAAAATTGGGATACAAAGACTTCTCAAGGGTCCCAATTTTTAAAATAATGGGGTATGTTGGTCCCAATAAATGGTGACTCATAGGGAAAATATATCCAAATGTTAGAACCCAGAGACTCTGGTTTAGGTCAATAATTAGGTCTTTTATTCTAGCAAATCCATGTCATCATTCAAGGTCTGTTCATGGTTGAAATAAGATTTATACGTAAAAATTTGAGTTTAAAATACTAGGACATAGTTATGTTGTGTGTGTGCTTTGATTCCACTTATTGTTTGCTAAGGGATTTAAGGAAGAACTTCTAGATTTCATGCCTTTAATCATTTACACTAGCTAGTAGACTTATTTAGGCATTTAAGGGGTTGTTCTTTTAGTTTAGGAAGTCTTGGGCATTGCTCTGCTACTAACTAGACATCTATAGCCCCGACAAAGATGCCTTTGGCTCCACTCAAGGGCTTACTCCACTGCCAACTAGGTGTCTATAGACTTGATGGAGATTATCCAAATCACATGTGCTTAAAAATATTCAAATTTTTCATCGAATTATTTTTTTTCTTTTGAAGTATATTTAATGCTTTAAGCAAGGTTGGGAACCTAGCTAGGTTTAAGGATTGTAGCCCAGTGTTTTGATTTCAAAAAATCACTTGTAGTTATCATCATTTTCCCAGGAAAAGATGTCTTGTTAAGCGCAAACATGGTTTTATCCTAATAGACTAAAATTTATTTTATAAGTGCAATTCTTCTTTAAAACCATATTTAGACCCCAATAATGTCTACGCTTGCATGGAACATGGGATCTCTTCATTGGCCTTTACCAATTTCCTTGTGTTATAGCACCAAGCTCACACTTTAGGTTTGTGGTCATTATATGTATGGGGGTCATATTCTTATTAGTGAAACCTTGGGAATTTTAAGGAGACCAGATATTTTGAGCAACATTTTATATTTAGAAAGACTAATTAAAGCCATGGAATAAAATAAGAGTATAAAAATAGAAGCACCAAGAAAAGAAAAAAATAGGAAACAAAAAGGGAAGGAAATAAAAAAAGGCAAACAAATATATACAAATAGGACAAGAAAGGAAAATAGAAAATAAACTAACTAGCCTACCTAGTCTAGCTCAAATGGTCAGACAGATTTTATTCCATGAATACCCCTAGTGGAGCTGCATCAAATTAATGCTTGAGATATTTCCCATTGGTCGGCAAGGTGAACTCTGATCCTTGAAGGTCTTTCAGGTTGAAATAATTATTTCCAAGTGTGTCAGCAATATGATATCAGCCAATCCATAGAGGTGTGAATTTACCATGCTTGCCTTTGGGTTTAGATGCCTTGTTCCAAAGAAGGACTAGGTCTCCTTGTCTGAATACTTTCACTTTTGACCTTTTATCAAACCATATCTTGACTTTGGTTTGATGCTTGATGAAGTTAGTAAAGGCTTCCTCCCTTGCATCCTCCATCTGAATGATGTCTAGTAATCTGGAGTTTTCAAGTTCTTGACTCTCCTCCATGTATTCTTGCATCAACCTAAATGTGGACATCTTGAGGGTAATAGGGAAAATAGGTTCTTGACCATACACTGATAGGGATGGTGATGCCTTTAGGGCTTTTTTAATTCTGATCCTATCTCCCCATAGAGCATATTTGAGGATCTTGTGCTAAGACCTAGGTTTGTCTTCAGCTGATTTTTTGATTGCCTTGATCAAATTCTTGTTAGTGGATTCAAAAACTCCATTTACCTGAGGGTAATTATTTGAAGAAAACTTTAGAGAAATTCCATTATCATAGGCCCATTTTTTCATCTCTATGGACACAAAATTTGATCCATTATCACACACCAAAAAGATAGGGGTTCTAAATCTGGTGCAAATATTTTCTTCTAGGAAGCTGGTCACTTCTTCAATCCTACATTATTTGGTGGTTATAGCTTCAGTCCACCTTGTGCAATATTTTCTAGTAGTTAGGACATATTTTTGTCCCTTATCATAATTGGGGTTGATTAATCCAATTAAATCCAATCCCCATTATGCAAAGGGATTTTCAATCATCACTAGTTGCAAAGGTGTGGTTGCATTTTGTTCTTTAGTGCTAAAGATTTGACAAGAATGGCATTCCCTTACATACTTGTGAGAATCCTTGAAAATGGTAAGCTAATAGTAACCATCCCTAAGTATTTTATGGGTTTTTTTCTTCCTGATAGATGTCTACTACCTATCTTTTCATGTAAAGTACTCATGATTTGAGAAGCTTCTTCTTTGGATACACAACTTAAATAAACTCCTTCAAAGTTTCTTCTATATAATACTCTATCCTTGATTAAATAGTTAAAATCTTTGAGTCGGAGGGCTCTCTTCTAATATATTTTAAGTCATGTAGGACAAACACCATTAATCAATAAGTGAATCAAGAGTTGTATCACTCATTGTTTTGGAAGTCTTGTTGTTCAACCTACATGATATGTAACTTGGGGATAGTGGTGGCAATCATCTGAATAAGGCCTTGACAACTTACCTGCTTAGAAATTTTCATCTCTATATCATATTATTTTAGGAATAACATCCACTTGCCTTTATGATCACCTAATTCATATTGAATCAACATGAGTTTTATGGTAGGGTTTAGTAAGATAGCATGCACTTTGTTCCTAAGGATGTAATGCCTAAACTTATTTATTGATTTAACTAGTGCACATGGCTCCTTATTAATCAGGGAATAATTTATTTCATCATTATTGAAATCGGTACTCATAAAATAAATTGGATGATCATTCCCATCAAAATTTTAAGTTAGGACTACTACCATGGTGTGATCGGAAACAAATGAGTACAAATAAATGTTTCTTGAATTTTTTTGACTTATCAGTATTGGGGCTTGACTAATTGCTTCTTTGATGCTGTTAAATACTTTTTTAGACTGCTCATTCCAGGTGACTTTGGTATCCTTCTTAACCATGTCATTCAATGGTTTGACAATCTCAACAAACCCTGAGATGAATTTCCTCACAAAATCTAGCTTGCCAAATAATGACTTTAGTTCTTTTTGACCATTTAGAATATCTATCTTAGAGATGGCTTCTACCCTTTTAGGAACTACAAAGATCCCATCCTTAGTGATAACGTGACCTAGAAACTTTTCTTCAGTAACACAAAATATTATTTTTTTGGGCTTAAGATAAATACAATACCTTTTGCATCTCTCAAATACTTGTTGAAGGTGTGTGAAATGATCTTCTATATTTTTGGAGAATATTGTTAGGTCATCCATGTATATTATGATGCATTTGTCAACTAGAACCTAGAAAGCATGGTCCATGGCTCTTTGAAAATTATCCCATGTATTGATTATCCCAAAGGGCATCCTTTTGTAAATAAAAGTTCCCCACTTAATAGTAAAGGTTATCTTCATTCTGTCCTCTTTATCAACTAGAACTTGGTTATACCTTGAGAAGCCATCAAGGAAAGACATCATGGTTGATCCTAAAACAACTTGTATTACTTGGTCCAAAGAGGAAAAGGGATAATTGTCCTTTTTAGATGCTTTATTTAGGTTCCTATAGTCAATGCATAACCTAATTTCACCAGTCTTTTTTTTACTAGAACCAGATTAGTGACCCAAGTGGAATGTTGAATGGGAAACACAATCCTTGCATCCAATAACTTCTTGACTTCTTTATATTTCATGGGTTCTAGGATAGGGTTAATAGCCCTTTATTTCTACCTAAAGGGTTTACAACTTTCCTTGAGGGGTATAGTATGGGTGATAACCCTTGGATCAAAG
The DNA here is from genome assembly GCA_037957365.1 of Torreya grandis. Classification (NCBI taxonomy): domain Eukaryota; kingdom Viridiplantae; phylum Streptophyta; class Pinopsida; order Cupressales; family Taxaceae; genus Torreya; species Torreya grandis. The sequence goes on along the minus strand of JARHVA010005620.1, from coordinate 805,166 downwards.
ATCTTTAGATCATCATAAGACTATGTTATTATGTCCTTGTACTTGGCGAGAAACTCAATAGCCTTCCTATTTTCCATTTCTATGCAAGCCTTCCCTACATTAATCATTTGGGGTTGATCTTGGGGTCGAAGATTCATTGCATTATAGTCCTTCCCATTTACCTTTGGGATCTTAGGCTTTTTAGTGAGTTTTTTTAGGTCAAATAATATTTTTAGTGAAACCATCCCTTTAGGTATCTTATTATCGATCAACTGGATGATCTTGCCATTAAATTCCCTTTCAGGGGTATTCTCATTAGATTCATCAATAATATGAGTTTCAAAATCTCCTAAGTTAATCATGAATTTTAGGATCTACTGATCATCATTGAAGACTTAGAATTGGTTCACATTATCTAGGACTGAGGGGTAGGGTACTAACTCAATACTAAATTTAGGATAATCTTGATTAGGCATGAGGTTGGTTGCAGCAGAAGATAATCCATCATTAACTTTTGTTTTGTCTCTAGGGATAGAGAGGATGTTAAATGCTTCAAAAGACTCTATTAGGTCCCAAACTCTAAATTTATACCTTTTTTGGTATGATAGTTTGCATTGATATTTGCTTCTCACTTGGTTGACTACAAGTTTAGATTCCCATAAACTAGTTTTTTTTTGACTTTGTATTTAATAGCAAATTGCAACCCTAAAATGAGAGCCTCATATTCATCTAGGTTATTGGTACATGGGAATTGTAGTCTATAAGATGCATGATATTATTTATCATCAAGGTATATTAAAACAATACAAACTCTAGATCTAGACTTGAATTTAGCACCATCAACATAAAGTTTCCTTAAACTAGGTACAATAGGAGTGTCTTGGGAACTAGCTAGTTTTGTAGTCTCTAAGGTGAAGAATCCTAAGTTAGAATCAAGAAAGTTCAACCTTTCATTGATATCATTATACTTAGTTATTATGTGTTTCATCCTTGGTTCTTTTTCCACTCTTATCTGATTTGGGACACCTTTCCAAGTTAGCCATAGATGTGAACAATTAGTAGACATATATCTATTTAGGTCCTTACTCCACTCTCTACTTAAAATTAGTCCATATGCATTAAGAATGTCTGCTACTTGAATGTCAATAACTTATTTCACTCTAACTTCACTCACCAATTGCATGTGTACATTTAATAATTCCCCAATGACTTTGACCCTTGACTTGTCTAATTAGGTAACCATCTTGTCAAACTTGATTGGAGTTAGTCCCAATTGTTCACATATTCTTGTAGGCATGATGTTGGTTGAATCCCAAAAATACAAAAGGAAATTATGGAGGTTTTTAACAAATATCCTAACTATGAGAATGAATGGGGGGGATTCTACCTTGGCTGCTTGCATTGTTATATTTTCACTATTAGCCCTAGGTGGCTTCCCAGGTTTCTTAGACAAAGACTCTAACAATAAGTATCTTTGTTCAGTATTATGAGTTAACTCATGTAAGGTAATATTGGATTTGATTTTCTTCATGTCTTCAACAATGTTATATCCAATCTTTCTCAGTGAATTAGTACTAGGCTTGGAGGAACTCCCTTTGGGTGGCTTAGGGTCATTTCGTGAAGTAGTGTCAAGAGGGGTCCCATAGTTATTAGGAGGAGTTGAAATGGTCAAAGGTTTTTTTTCCCTATTCCTTAGAGGATATGTCTTCAAGAATTGTTGGAATGTTTGAATCTCTTTAGGAATATTCTCAAGTTCATTATCTTCTTGAAAAAGGAATTGGAAGGTTTATACCATGTGGACCTGGTCTGAAGATTTGGATCCAAAAGCATTTATAGCACCATCCTTGTTAGGGAACACTTCAAATGTATCTAGTTCTTCCTAAAAATATTCAAAGGCTTTTTATAATTCAATGCAATCAATATCACCATGCTTAATAGGAGCATGCACTCTGCAGTATTCAAGCAAAGAAATGTTTATGAGATTAATGTCCATAGTTTTAGTATGAGCAGAGGGTTCATTAGTCTTGTTATTATTGTAAAATTTATCTTTTTGAAACCTATTTCCCATTATGTTGAACTTTTGGAAAGTAAAGTTCCTTCTAGATCTTTCACCATTATTACCAACTTATTTTTGCAATTAGAGAAAATCAGTGCTAAGTTTTTTAACCATCTTTAATATAAAGCCATACTCACTCTTAAATGTCTTAGAATTATGGACCTAATTATTTCTTGAACCAAGAGTGGGTATCAAGGCCTTTTGATCATTATTAGAAGATCCATTAGTAGCTTAGTGACTTAGGAATCCTAGATTTTGATTAGAAGCAACATAACTATTAGGCAAAATGTTTAGGATTGGGATTTGATTAAGAGATAGGGTATTTTGGGTATTATTTGGAAAAAGGTTTAGAGCAGGCATTTTGGGGTTAACAATGGGAATGGAGTAAGCCATTTGGACTTGTGGTTGAATCTGATCACTGATAACCACTACCTTAAAATAGGATTGGGCTAATGAAACTATAACTTGGATAGATCTCTTTAGAAATAAAAAATTCATAAGATCTAATGTATCCTTGTAGATCTCTAGGGATAGAACATCATTTAGTTTGTAATGTTCCATAGTCCTGTTATACATTTTTTGGAATCTAGGATTGAAATATCTTATAGGCTCACTAACATCTCTTTTGATGGTTGTGAATTGATGATAAATGACATAAAGACTAATAATATTACCAAATTGATCAATGAAAATGGTGTTGAAATCATTCTAGGAGGTATGCAGTCATTAGGAAAATTGAGGAACCATTCATATCTTGCATCTTTGAAAGTAAAGAGAGATAGTCTACATGCTACATCCTCATGTATGACATTTAATAACCTCAAAGTAGCTTTAAAATACTTAACATGTTCCTCCATAGTTACAACACTAGTAGGACTAAATATGGGTAAATATTTATTAGGATTACATGTTAAATCATGGACTACACCTTGTACATTAATGGGGGAACTCCCTAACCAGGCCATACCTAAATGTGGTATGAATGCAAAGGTCCCTTGAATAGGAGAAGTGGGAAAATACTTGGAAAGTTTTTGTCTACCTTTATCACACCTAGTTCTTCAATGAATTTGTAGCTTAAGTTAAGGCTCTCTTGTTTTTGATCATGATCTAGTGTGAATTATAGGCAATTCTAGCTTGAAAATTTGAGATACTATTTGAAATATGGTGTATCAAGTTAATCTTTACAATAAGCAAGGAATAGACATGAAAACTAGGCTAATTCTACAAAGATCTATGTAAAAATAATAAAGGACATCAAATTTACACAAAGGTAGCTCCAAGATGCATCCTATTGTGCAAAGATAATTGATATTTACAATTTGATTTCGAGATGAACCACAATTTACAAGGGATCACCTGATCTTTGATCAGAATAAGCCATTCTAATTTCAAATCGTGCAGATCTTCAAATTCAAAGATATATTTACTAGAATTAGAAATCATTTACCAAAATACTATGATATTTTCCTTAACAAAGCACAAAGATATATTAGAAACCTCCAAGACTACCAATCTTTACACTTGGGATCAAAGATCCTTTCAAAGGTGTAAAGATGTCACCAATTATAGGATAATTAGCATCAATGACCCTCTTTCTAGCACCAATAGAGATTCTCCTGTTGATGCTTCTAAATATACCATAGGTGCTTCTAGTGTTAAAAAAACACTACTCATTTTAGAATTCCAAGAATTCAGGGCATGAGTTGTAGGTATTTGGCAATTATGATGCCTATGGTGAAATAAAAGTAGATAAAAGCAGACTATTCTAAAAATTTATGTTATTCAATGGTTGGGAGCCACCTTGGTTTTGCCTTGTTGATAGCTTCCTAGTCAAAGGTTGATGTTATACTAAACTAAATGGATATTTATAGTGGAATTTAAGCTATATTGAGAATCTTTATAAAAAAAGAGAGAAAAGAGGAGAGGGTAAGGTAGAAAGGAAAAAAATGTGATTGCAAGTATTTACCTCAAACATTATGACAAAGTTTTAGTTTCTTAAACACACATCTAAACTAGTCTATAATGTAAAATAGATAGAGTTTAGATTCCATTACAAATCAAGCCAATTTCTAAGGATAAATTGAAATTACAAGTAAGAATCAAGTTTACTTTTAATATTTTATTTATATATCTAAATAGTTGGTGCACATCTTTGATATAGGATAAATTAAACCGAAGAAACTCATGATATTTCTAGCTAACCTATCAAAGCATATATTAGCAACCCTATAAATGAGTTAATGTAGTTTAAGAATTCAAGAAACCATTAAAATCGAAGATATAGACAAATAATTGAGAGAAAAGCTACAACTATCAATACAACTAGATAGACAATCTTTGTATAATTTCTTTAGTTGTATTAATTTATGTGAGTATACAATGTTTCTCAAAAATCTCTCTTTTTACAAATGGTAATACATGCCTTTATAGAAAATCTAGGCAGTATATCAATCAGTCTAAGAATACAGGTGTACAAAAATAAAGATAGTTGTATTTGTAACAAACTACAATACACATGTCTTTTATAATCATACTGACTTGGAGGCAATCACATTAACAAAATTGCATGTGGCTTAACAAAAAAAAAGGCTTCTCCATAGGTAAGCTATAACTAGATTATTGGAGGTGGGACCCTTTACTATTGGAGGATACTCATAGATCATTCATGTTGTTCATCCACTAGGCCTATGTCTACGGTAGGCCTTATGACATGCTCCTCTTCTTGATCAGCCATCTAATCAAAATCTTTATCATTCTTAGACAAAGATTCCTTAATTCTTTTGGCTTCATTGATCCTCTCCCCTGCATTAAATATCATGCCTAATATTATGTTATTTTCCTATCCTGATTGTCCTTGACTCTTGCCCTTGATTTCTTGAGTTACAAGAACTAAGGCCAGCTCCGTGTCTTTGAAAATCCTCCCTTCATTATCAGAGTTCAAATAAAGCATAACTTATATCTTCAATTGTTGCCTACTAGCTACCATTTATGATGTTACTGAATTGTTGACATTGGATTGCCAAGGGTTCTTATTATAACATTTGTTCTCAGGAGCATGATTATGCTATCTTGATTAGAATACAACCAATTAAATTGATTTGGGTGTTATTTATAGAGGGTTTAGCGTTTGAATCTTTAATGGTAGGAGATATTCAAGCTTAACTTCATACGTGTTTTGGATTTGATGGAGACCATTTACTTGCATGGAGCCTATGTGGCATCATTTTGGTTTTTTTATGTCAATTTTCATAAGTGTCATTTGGACACTAGCCATTAAAATTTAAAAGTCTCCTTTATTTTGTGTCGTGGGATTAGGATCCTAGACTTAGCATGATTTGTCAATCCAAATCCATGTCCTCGCCTTTTATTCATCTAGTGATCTATAAGCTTGCGGTCATGACACTTGACATCCTCACAGATCTTTTCCATGCACTATATATTTTGTCAGTTGCCACCTTAGTTAAGCATTGACCCTATGTCATACTCATGAATTTTTGAAAATTCATCAAGCCTTTCATGTTGTTGGATCAAATCTAGCGAGTGAGAAATTATCATTGATCCATGTGAGGGTTTAATCATTAATTGGATGGCTTTATTAGGTGGGCCCTTTTATTCCTTCTATTCAACCACCAAGGTGCCATGCATTTATCTCTTGGGGCCTTATGCTCCTTTTGACTTTTTTCTTATGCCTCACACCGTTGGATCAAATCCAGTGAGCAAGTGCAGGCTATTGGATCGATCCTGGTACAAATTATTTAATCCAAAGTCTTAAAGCTAGGGTGTTTTGTCTGATCAAATCCAATGAGAAAGCATTATTCATAAGGTCTTTCAAAGGGAAATGGAGATAATCATTAAAACCAAGGAGATAAATAAAAGTGTTTAACATAAGATATTAAGACTAAGGTCGCGATGAATATCGGGGCCTTAGTATTGATAACCTAGTCTAATTTAGGTGATGCAAAAGGGGACCTCAAAGAGCCATACAAAATTAGACCCAAGAAACTTAGGAAAAAGAAAGGGGGAAGGATAATGAAGAACTCGAGTCATATTATGAAAACATGACTTAAACCCATATGAACCCCTTGTTTATAGATTCTCTTTGTGATGAGTGTCAATTGGTTCTCACCAACATGGTTCTCTCTAATATTTGAATTTAAAACAAGGGCCACCCGGGGTTTTGAACATAGAACCTTTCAGTGACCACCATGGAACCTACAAAATGACTCTTGCAACTCATTAGCATGGTTAGTCCAAAATAAGAAGATTAAATCACACAAGCATGATCTTTAATAGAGTGGATGATCTTCAAATTCTGTCAAGGACCTCAATGTTCAAGAGCTTCAAAACTTGGATACAAAGACTTTTCAAGGGTCCCAATTTTTAAATGAATGGGGTATGTTGGTCCCAATAGGACCAAAAACACAATTCCAATGTTCTGATACTTAGCCACCATTGAGGATCATAGGTATTACACTATGGTGTTGGATTATTTACCATAGGTGATGAGATATAGGGAGTATAGAGCTAGTTTGGTTGGTGGGTTGTCTATAACTACCCTGAGACACTAGGCCTCCATAATGGGCCAATTAGGGATACTATGGGGCCACCACTAGATGGGAGTGTAGGTGTAGGTGGTAGTGGTGTAGGTACTCTAGGGGCATGATTTACATATGTACTAATATGTTGGTATAGATAGGTGTACATTATTTTGATACTGATGTACGTGCTGATGTAGCGAGATGTACATGTTTTGAGAGAGAGTTTACACATTGCTACATGTATTTATTATGACACAATGTATATGATGATGATGCATGGTTTTTGATGTTATATCTGATTTATGTTTATTCATCTTTATGCTTATGGTTGATGGTCTATGGTTTCTTGCATATGCTTTATGAGATGTTAACTTAATAGCCGAGGTATGTGATGCTAGAAAGATAGTTATGATGTTCTAATTTTAAACATGGACATTATTGGATGTGTTATTGATGGATATATGTCATATAATAATGTTATCATAATGGATTTATTTATGGTTATGTTGATAAATTTTAATAAGATGAATTATGGTAATGTTATGGTAAATAGATAGATTGGTAGATGATATAGTTCATGATGTTTTGGTTATTGATTATGATTATGATCAGGATGATGAATGGCATAATTAGGATGGTTTATGATATGATATATGTTCACAAGATGTTTTTATAGTAGATGGATAGGATAATGCTTATGATATGTTACAATATGATGTGATGTCATGGTGTTTTGATCATAGATAGATAGATAATTTGGTTCATGGATATGGTTCATAATGTTATGCTTTGGATTTGATATTTGTTTTTTATGACCATGGAGATAAAATGTGATTATGGTTGGAGATGTAATTAGAATACATAAATTAAGTAGATAACAAACTAAATGTTTAGGACGGTGAGAGGAATTATGAGAGGTACGTCTATATGAACGAATTAAAGATAAGAAGATAAAAATGATGCCTTTTCATTGGTAAGGATAAAAATAAAACCCAAAGTTGGATTGTTTTAATGAAAATAAGCCTTTCAAATGCTTCACATTAGCATACGTAGGTTGATAAATAGGTATCTTGATCTCATTGTATCAAGTAAGCTCGAAGTCTCATGCATATGATATATGAAGGGAGGATGGGTGAAATTGGAACCTTTTGTGAGACTAGAATGCCTCTTTTGTAGGATTTTAAGAGGATAATATAAATAAGTCTATGCTCATATATAGAGTGTAGACTAAGCAATGTGGGAAGTCTATTTAGGAGAGTCGATTGTGGCTTACTAAGAATATTGATTTTAGGAGAGATGATTGTGGTGCTTCTTATTGCTTTTGCTCAAGGGTTTTTGCTTATTTTGATTTTACTTAGGGTTTTTGCTTATTTTTTATTTTTCTTTGGGGGTGGTGAAGTTGATTGATGTGAGAATCTTCCAAGAAATTTATAGCTTTCACAATTGCTTTACTCAACCATCATTCAAGGGAGTGGTCTAAGTTTATGTGCTTAGTTCAGATGCTTTTGATATCTTGCCTTCAAGGGAGAAATCCACCTTACATTTTTTAATTTTGAATAAGGTTCTAATAATTATCCTTCAAGGGAGTAGTCTGTGAATGCTAAGAATGACCCATGATTTGATTTTGACTTTGATATTGATTTTGATTTTGTTTTATATTACTTGACATAGAATTGCTTATACATGCTCAAGGGGTTAGCTTTATGAAGTTAAAACTCAGGGAACAAGAAGGTTTAGTAGGTGAAAAGAGGTTTAGGTGACAATGACCATGGGAATCTATCCTGAAGAGGGATAGAAAGTACCATGAGAATCATGCCATGGGCAAAGCTGTGGTACCCATAGTTCACGATTAGGCTATGACTTTGAAAGATAATCACATGATTCATATATAGTCAATTTCCTCTAAAAAGAGGGAAATGAATATAGTTGCATGGGATGAGTTAAGTTAAACTAATGATGATTGTGAACCCTATTTAATAATAAAAAGGATGTAGATGTGAAGCATTGATAGGCTCAAGTTTTGGTTTGCCTTTGAGAGAGGACAAATGATAAGCTCCTGATCCATAATTATGGGTGATGATGTAGGGTCCAAGCCAATTGAAAGAAAATTTACCCTTTTTACTTTTCTCCATATTGGCTACATGTTAATTTTCCTTAATAACAAGGTCTCTAATATTGAATTCTTGCACTTTTAGTTGTTTATTATAAGCACACTTGATTCATTATTGATAGACACAAAGATGGGAAAGAGTGGCCAAATGATGCTCGTCAAGTAGCTCGATTTGGGATAAATATTCTTGGCAATAATCATCTTATAAAATAAGGTCACACAAAGATTTGAAAATAGAAGGTATTTGGACTTCAAGAGGCAATACAGCCTCAGCTCCAAAAAATAAAGAAAAAGGGGTAGCACCCATAGGGGTTTAGATGCTAGTATGATATACCAATAAGGCAAAAGGGATGTGCAAGTGCCAAATTGACCTAAGGCATTGACCATTTTGGTAAGCATATTGTTAAGTGTTTTATTAGAGGCCTCTACTTGTCCAATTGTTTGTGGATGATAGGGTGATGTAAATCTTAGTTTTATACCAAATACATCACAAAGGCCTTGAACTTGTTTGTTTTGAACGATTTACCATTGTCAGTGATGATCTTGTGGGGGACACCAAAATGGTAGATAATGTGATGGGTGATAAATTTTATAATATTTTTAGCTTTAGTCAAGATAAGATGAATAGCCTCTACCAATTTAGTGAAATATTCAGTCACGGTGATGATAGATTGATGTCACTGTGAAGAGTGGGGGTTGATTTCACCAATAAGGTCGAGACCCCATTCTGAAAAGGGCCATAAGTCCATAGAAATACAAAGACTATTTATAGGTGCATGATTAAATTAGCATGTTTTTGACACTTGACACACTTTTTCACATAATCATAACAATTTTGTGTAAGGGTAAGATAGTAATAGCCCAGGTGGAGGATGTTCTTATCCAATCAAGTACACTAAAGTGGTGCCAACAAATACTATCATGTGTTTCTTTGATAATGTGAGAGGCTTTTGGACCATGGAGACAATGGAATTGGAGGCCATCAAAATCGCATTTATAGAGGATGCCTCCCATAATGGTATAATGGGAGGTGCTCTAAATAAATGCTTGATGGGCATTCCTAGAGGGGCCAAATGGAACTATGTCAAGGTTCAGGTAGTCAAAAGTGTATCGATACCAAAGGTGAGGTTATATCTCCTCCACATTAAAAATGGTTGGAGTGTCTGACTTTACATGGGGGGTCTAGTAAAGCAGTGGACAATGATTGATAGCTTAGAGTCTGATGGTGCTGATGGGATCTGGGAAGCAAGAAAAGCCATGGTGTCAGCGAACTTGTTAGTATATTATGGGGTGGTTTTAATGTGATAATGTTTAAATGATGTCAATATTTCTATGAATAACTATCTTTATAGTTGTAAAATCCCATTCTTACATGGGTATATGCCATTGACTTGATCGACCACAAGTTAGGAGTCACCAAAGATGTTGATTGTTCTGAATCCCAAGGCTAATGTGGTTTGGAGACCTATTACTAGGGCTTCATATTTGGCCATATTTTTGGTACATTCAAAGTCAAGTTTAAAAGATAAATTAAGTGGTTCACTAATAAAGGGGATAAGGATGATGCTAGATCCCCCACCATGCTAACATTTAGAACCATAAAATAACATGATTACATGATTGGTGAAATCCACTTGGGATAGGCTTATGATGGAATCGTCTGTAAATTCAAGAGGAAGAGGTTGGTTTCTTGGTAGGGGTGTATTAGCCAACTAGTAAGTAATGACTTGCCCCTTAATTGACTTATGTTATAGGAACTCAAGGTCAAAATCAGCTAAAAGAATGAGCCACTTGGCCATATACTAGTTTTCATATGGCTTCGAGTGCATGTACTTGATTGGGTTTGTATTGGTTATGATAAAAAAATTATGGTTAAGAAGGTAGTGGCAAATTTTGGTGGCCACAAAGACTAAGGCAAAGCACAGTCTCTCAGTGTGAGTATACTAAGTTTCATAGTCTACAAAGGTGTGGTTTATGTAATAGATGGCTTTCTCTCTATGTTGTTCATCTTAATGGGCAAGCATTGTCCCTAAGGAATATTCAGTGGTAGATATATAAAGGTAAAAAGGTTGGTCATCCTTAGGGGTTATGAGGATAGGTGGAGATAGAAGGTACTCTTTGAGTGAATCAAAGGTCTTTTGACAATCGATGTTCCACTTGAAAGAGATGTCATTTTTCAAGAGGTGATGAAAAGGTTGCACCAATTGAAGAGCTAAGAAATAAAGTGGTGAATAGATTGGAGCTTCCCCTCCAAGCTATAGAGTTGCTTAATATTGGTGGGAAGTAGTACCTGAAGGATGGCTTTGATTTTGAATAGATCAACCTTGATTCCTTGAAGGGAAATGATGAAGCCAAGGATTTTTCCTGATAAGACCCCAAAAATACATTTCTTGGGATTAAGGCAGACATGGTAATGTATAAGTCTCTCAAAGATAATCTTGAGAATGGCTAAGTGGTCCTTTTGAAGTTTAGGTTTCTTGAGGAGGTCATACACGTAGTCCTCAATAATTATGTGTATAAGGTCATGGAAGATATAGGTCATAGCACATTATTTAGTTTCACCAATGTTATTAAGACTGAATGGCATGACTGTATAATAGAAAGTCCCATATGGGCTGATAAGGTCAGTTTTGTGTTGATCTTCATGGGAAATCAAAATTTGATTATAACCCGAGAATCCATCCATGAGAGATAGTATCTTGTGGCCTATTGTAAGATCAACAAGTTGGTCACTGTTAGGTAGGTGAAATTTATCCTTTTGGTAGGCGAGGTTAAGGTCATGAAATTCCACATAAATACATAGTCCCCCTATGGCTTTAGTGATAAGCATGATATTTGAAACCCACTAGGGATAATCAATGGGTTGAATGAAGTTGATAGAGAGGAGGAATTAAAGCTCTTCTTTGATAAAAAGGGCTATGTGAGGATGCATTCATTGGATTTTATATCTAACAGGCTTGGCATCATGATTAGTTACAATGTTATGGGTGGCAATGGTTTGGTCAATACCAGGGATATAGGAACATGACCAGGTAAATACAATGTTATGGTCCTGGAAGAAGGTAGAGAAGTCTTGAAGTTCTTTAGGGGCAAGAGATTGGCCAAGTTTTACAATATGAGGGTTGCCCAAAGTGCTTATGTTGATATCTATAGTGGATTCATTCAACATTGTTGAGGTTTAGAGAGATAAAGATTTGTGGATGGGGGAATTAGGTGCACCAAGGTAGGTGAGAATAGAATCATCATCTTGTCACTAGATAGTGTTAATGGTCAAAGAGTCTTCTCCCACCAATTTAGGATGGGCCAGAGGGATGGATACTAGTGCCCCTTCCTTTTGATAATTCAAGGGGTTGAGGGTAATCATGTTGATGGAAAAAAAAAATTAGGGAAGATAATGTTCTTATCCTCACACTCAGGTGGAAGGGATGCTAGCAAAGAATGGGTCCCTTTCTTGATAATGGTAGCAATAGGTTATATGGCTTTCTTCTTACTGGGTAGGATGAAGCCAAGGACATGCTTATCATGAGGCTTTTAGGTCTTAATAGAGATAAATGTGTGTGGGCCATGCTCATATCATCCTAATCCAAACCCTTTTTAGGAACACCTATGGAGTTACATTTTGGCAAAGTTTGGGTTATCCAAGTAAGAGAATGTAGAGGTGAATGGTTTTGGTGAAGATGGGGTTACGATAACATTGAGTGGCTTGTAAATTACCCCATAGATAAAGTGGGTTTGGTAGTTCAGAGGTCCCAAGTGAGTAATGTCCCCAATGTTGGGGTCATAACCTAGTTGGTGGTTGAGTTTCCTATACTCTTGGGTATTATGAAAAGAATTGAGGGTAATAAGTTAGTATTCTCTAGGGGTAAGGTGGTGGAAGGTATATTCCAAGGGATTAGTGGTGGATATCTACTCCATAGGACTAGATGAATAGGTTGATGCCTTTGTGGAAGGAGAAGCAATGGATTCATCTTTCATGGTTAAAGGCTTGGTGATGGATGTTTGGGGTGATTTTATCTGGGGTAGGAGGATGTCATTAGGTTGGTAGGTCATGTTTCATGCTGTAAAATGGCTTAGGTTAGATTATATGGTAATAACCTAACCCTCATGTTTGAATTTCACACAATGGTAAAGGGTAGAAGGTACATAACCCATAGCATAGATCCAAGGTCTCCCTAGTAGAACATTGTACTAGAATTCACCTTCAACCATGTATAAGAGTTTAAGGAGTCTGTGTGGTCTGAGCCAAATGTGTAGGACAAAAGTTCCCAAGGTAGTGGTCATGGTGTTGTTAAAATATTGAAAGATAGTTGAAGTTTGGTACATGACATTGTCTAGTAATTTGATTTCATCATAGGCATGGGAAGAGATGATGTTGATGATTCCTCCCCCATCGATCATAACCCATTTTATGTGGGTTTGGTTATTGTGGGCATTAATAAAGAGGGGGGGATCTAGGTCCTCGAGGTGGATAGAAGGTATCTCCAAGTCATTGAAGGTAAAAAGCGTGGAGATTTGGAGAGTATGTATGAAGGCCTCTATAGGTTGGGAGTCACCTGGTCTGACCTTAATAGCTTTCATAGCCTCTATCATGACCTGACGATGGTGGGGTGAGGTGGAAATGAGTTCATAGAGGGTCATCTTAGCTGGAGTTTGGTAGAGTTGCTTAAGGATGACCCTCCTAATGGATTTAGAGGGGTTAACCTTAGAGGTACATAAGTTGGTAAATTTGGGCTTAGTTGAAGACAAAGAGATCGGGATCTAGTGTGGTTTAGGATGAGAAGGTGGATATGTCTATATAATGGACACTTTGACCTTATTTTTATCCTTTTGTTGTGATCGTGCGACCACATTAATGATATGGATAGAAGGGAAGGATAGGGCATGAAGTTGGGTAAGCGCTAGTTTACTTTGTGGTGAGAGTAGAGAATTAGGTTGGCTTTGGCAAATGGCTATCAAGTAAACTAGTAGAGGGGTTAGGGGGATATCATATAATAAAAGATATTATTCATTATAGAGTTGGTGGATAATAGTCTAGAGATATTTTTAGTTATTTTTGTCATGCTCAGGTGTCTTGTGATATGAATAGATTTGATGATCGTTATACTAAGCCAATTTCAAACCAATCAGATCAAATTATTTGATAGGAGGTAAGGGGAGGTAGGAGGTCTGAAATAACCTTTGGAAAATTATTGTATATAATTTTTCTAGAGGTGGGAAAGGTCTAGAGTTTGTGGTTTTTGTTGATAATGTGGGTTTGTTGGTAGAAATGGGTTTGGTGAGAGAGGTTTAGGTAAGGTGGTGTTTTTGGTCAATGGTTTTGGTTTGGGTATGTTAGTGGTTGGAGTGTTTGAGGTTGATAGTCTAGCTATTGTTAATTTGGGAAGGACCAACACATCAAATAGTAAGTGTGTTGGTGTAACTAATGGTATTAGATGACATATGTTAAAAGGATCTTTATTTTTAAGTAAGGTTGAGGGATGAGGCCCCAAGATAAAAGGAGAGGTAGAGGGAGGTAGAATCCTATCCATGTGGGTTTTTAGTGATTTAACCCCCTTGGCTGATTTGAGTTGAGGTTTGGGCTTAGGCTTGGATGGGATTAATCCAATTTCAAGGGTGGGTGAACCAAACATCATGTAGGGAAGGCACCAAGAGTTTTAAAAGGTTTGGTTGGTAGTACAATCATTTGAGATGTGGTTGTTTTGGTTGATTGAGAAGGTGAGGGGTTGGTAGATGTTCTAATCAATTTAAGAGGTGGTGTAAAAATGAAAGATTGGTTGGTTAAATTTATGCCATAAGGTTTATATTTGTTGATGTAATGGAACCCAAACTATTTCCAAAAAGTAGGTTGATCCATATCTGGTTTTGTGACCATACCTAACTTTTGAAAAAAATTATAAAATGTTCTGTATACTAGTATGGCCTCTCGAGTAGTGGGTGTCAAGGATACACCTATGGGTTAAAGAGGAGGATTGGTAGCCTTGTCTATTTCCTCAAGCAAGGGATTTATGTTTGGGTTGGGTAGATATCGTGAGGGGTGCTTGTGAAAAAATTACTCCCTTAGGCATGATGTCCATAGTTATGGTTTGTTCCACGGTTAGGGGAGATGGTGGATTAGGAATGGTTATTTGTTTAGATAGGATACTCGAAGGGGTGCTTGGTGATTCTAAAGCCTCTATGGGTTTAGCCAAGGAAAAAGGAACCTCCTTGGTTTGGTTCTCCAAAGGAGGGGAAGGTGATTCCACCATCTCGGTAGAGGAGATGGGGGAAGAGTAGGTAGATTGGATGCTTGAGTATTTAAGGATAAGTGTATCAAGAACTATATTGACTATGTGTGCATCATGAAAACATTTAGCCTATGTGTCATCAGTTTTAGTAGGGGCATGATTGGGAAGAGAATTCTTGAAGATGTCAAGATCTTGATTTTGAGGGGCATTGAGATTATCCAACATGAGTTACCCCTTGTCGATAAGGCTCTAAACAACATTCTTGAAAGTATTACATCGACTGATGTTATGTCTAATTACTTGATGAAAAGCACAAAGTTCATTCTCATTGTACAAAGTATGTGTTAGATGAGAAGAATTGATTTGTTGAGGAGGTTTGATGGGGGGAAGTTGTATGAGGTTAGCTTTTAGTAGTTTCTCTAGAATCTAGGCATAAGATTCTCTAAGTGGAGTGAAATATTTTTGGTTGCTTCGGTTTAGGTTCCTTGTGTTTTGGTTGAAGGTAATGGGATAATTTTTTGATTGACATTGGGTGGAGGGGTGGTTTTAAGGACAACTACATTCATAGTTCCCTTGCTCTTGGTTCTAACATTGTCTTGGTTGTTTGGTTTAGAGGAAGAGGTTTCATTGCTCTTGAAGGTAGATTTATTATTTTGTAACTTCAATTTTCCCTCATCTATGGCTCGGATTTTTATCTTATGTGCCATGGTAAAATCCTAATCAAAAATATTGAAGCTTTAGATATGTGGTGTATAAGACATATGTTTGGCATAGGCTCAAGCTAAAATTTCTATAAGTTCAGGTTGAGGCAAGGAAAATGAAATTTGATTAATCAAACTTCTCCCATGAGTGATGAAATTAACAATAGATTCATCATTGAATTGCTTTATAGAATAGAGGTCAATGATAGAGACCTTCTTGGAAATGTTAATGGAAAAGTGATCTAAGAAGACCTGAGCTAGTTCGATGAAAGAAAAGATTGAATGCCTACTAAGGCACTATACCAGTCAAGTACTAGGCCAGTTAAAGACATGGGGAAGGTTCAGAGGAGAAGGGCATCATCAAAATTAATCATGTAACATGCATGCTTGAAATCCATAAGGTGTTGTTGGGGGTCTTCCTTACTCTAAAATTTGGTAAGTTTTGGAAGCTCCCATTGAGGAGGGTAAGGTCTGATGGGGACATAAGGATGGATAGGTTCGTTACAAATTTGATCATATGATAGGATGTTATGAGCCCTTGAAATAGATGACTCAAAGTTTTTCATCTTGTCCATGAGCATCTTCATCAAGTTGGTTTGAGGTGGTGAACCTAAAGTATTGTAAAGTGGATATTGTGGTTGATATTGGGTAACATATTGGTAATTGTTTGGTAGTTGAGAGGCTCTCACATTTTAGAATGTGGATGCTAGAAGTTAGGTAGGTGGTATGTAAGGATAGGTGGATGGTGGTGGTAGAGTAGTGGGTACATACCCTTGTGGGTTAGAGATGTATCATATATTTGGTGTAATGGGTACCTATTCAGGGATTCCTATGGATTGGGCATGAATGGTCATTAGGCTAGTAACAAAAGGAGAGGTAGTGACCTTAATGCTAATAGGTGGTGAAGTAGAAGGGATAGATATTGTTGAGCTTGGCAAAGGGGTATTGACCAATGGGTTGGGGTTAATAGAGGGAGGTTTGGTAGTGATACTGGTAGGTGCTCCAACAATAAGTGGAGCATGATAGGTTAATGGTTAGGTTATTCCTAAGGTTGAGGAGTCATTGGTAGGGGTAAAAGTTGTACAGGTAGTGGTTGGTTGGATAAGTTGGTTTTTAGCTATCACATCAAAGGGGTTATTAGACAAAGATGCTAGGGTTGTCAAAGTTTGGGTGGTGACTATGGCAACAGGGACACCCCTCATAAGGTGGGATGTCATGCTATAAGGGGGATCCTAAGATGTAGTTGGAACAAAGGCATGGTGAGGGGAGGTCTTAAGGTAGTGTTGAAGGGCAACTGGATTGTAGTCTAAAATGGTAGTAAAGTCCATGTTTCCTTGGTAAAATACCTGAGGAAAAGTAGGGATTCCTAATGAATGAGGTGAGTCTTTTTCTTAGGAGATGTACTCCATACATGAGGAGGTAAAAAAGGTTGATTTGAGTGAGGGGTTTTGCTCTACTAGGTCTCTTCACTGCTAGTGAGTGAGAACCATGAAAGAAAAGGGGGAGAGAAAACAAGAATAACCTCACCACTCAAATAGGGAGAAGACAAGAAAATGATCAAGGTAATCAAGACACACACTATAAAGTACATTAAGCCTAGAGGTTAGTTTTAATCTTGATTTTGGTTTATGCCTTAGTTTATAAGAATGTGTGATAGAAGTTGGTTTATAGATCAGGGACTATAGAAGCATTCTATGGTTGTTTTTGGGGTATTTTAGGTTCTCAAAATAATCTATATTGGAATCAATACGTGTCTTGGTATTGGGGCCTACCCTCTCACTTCAGGATCTTGTAGTGGTAAGGGTGTTGGGTGCTTGGACAATATATATTGATATCCAGAGTTTATACTCAACCAAAGAGCTTAGGGTATTCTCCCCTTAGTAATGACCTCCAAGTAGCATTACCAAGAAAGGGTATGGTGACTACTAG
Source organism: Torreya grandis (assembly GCA_037957365.1). Lineage (NCBI taxonomy): Eukaryota > Viridiplantae > Streptophyta > Pinopsida > Cupressales > Taxaceae > Torreya > Torreya grandis. The sequence continues at coordinate 787,629 of JARHVA010005620.1, read as the reverse complement.
GTGATGAAATCCCAATTGATTCTTGTCTCAAATTGTTTTGATGTTTGATTGATGAAAGTGGTTTGGATAGTGTGTGTAACAAAAGTGGTGCTATGATAAGATTATTGTGCTTTAATCCAAAGTGAACTAATGTTAAAATCAAGAAATGGATGCAGTTGATTATAATCCCAAAATAAATTTTAGTTTCCATTATGAGCAAAGATAGAGAGAAGAACATACAAATGCAAATAAAAACATGAGTAAAGATTCTGGTTCCCACAGGGCGTGTCAGAATGTTTCATGTAAATTTTCACTTAAGTTCTAGGGAAGAGAGAAAAGAAACTAACTATGGGTATGGTTGAAAAATATATTTGTTTGTGCACATGTTGAATCTAAATATTGTGAAGATCTCCTCTTTGGCTTGGGAAGAAGACTTACAGATAAGAAATCACTGAAGCAAACTTATTTGTTAGATAGATAGTTGGGCAAACTACCTATTGATAGATAGATATCGAAAGCAAGAGCTTCCTTAAGGGATGTCAATCCACACATTTTAAATAATTAAATTCACAAAACTAGAAATAAGATACATGCATCAATAATTATAAGGTATTGAAATTGAACACAAGAAGGCTTGCTTGGAAAATAGACTAGAAATGATCAAATTAGTGATAGACTAATTAATACTAGTGATAAGAGGTTGGGGTATGATTAAAAAAATATGGAAGAGGTCTGTGAGTGATCAGAAACATAGATAATTAGGTTTGGTTTAGGGTAATTAGGTGAAAACAAATTCTTGTTTTTCACTACCATAGTGACCGTCAGCAATTATGGTGACCGTTGATCATCAATAATTAGGCTGACCATTAGTTGTTGGGAAAACTATCAATGGTTAATGTGTGAGTTATGGGTTGTTAATTTATAAATAATTAAATATAAAGGATATATTTTGGGTGATGGGTAAGGGATGGACTGATTGTGAAATGGGAATAAAGTAAATGAATATTTACAAACAAGTATTACAAAAATTTGATTGGGTCAGTGGTTGAAGTAGTTATCCTGTTACTGGAATTTAGATTAATTCTAATAGAGTAATGGTACTCAAGAACTTGGTTGAGAGGTGACAATAATTTTTCTCTTAATAAGATTGTTAATGATGCTTGATATCGTTGATGATGCTGATTGACTTATAAAACAAAACTCTTAAATCCCTAAGGTCCTGATAATTATTGTAGATGGATTTTACCTCACATGCCTCTCTCTCTCTTATAGGCACAATCAAGAGGTGGAATTTAAGGTGTAACTAGGCCATCTAAATATAATATGTCCATACAAAGGCTTGTAATAGGAATTAGATGAGTTATATTTAGAAGAGGTCTAAGAAAGCTTGCATGATTTTGGTTAAAAGGTGCACCCTGACTGTTAGTGGTCAAGGTGACCATTGTCAGTTGAGGGTAAAGGCCAACAAGGTGGAGAAGGATAGGTTTAAGTTAGTTTAATTAAACTAACTAAGATTGGTCCTTTTAATGGTCAAAGGGTGAATTGGCCCTAAAGGGGTCCAAGGGTGTTTTCGACATTCAAAATCATAGGTGTGTATATTGTTACTGTCTACACCTACTCATGTGTGCTTGTCCTTGCTCTTATTAAAATCCATTCATCCTCAACTATCTCTACATATTGGTGCACATGTTACATATCACCACACTTTGGTATTTTCTTGGGCATTCCTTTCATTGGAATACCTACACATAACACATACTTCTTATGAAAAGCATATGTAATATTCTTTTTATCATGCCTTGAAGGCATATGTAGTATTTCTCCTTGTGTAGGATACTCATACTATCCATTTGTCTTCACTTTGACCTCTCTTTCATACCATTCCCTTTTTTTTCATCTCACACCCCATACTTTATTTTTTTTGTAGTATTGTTCACCTTTTCAGCATTCTTAGTTGCCTATGCTTTTTTGCTCCCTTGCTGATTGTCTTCATTCATTTAATGTATTTTCATATGGTCATCAACTAACATAATATTTAGTATCTCTTATATGGACTCCTCCATGTATTCTATTAGGATATTCATCTCCTTGGACTGTTCACATCTCTTTTCAAAACATACTCTTGAATTCTCACACAAGAAACTTGTCATGTTATTGTCTCTCAATTGAAATGTTTGTTTTTATTTTAAATTTTATAAACTACTGCACTCAATAAAACTATTTTCTATCCATTTTTTCATTGTAATGACACTATTGGTGTTTTATTTTGCTTCATCATATAATTCATCTTTCAATAATTCATCTAACAAATTTTGAACATCTAGAAAGAGGGTAATTACCTTATTGGTTTCAAAGTTGACTTTTGCTTGTTTTTGTAGCATATAATCCATTCCATATTCTTAAATTGGTTTTGAAAACTTCTCCTTACTTGTCATTAGCACATCATTTGTCTCTTTTCATTCTTTGTCTTGAGACTCTTTATCATTTATCAACAATGCTTTAGAAGTTTCTCTTGTCATTGTATCTTCTTTTTTATCATCCTCTTTAATGAGGATCTGATCTTGCTTTTTTTAAATGTCAAGGTCATGCATTGAACATCTTCTTTATTCACCTCTTGTGTACCTACAATAATTATATCAAAAAATAATATCATATTTAAAAAATCAAGACGTTTGAGCCTCTTCTTGTACTTTTACTTCTGTCATGCCTTCAATGATGCAATTTTCTTCTTCCAATAATATCTCCTTTTTTTGGATATCACTCCATCTGTTTGATAGGATTATCATCCTTCTCATATCCTTAACTTATCAAATACTCCTTTTTATTTAAACCTTCCAATAGGTTTAACAACTATTCATCTTCACTCAATGCCATACCTGTAATTTTAAATTCTATATTAAAGACAAACATATGAGACTTAATTGTCTCTTTCTCCTCCTTTTCTAGCATTTTTATCCATCTCTTTTTATTTTACCTTTTCCTTTTCTTGATAATCTAATTAATTGGCCATTTGATCATCTTCTTGAGGACATACCCTTGCTGACTCTACATTGATTGTTCCAACATCTACTACAAACTTACCAAACGTAGCTCCATCTTCCCTACCTAGCCTTGAAAGTATTTCTCTCTCATTAACTCTTTATTTTTCTTCATATCCATTGCTATTTCACCAATATCCTCACCCAAGTCTAGTTCACCTTGGTCTTTTGGTATTTTCAAGTCCTCACCTAGGTCTTTTACACCCTAGTATGTTGGTCCTTATCAATGGATTCACTTATCTTATAACTAAGTCAATGGCCTATAATAAAATACTTTAACCAAATGTCAACAAATCACAAGTGTAATTTCCTTTATCTTGGATCTTCCTCTTGAGCATTCACTATGCTCTCTTAATCTTACTCTTGAGATTTTCAATCTCTTCTCCTCTCTTGTCAAGCCTTAATGGCTATAAAACTTCTTATTTATTCTAAAAACATAATTATTTAAAACATAATGTCAAACCAAATATCAAAATTTACTCATAGCTTTCTTTAGCTGGGTCTTCTAGTGCTCTGACTTATTGATCCTTCTTCCTGTGATTCTATCACAACTCTGTACCTCATGCAACATCAATAAAAAATTCAATCATTCCCTAAATATCCCATGCTCTAATACCAGAATTGATTCCAATACCCTTCAATAACTAATTCTCACAAAATTGAAACTCAAACTTAATATCTATTTAACATACTTTGGTCAGTCTTCTAATTTTCTCCAAATATTTTTGATTGACAAACTAAACTCAAAATTATGTGAGATTTTGTCAATATTAATTTTTAAAAATATAAACATTTCCAGATCCCGCAATCCAAATATGATTTTATTTAAATATTTCATAATATGTCAATTTAATTTATAAATAAGAACCCAATCAACATTAATATTCTTGCACACCTTTTTTCTATCTTCAATACAATCAATTATAGATTACCTCTACAAATTATTTCATGAAACACTTAGATCGATACCAAAACATCTTATCACCTTTTCATTCAATTACCATTTATAATAAAAAATTGATATGCATATTTTAATATTCCATCCCATTTCTTTTCACCTCAATATTCATGACTTATAAATTATAACCACTAGCATAAATGTGAATTGCCTAGATCTAAAAATTACACTAAATTTCTTGCATTCATGCCTATTACATCATGCCAGTAGATTTCACATTTATCCACACCATGCTTCCACTGCACCAACTACACATATATTTACCAAATCTAACACCCAAAACTAGCCTTTCACATCATGGTTTTGATTGATAAGTATTAAAATCAAGCACATGATTACTGTGAGTCGATTCAACTTTGCACTCCTATATATTTCCACACAATGTATATTCAATTATATGTTTAAAATTAGTTCTTCCCAAATAAATATCTAACATATCTTAACCAACATAATACACCTCCCTTCAAGGCATCATTGGACTATAGGTAACACATCACTCCCTTCCATGCAAATTCGCTCTATTCCAGCAAGGTAGATGAAGCCCTGATTGATAATTATTTAATGGATGAAAAAATATAATATATAATTAATATATTAAATTTTACCATTATTAATCTATGTAACCCTAAAAAACTACAATGTAATTATATTCTATCTTTCTCTAACTCTTATTTCATATATTTCTATATTGAATATAACTATTCCATAGCAAATCAAATTAATTAGATTGTGCCACCAATTGTATGAAAATGGAATAAACCAATATCCAAACTGAGGTAAATAAGTAAAACTTTTGTTCCATGCAATCTAACAATACACCATGCTCCACAAGTAGACTAGTTGATCCAAATCTATATTTTACAATATATAATGTATATTTATACAAATCATCCCACATCTAACTCTAGTCATTAATGACTTAAATAATTCGCATTTGAATAGGCCTTTTATTTAAACTTTTCCAAGATTGTCGATCAATTCATCAATGAATTTATGATTATACTGGTGTCGATTCAATACTACATAGTTTTTCAAAATACATAAAATACCAAAAAATGTAATATCTTCATTCATACCAAACTATTTTTTAGCTTTTCACAGTGAATTATTTAGATAGAAGATGATATTATTTTACCTTTTGAATGATTATCTACTTGTGATTTAGTAGTACCAATGGTACCTCATTCTAAAACTTAAAAAGCACCGAGAACAAGTATCTCAAGCCACAACCACCCTCTTCTTCATGGATTTGACAAACTACTTTAAACACAAATATTTTTCTATTATTGTTTAATATTTTCATACATACAAATAATCCTAAATATTTTGTACACACAATCAATACATTATTAAATACAGGCTTAAAAGCTTGTTTATTACTTACTCTCTCTTTTATTTTTCTTTGCCTGCAATCATGAGAACTAGTCCTTTTTATGTTTTTAAATCATTTAGAACATCTCCTCAAGTGTATCTCCAAAGAAATCAGTTTGATGAGGTTTTTCCTAAGCTTGGAATGGTCATACCTTGTTGATATTTTCTCTCAACCACTTGCCTTAAGATATCAAAATATCTTGTCATGAATAGTAATTTGCTCCCTTTGACTCTCCAAGATGACTATGACCTATAAAACCTCTAGAAGACTCCTTATTACATTTAAGACCTCTTAATAGTCCCTAACATAACCATTACAATTATCCATTTAACTACATAATTAAATGAAATAATTCAAATATCAAGTATTTGGAGGGAACCCAATTCAAGACACCTATACAACTTTCAAGTCCTTCATGAAGATTATTGTCACTTAAAATGACCTTTTTGACTACTAGGATAAACCTATAGTGATGCTCTTGCATCAAGGGCTAAATAACTACATGATTAAGTTCATGGTATCAATGTACTCCTACCCTAAAGAAGTAGAATACCAATTTTTTATCAAGCCTAGAGGTGCATTTATGAAATAAATCAATACCAAACTCAATAAGTTGATGGTGAATTATAACTTCAAAATAGTGAGAATGGAAGGCTAATGTCCTCTCGCATATGAGCAGTAAAATGGGGAATAAGGGGACATGTAGGTGAGGTGTAATGGAAGGTGATGAGCAGATTGATAATAGAGAGCTTAGGAAATAGGATTATAATAAGATGTGGTATAGACTGATAAAAGATCTGGAACCTAGAAGTGAGAAGAGGACTTGTAGTGAGCAAGAAGGGCATGGGGGAAAATCTCTTGAATGGTAGCCACACTTAGATGAAATATCCCTTGAATCCTTAGAACAAGATCCATAATTGATTAGTGAATGCTTGAGGTCCCTTCAGAATTTGACCATTAGAGATGCATCAGATGTACCTTCCCCCTTTGAACCTATGATGGAAGCTCATGCACTAGATCCCCCATAAGAAGACAAAAAATTGACAACTAAACTCATTGTCAACTTAGACTTGGATCATTTTAAAAATATAGATAATAAATTTATGATTGAACATGCTATCTCATATGAGGACGTAAGTAAAGATACCTCTAGACCTAGAGACGCTAGCTTGACTAGATAGAACATGAATTCAAGCACCCTAGTTCAGCTAATGTCAACTATGTAGCTTATGTAATATCTTATTGGAAGTGGCCCTACATCACTAGTCAATAATAAAACACCATCATCTTCTATGGCACTATTAATAACCATAGGACTAGTACTTGGCCTAGTAGTTGGAGCTCTTAGAGGAACAATGCTAAGACAAGTACCAGAAGGACAAGCACCCTAGGCAATAGCTTCTCCCCAACCCTAGATATAATATGAGATGGCCATGCACCTATCAAATTATTGAAGCATGGAGAACATTTCAAATCATGTGCTCAAGTGTGAATTATAATAGGACACTTGGGGAATAACCTAGTATGAGTGAAAGGTAACCTAGTTTGTGAAAACCTTACTTAATTTCACCCATACTTGGTATAGGAATTTTAATCCTAACCTAGATATGGTTGATTATGACACCCTAAAGGGAGCCTTCTTGAAGGAGTTTGATATACCTAGCTTTTAGCAATCGAGCATCACCACACTTAAGGAGATCAACTAGGGATTATCATAGAGCATGCACTTATACAATAATAGATTCAAGACACTCCTTTCCAAGATCCCTTATGACATTCACCCCTCCTGACATATGCAATGGTTCATTGGAGGATTATTATTTCCCTTTAGAAGCATGTTATCCATGAAAACATTCATAGATCCTCAAGAAGTGCTTGAAGCCACACTTAGGGCTGAGGCAGTTGGGAACACCAATATAGGCATTATTCACTTCATGGAGGCATATATTGTGTTAATGGCCTCCCATCTATAGAAGCTAATTGTTAGTTCATCACAAGACACTAGAAGTAGGTTGTAGTTCAGTGATTGTGAGATAGAGGGTCATAATAGGAACAACTGCCCTCAGGGGAATGTGTGCACACTACGTATTAACTATGAATTTTATCATGAGGTGCATGACATTCACAAATTCCCCTTATTATAACATGTCAGTCAGTTCAGCAAAATCATCTATTACAAGTTGTGTGATGCCTACACTCACAATAAAGCTAACTACTGAGTAATTAGTGAGATGCACCAGAACATGGAGAAAGGTGTATGGTAGGCAACTACAATAAATGAATGGTAGGAAAACCAAGGAAATGATGGTTATGGCCAATATAATGATGGATATGGGAACCAAAGATGTGCTAAGGGGTGAGGTGGAGGATGTGGTGGAGGAATATTATCATAATGATCATGATACAAGTGTAGGTTGATCGAGAACTATTAGTATGACTACTTTATGCATCTAATGTGTGGGTATTTTCAAGGATTGTATGTGATCAAGGAGTACCTTGACTTATAAAAAAAACTAACCCAAGGTAAACTGGGCACTGATAGGGTCACAAGGATGATTAGACATGAGCCTAACATATGAAATGTGCTTCAAAGGCATAGCCAACATGCATAGAGTCAATCAAAGTGTAGGTAACCACATATAGTGGGTTCACCACTCAAGTTCTAATTATGCCAACACAAGAGCTATGTTTAAAATATGGTGAACTAAGATGCATCAAGCACATAATGTGGCCTGAGACAAAATTTGTTCCTTACCCTGACCCTATGAATCAAAAGGATGTCCTACAATAAGCCATGAATGTAATACAAAATTTACAAGAACTCCAATTGGATAGATATTCTAGAAGCACAGGGTACGACCTCACGTAGAAAGTAAAATATCCAGGAAGCTCAAGTATAGGAGCTGGTAAAAGTCCCATGCCTCCTACAAATAGAAAGGATGTTTCCCTTGCTAAAAAATTTAATCAGAGAGCATGCAGGGGGAAATTCAAGTGAATTTATTGAGCCACAAGTAATTAAAGTTGTTACACCACATATAGAGCTAGTGTATGAAGTAAGGCATACTCAACATGTCTAGTATGACCAAGATATACTAGTAAATTCCACCATTGATGGATTGTCCATCTTTGAGGTGATAATTGACACCAACACCGAGTTTAATATCTTAACCAATAATGTAGGGTAAAATATGGGCAAGCCAACCTTGAGGACTTCTCCCCATGTACTTTTCATGGCCAACAAGACCCAAGCATAGCCGATCAAAATTTTGCATGACACCATTGTAGATATTATGTGAACCTAATTACATATTGACAACAAGGCTTTGTAGTTGGATGAACATGATAACTACCTATCACTTTTAGGAAGGACTTGGTGCTACAACAACAATGTAGATATGCATTTCAAGAAGTGATATGTCACCTATGAAAATGGTAAGGAAAGGGTATTGATCTCTATTTTAATTGATCAAGGATCTCCCTATGTGGAGAGTATTGATATGGATGATGAGATCAACCATATATATAACATTATGGTGCATGTCACCAAGAATATCTACCCTTCTAATCAAGGATTACTCTCTTGGGAGGATGGGTAGTCAGCCTCAAACACCACTAATGTCACTTTTGATCAATGGGTTAAAGAGGATTATGAGGCCATTGGTCATAGATGTTTCTTGGTATGCATAAAGGCATCAAATCCTATTTAGACTAGTTGGGTCTAGAATGGTTGTGATCTAAAATGATGGGCCCTGCACCATGGGGAAAAAGGAAAGGTGGTACTTTGCTTGAGCAAGGGCAAGCTTGCAGCATTCCCAAAATTTAAATAGAGCAATCTAATGGAAAATATGTCAATGACCATGAAACATGCATCCCCAAAAAGATAGATAGAATGGGCACACTAGTGTATACCTTAAGAAGCACTACCACGCATTGGTGGGCAGTGCAAATGTCTAAATTGCCTTCCTAGCTAGAGGTAAAAGTGTCCATTTTTACTAGATTTGGGAGGAGTAATGAGAACTTGGATATCTTGTTATACTATGGTAACTTTGAACTCATATCACATGCACATCTATACAAAGAGACATGGATTAATTACAGTGCAATTTCCCCAAATAACTTAGTGGTGTACACCTTTTATATGACTTTGAAGACATGGGAACAAACATTGTTTGTGGTCAATGAGATGTCATAAGACAACCAATTTAGATTCCCTTAAGGAGAATTTTTTGCACACCTTCTCCTTTTCCTCACAGAACTTGGAGTTGGTTGAGCCACTATAAGTAATTTAGAGGGCAGTGTTCGAGAACACTACCATCCTCAAAGAGTGCCTAAAAGACATGTTTGAGGAAAAAGGACTGGCACTCCTAACTTTATTTGAGGAATAGATGCTCAACAATGACTCAAGTAAATAAGATGATGAGACTTGAAAGGAGTGCTACTAGAAAACATTGACTACCAGAACAAATCTCATGCACCAAGTGGATGATAGTGCTCTTTAAAAAAGAAGTTCCCACTCATCTTTACATTGAGACAATAGAGAGAACTTAAAAAGTTAAGTACTCACACTAAGAGAAGAATGATCCATACCATGCATCATTAAAGACAATTAAAGTGGACATTATCACAGAAGGAGAGCTAAAAATGACCACTCTAGGCACCTATTGGTCAGATGTAGAGCTGACATGCATCATAGACCTCCTAAATGATTTCCAATATTTATTCCCTATGACTTATGAGGATATTAAGGGCACACACCTATGCCTTGGGAAGATGAGCATAAATCTAGTCAACAGTGTAAGAATCTCAACCTCCATGCTAAGGTTATAATAGAGATCGACACAATGTTAGCCACAGGGGTCATTACCCTGTAGAGGAGTCAAAATGGGTGAGCCTAATGGTAATAAGAATTAATAAATATGGGTGTATTCTCATTTACATCAATTATATAATATTAAATTCTACCTACATAAATGAACGCTTCCTAACTCTGTTCATTGATAAAGTCTTGGAAGGCATTGTAGGCTATGAGATCTAAACCTTCACTAATGGGTTCTCTTACTACCACCAAGTCCAAATGGAGGAGGATAAGCCCAAAATAACCTTTGCAAATAAATAGGGATGTTTGGATTATAACATGATGCCCTTTGGACTCAAGAATGCACCATCCATATTCTCTAGAGTGGTGATCATCATGTTTGAAGACCATTGTGATAATGTGTGCTTAATGTTTGAGAGCTACAAGTAGCTTCAGATATCTCTAAACCTAAAAAGGTGCATCTTCAAAACACCATTTGGAACCTTGCTCAGGAAAATCATCTATAAGGATGGTTTTCTCATTGATCTAGCAAATATCTCCATCATCATTTAGCTCCAGACACCTTCCACACATAAAGATGTTTGTTCTTTTTTTGGCCACTATGGATATTATAAAAATTTCATCTAGAGCTATATGAAGATAACGGTGTTACTAGAAGAGATCTTATGCAAGGATGGCCCATTATACTAGGATGGAACACAAGAGGATGCCTTTGAGACCCTAAAGCTCATATTGGCTAGCGCGCCTATTCTATAGTTATCTAACTAGACAACACCTTTTCATGTCTATGTCTATGCTTTTGGATCTGCAATTGACACCATTTTGGAACAACCTAGCAAAGTTAAGATGAATCATCCCATCTCCTTCATTAGCCAAAAGTTGACCCCAGTAGAACATAATTACATAATGACAGAGCATGAGGCATTCATCATAGTCTATGCCTTGTAAAAATTTAGGCAATATTTATTGGCCACACTGTTCATCTTTTTCACTGATCATGAGGCACTAAAGTACCTCATAAACAAGCTTGTTTTACATGGGCCCATATGCAGATGAATAGTTATATTCTAGAAGTTCTAGTTTTATATTTTTTTTATTCCTGTAAAGCTAAACTTGGGCCCAGATCATTTATCTCGAATTAATTCTAGCGATGTGATGGTGCCTATTCAAGATGACATATCAGATGCACAACTATATAAATTCCAGTGCATCCCCAAGGATTTGGTAGAGATCATTGTCTTTCTAACATCTAGAGTTGCATCCCAAACTATGACAAATAAGGAGAATAAATATATAGAAGTTTGTGCTTATTGGGTGTGGAGCCTGATTATCTTCAAAGATCAGAGGTTAAAATTATGATGTTTTTTTAGCCAAGTTTTGAATCCCATTCTTTGTATTTGTGATGGTGATGGGGGTTAGAATGGGGGGATTTTCCCCCCTTCCATGGTTTGGAGGGATCACCGATGACCCCCTCAATGGGGGGTCTAAGTGCCATGCATCTTGGTGGGGGTTTGGGGGCAACACCCCCGAAGGGAAAATTTTATTTAAATTACCTTGTAAAATTGTAATTTTGTAACCAATCTAGGTCATTGATTATAGGTTTCCAAATCTGACAGTAGAGGTTATGTTTAGGTGTTTTTTCACCCTAAAAGTGAATTGAGATATGGCTGAGAGGGAAAAGAAGATTATGGTACATGTAGAGGAAGTAGAGAAGGTAGAGAGGTGTAACAAGTTTTGTTGTTGGATTAGTTTCTCCCTTGTATTGCTGGAAATAATATACTAGACAAGTTTGGTGGATGTAGCCCATTTTGGGTGAACCATGTTCAATTTAGTGTCTCTTATTTTGTGCATGTTTATGATTATTTTCTATATGTTTGATTGATTCATTTCATAATTTTCATTGTACATGATTTGGGGATAAATATATGTTTCATTTTATCCTAACAAGTGGCATTAGAGCACAGGTTTTGTTTGCATAATTTTAAATCATAGGAAGAAAAGGGTTTGACCTCAAGTGGGAGATATGGCGGATGAAAATAAATCTAAGGTGGATAAGTTCAATGGATAGAGCTTTGGATTATGGAAGATACAAATGGAGGATTACCTTTACCATAAGTACCTATACTTACCATTGGGAGGGCAAGCCAAGAAGCCATTGACAATGTCAGATGAAGCTTAGGAACTATTAGATGGGAAAGCCATTGGAACCATATGGTTATGCCTTGCATCTTATATATAATTCAACATATCAAAATAAATGTAGTAGGTGATGTACTACATTATGGTAATAGAGAATTAAATGTAGTAGGTGATGTACTACAAGATGCTCTTATAATTTATTTGGATAATATTGTTGAATCTTGGGTTTTATATTTAGGCGCTTCTTTTCATGCTACCCCTCATAGTCATTATTTTATAGATTTCATTCAAGGTAATTATGAGAATGTTTACCTTGATGATGATGAACCCTGAGTATTATTGGAAAAGGAAGTGTTCAAGTAAAATTACAAAATGGAAACACTTGGGTACTTAAGGATGTCAGGAATGTTTTGAGATTGAAGAGAAATTTGATCTCTGTAGGGAAGCTAGGTAGTGAGGGTTGTATGGTCACATTTATAGCCAAATCATGGAAGCTTATAAACGGTTCTTTAGTGGTTGAAAAAGGCAATAAAGTAGTAACTTTATATTTTTCTATAGATAATGTTAATTCATCTTGTGTTGTAGTTTCTACATGTAAAGATTTAACTTAATGGAATTAAAGACTTGGCCACTTGAGTGAAAAGGGAATGAAGACCCTACATGAAAAAGATAAACTAACAAGTTTGAAAGAATTAGATCTAAAATTTTGTGAGCACTACGTATATGGAAATAAAAATGTGTGAGGTTTCTTATGGTTGGATCAGCAAAGAAGGAGAAAAAATTAGGGCTTGTGCATATGGATGTATGGGGACCAGCTCAGGTACCTTTACTTGGTCGTTCAAATTATTAAATTACCTTTATTGATGTGCAACTAGGAAGGTTTGGGTATATTGTATAAAAAATAAGTCTGATGTTTTTGATACATTCATGAAATGGAAAGCTTTAGTTGAAAATAAAATAGGTTTAAAACTAAAATTTCTTAGATCAGATAGTGGAGGTGAGTATTGCAATACCACTTTTAACAAGTATTGTTCAGAAAGTGGAATTTGTAAGCAAAAAATAGTTCCAAGAAAACCAAAACAAAATGGTATGTCAGAAAGAATGAACAAGAATATTATGGAGCATGCCAGATGTATGAGATTTCATGCAACTTTGCCTTGACAGTTTTGGTTAAATGCTTTAACTACTGTTGTTTATCTGATAAATAGAGGACCTTCAAGTGCTTTGGATGGTGGAATACCAAAAGAGGCATGGACTGATAAAGATGGTAGAATATTATTTTCTAAGAGTTTTTGGTTGTGAGGCATTTTATTATATTGATAAAGATCATAGGAATAAGTTAAAAGCCAATTCTCAGAAATGCACATTTATTGGTTATGAAACTGATGATTATGGATTCTGATGGTGGGATCATGAAGATAAGAAAATAATCAACAGAGATGTGTTCCATGAGAAAGTAATGTATAGGCACCAATTACAGGAAAAGAATCAAGAAGAATCTAAAAGGGAATATATAGTATTAGAAGACATTATAGAAAAACATGTCCCAAAATTTATTGATCAAAATGTGCAACAGGAATAGGTACCTCAAACCCCAATTAGAAGATCTACAAGAGTAAGTAGACCACATGATCATTTTTATCCTACTTTATATTATTTATTACTTATTAATGGTTATGAACTAGAAAGATATGAAGAAGTAGTGCAGATTGATGCTAAAGATAAGTGGGAATAAGCTATGGATGAGGAGTATGATGCTCTAATGGAAAACCAAACATGGGATTCAATGGAGCTTCCCAAATGAAATAAGTCATTACAAAATAAGTGGGTAAATAGGATAAAGGAGGAGAACGAAGGTAAAAAAATTCAAGGTTAGAATGGTGGTTAATTTTTTTGCACAAAATAAAGGTATAGACTTTGATGAAATATTTTCTCTAGTAGTTAAAATGACTTCTATAAGAGTTGTTTTAAGTTTGGTAGCAATAGAAGATTTTCACCTTGAACAATTAGATGTGAAGACTAAAGTACTTCAAGGTGACTTGGAGGAGGAAATATATATGGATTAGCCATAGGGATATGAATTCAAAGGTAAGGAGAAAATGGTGTGTAGGTTGAAGAAGAGCTTGTATAGCCTAAAACAAGCTCCAAGATAGTGGTATTTGAAATTTGATAGTTTTAAGACATAATAGGGTAATTGTAGATGTCATTCATACCATTGTTTATATTTTAAAAGGTTTAAAAAGATACATTATTTTGCTTTTATATGTATATGATATGATTATAGTTGGTCCCAACATGCACAATATTAATGTACTCAAGAAACAATTACGTGATAAATTTTTTATGAAGGATCTAAGTGCAGCTAAACATATCCTTGGTATGAGGATAACTAGATATTAAAATAATAGGAAGTTGGAATTATCACAATGAGAGTACATCAAAAAAGTGTTGGAAAGATTTAATAAGAAAGATGCAAAATCATTTGGGACACCTTTGGATACACATTTTAAATTAAAAAAGGAATAATGTCCTAAAACACAAGAAGAAAAGAACCTGATGTCTAAAATTCCACACTCATTAACAATGGGAAGTTTAATGTATACAATGGTGTCTACGAGGCCAGATATTAGACATGCAGTGGGAGTGGTGAGTAAGTTCATGAGTGAACCAAGAAAGGAACATTTGAAGGTATTAAAATGGATCCTTCATTACTTAAGAGCGACCATAGATATAGTGTTAAGCTATGGTGGGTCAAATGTGACATTACAGGGATATGTTGACTCAGATACGATAGGTGACTTAGATGGTAGAAAAAGAACTACATGGTATGTGTTTATAATAGGTGGTATAATAGTTAGTCAGGTATCATGGTTATAGAAGGTTGTGGCACTTTCAACCTGAGTATGTTGTTGCTATAGAAGCAAGCAAGGAAATAATTTGGTTACAGAGGTTGATGGAAGAATTGGGACATAGTCAAGAAATATGTACTCTATATAGTGACAGTCAGAGTACAATCCATCTAGCCAAAAACTTAGCTTTTCACTCTATAATAAAACATATTCATTTTTGGTATTATTTTATTCATTCAGTGCTCAAAGAAGAGCAATTAAAATTGGAGAAGATACATACTAGTAAAAATCCTACAGATATGATGACCAAGGTAGTTACAAGAAATAAGTTAAAGATTTATTCAAATTCAAATTTTCTTAATTGATGATAATTAAATTAATGAACTTGTCT
Source organism: Torreya grandis (assembly GCA_037957365.1). NCBI lineage: Eukaryota > Viridiplantae > Streptophyta > Pinopsida > Cupressales > Taxaceae > Torreya > Torreya grandis. The sequence goes on along the minus strand of JARHVA010005620.1, from coordinate 772,087 downwards.
AGGTCTAGATGTTTTAGTGGATGTAGTAGTGGTAGAGTTGCTACAATCGGTGTCCAAGTGGGAGATTGTTGGGTGTGGAGCTTGATTGTTTTTCAAGATCAAAGGTTAAAATTATGATGTTTTTTCAGCCAAGTTTTGGATTCCATTTTTCATATTCATGATGGTGATGGGGGTAAGGGGGGGATTTTCCCCCCTTGTGGGGTCTATGGGGATGAACCCCCCAATGGGAGGTCCAAGGGTAGCATGCCCCGGTGGGGGTTCAGTGGCAATGCCCCCAAAGGGAAAATTTTACTAAATATTCCTTGTAAAATTTTAATTTCATAGTCAATCTAGGCCATTGATTATAGGTTTCTAGATCTGATGGTAGAGGTTATGTTTAGGTGTTTTCCACCCTAAAAGTGAAGAGATATGGTTGAGAGGGAAAATAAGATTATAATATATGGAGAGGAGGCAAAGAAGGTAGAGAGGTGTAATGATTTTTGTTGTAGGATTTGTTTCTCCCTTGTATTGTTGGAAATAATATACTGGACAAGTTTGGTGGATGTAACCCATCTTGGGTGAACCACATTAAATATGGTGTCTCTTATTTTGTGCATGTTTATGATTATTTTTTGTATGTTTGATTGATTCATTTCATAGTTTATCTTGTATCCGATTTGGGGATAAATTTATGTTTTATTTTATCCTAACAATGATACCCCTTTTCAGCTCATTAGCAAATAAATATATAAACTAAGTAGAGATAAAGTGTTCTACTAATGTGTCATAGAGCATGAAAGGGACTCCATCATTCATGAGGCACATGAGGGGTTATTAGGAGGCAATTTTATAGGAGACACAATGGCACATAAGGTGCTACAGTCAAACTTATGGTTGCCAAGTCTATTTCAAAACATGAAGGCTTATTCTAAGACATGTGATATATGATAGCACATAGGGAAGACCAACCACTAGGATGAGATGCCTCTCATCAGCAATCTTACCCAAACATCATTCGATAAATGGACCATTTATTTTTTGGCTAATAACTCCCATAACACAATACATAGGTGTAATGTATATTAAGGTGGCCACTAATTATCTCACCAAGTGGTCCAAGGCTGCATCGATAAAAGACTACACAATCAACATAGCCATTTGCTTCATCTTAGAAAACATTATAGGCTAATACAAGTGCTCTATCAATCTGACTAGAGATAGGGGCACTCACTTCATCAATGAAATGGTGTGCATCTTATTGATTGAGTATATGGTGGATTACCACAAAAAGGCCCCTTATCATCCACAAGTAAATGGCACATCTGAGGCATTCAACAAGATCTTGGGGAGGTGCCTCACAAAGATATGTGATGTTGGTCATAAGGATTGGGATGATTAAGTATTGGTAGTTTTGTATGTATATCACAAAACCTAAAAGATTTTAAACAAGGCTACACCATTTCAATTGGTGTTTATCACTAAGGTAATCCTACCGATTGAGTTCTTGGTACCATCATTGTGCATCATGTGAATTAGTTGGTTATATGACTAGATTCACTAAATGCAAGGATGGAGGACTTGGAGTGCTTAGATGAGATGTGTACCCAAACAAAGTTGATTTAGAAGATATAAAAGGCACACTAGAAGCTCTAACATGACAAACATATAAATAACAAGGTAATAAATGAAGGAACATTTATTTTTGTCTATGAATCCAAGTATATTAGGAACCTAGGCAAACTGTAGATAAGGTAGATGGGCCCCTATATCATCCACCACATATTGGATATAGGTGCATGTAATTTGCACATGTTGACTGGAAATATACTCCACAGGTATTTCAATGGTAATAAGATGAAGCCATATCAACAATAGGAGGGTGAAAGATAATTAGTTCCTTTTGATTTATTTCATTCTTTGGGCATTAGTGTAAAGAGTGAAGAAGTGACACTTTGAATCTTACTAGGAAAATCTATCTACATTTCATGCATAATTCTAGCTGGGTGAGTCAAGCACTTATGTTCTCTAAGTGCTTGAGGCTAGAAACCTAAGTTATGGGTGTGTGATGTTTTCTAGATTTTGACACTAAGTGCACCATAACTTTGTGCACAATATTAAAGAGGTGAGGCATTGGTAGGCCCATAGAAGGGCTAGTTTCATTCTTTCAAGTATAACTCAAGTCAGGTGAGTTGAGTGAGGATGTTTTATAAGCACCTACACTAGACACCTAAGTTTTTGGGTGCATGAAACTCATTAGATTTATATCAAAATTGAACCAAGAGAGTCACACAAGATATAGTGAAGATGCATCACATGATTGTGCACAAAAGAGAATGTGAAGATGCACAACATGATCATGTGCAAGAGAACAAAAATAGGAGAATCAATCACTAAAGGGACAACACAAGGGATTTATGTGGGCTAGGATAGGCCAAGGCATGACAAAGTGCAAGAAACCAACCAAGATAAAAAAAACTCACCTGAAATAGAAGCACAACAAGAAGAGAATATGGGACCAAGGAGGCTAAATAGCGTTGCACCTAGGTTACCACAAAAAAGGTGATGGTTACACCATGTGAACAAAGAATAAAAGGAGATGTTGGTCAAATTTCACTCCCAAGTTTGCATCTTTCAAATTTTTCCAAGTACATTATGGAAGATTCATTCGAAAGAAGTGTTCTTTGACAAGGCCTGCAATAAATGTACAAGTCTAATTCTTTTGGAAAGTTTGGTTTTGATATTTTGCTAAACCTTTGCATAGTAGTCCTTTTGGCTCTTTTATTTTTGACTAAGTTTCATTTATTTTTACTTTTCATTAGATCAATTACTAAATTATTTTGGATAGTTTTTCCAAAACAAGTTTGTCGAAGAGGAAGACTAATTCCTTCAAAAAAATTATCCAAAAAAATTTCCCCGAAAGATATATTTTCAAGCCAAAAAGTTCATCTTCAAATTTTTTGAAGGGAACTTTAAATTTTCCAAAGGGAATCTCCATATTTCCTAAAAGGTCATTTTCAACTTTTTTGAAGGGGTCACTTCAACTTTTTGGAAGGAACATTTTCATAAAGCTGAAAGGTACTTTACAAAAATTCTGAAGGGTATTTTTATAGGAAGATGGACCAAATAGAAGTTATAAAAGTCATCTTAAACTTTCTGAAGGGACATTTCTAAGTGCTGAAGGGTCATTTACAGATTGTTGAAGGACCATTTCTTTCGGCTGAAGGGCAAAAAGACAAAAGTCCAATGGGCCAAACAGAAAGTCTGAAGAAATTATTTTGAAAATATTATCCGATGAATTCTTTTAGAAAACTCATCCACATCAAAAAGAGGTCAAAACCTAATTATTTATGAAATTTTGTTTGATAGAAAGGAAACAAAAAAATTGAAAGACTATCTAAGGGAAACAAATGTCCAAAAGAAATACACGAAGAGTGATGTCTCACAAATGTTAACTTCAAACTATGAGAACTAGCTATTGGTGTCAAAAGTCTTGGTGGGAACCTAAGGGAAAATTTGGAAGTAATAAATGATAGGATCTTGAGCATCTAGCATAGACAAAAGAAGCAAATAATGGATAGGTTGATGGTTCAAGTCATTGCTAGTAGCTGACCAAATCAAAGAGCTTCCACAAAATCAAAAAATGCAGGTGTCTAAAGGATGACTCAAAGTTAGAAGGAGAATTTTCTACATGATTTCCTTTTCCATCCAGAATTGCTATGTGTCTACTCTCCTAATTTCAATTTCAAACATTCATGGATGGTCTTTGATGGAGGCAGTTTCCTATGCCAATTTTGAAGGTTTTATGCCACTTTTCACCATTCTCATGACTATTTTTGGACAAGTAAACCTCCTAACATGGCATGAATCACCTCACTCCTCTTTCACATACAATTTTAACTGATTCTCACATATGGACACATGTTCAAATGACTCTTAAACTTCTTTGGCTTGACCTCTCTCTCGAAAGCTATATATATGCATTTTTTTGTCTTGTTTTAGTAGCCTCTGCTAGTTATTGGGAAAACTCAAGTCAGATTTGTATTTAAAAACCTCTTGAAGAAATATACAAGTGTCGTTTCCCCTCATATGCTGTAATATTGAGTAATGACTTGAATCTTGTTGGTCTAGTCTAGTGAAAAATTGTCTTTTCAAGATTGTACTCTTGATGGTCTACCATTTGTAGAAAGGAGATTGTTACATGTATTTTCTAGTATTCATGATTTTATCCTTCTTTGGAATCATTCATTCCCTTCCTAAGAATCATATACATTCTCGAATCTAGCATATGAAACATTGATGTAATAATGAATCCTGAGTTGTGAGTTTTGTGTGAGAAACACTTTGTTTGTATTTAAGTAGTAGTTTCCATAAATTTGGAGGAAATTATACATTGGTGCTTCACCATTTGGTTTCTCAGTCATTTTTCTTAATTCCTTTTCATATCCAATTGATAAGTTAGAGAGTGAGCTTTAAAGGTGCATCAAGGGGAGCTAGCCCCTTATTTAGAGATTCATCTTAGAAAAATTGTCACCCAAAACAAGAGAGATGTTTCCATTGTGCCATTTGGATGAGGAGAGATGAACATCTCCTCAAGTGTGAAAATCCAAGTGTCAATAGGAGAATCATCAAAGATAGCTAGCATCCACCTAGATTTAAGTGGGAAGTGAGCATTTGAACTACATGTCACTTCACCTAAATACCATTAGGAGAATTGAATGAGGTGATGGTGAAGGAAAAAAATACACATTAAATACATTTGTGGTAGAGGTTTTTTGTAGATTTTATGGAATCTTACATTGTTCAAGAAATCTAGATGTCATCATGCCTTTAAATCACTTGTATTAAAGATGACAGATGGAATTAGGGTATAAACATCAAGCAACATACTAGTTTTTGTTACAAACTTTGTGTGAACTTGAGACTAGAGAAAACCAAAGCCAAAAAAATGTAAACTAGAGATCTGAAGCACAAAAACCCTACTAGAGTGAGAATTTAAACACCTACAGGCACCAAAAGTGAATGATTGTGAAGTAGGAAAAATTGCATTCATTTTGAGACTAGTGTATAGAGGTGTGATGAGATATTTATTTAGAAACTAGTCAACAAAAAAGAGAATTGATGCTTAAGCCACCATTAACAACACATCAAACTTGAAGGTTGAAAGTGCAATCGTAGATATCATGATTGTGAAGCATCAATAACCATTTGATGTTTCAACAAACCAAACCTACTATGCTTCAATACAAGTAGATTTAGGATGAGAAGAAAGTGCAAGGGTTCAGGACCACGACAACAAGATATAAAATGAGAATGTATAGCATTAGAAGTGGCTGTTATAAAGACAATAACACCACCAGTAGGAGTTAGTGTTATAAAAGTTGACACTGAGGTACTAAAAAAGATGTCCTACTAGGTGATGTAATTTCCCCTAGAAATCTTAATAGGGAAACATTGAAATTATTTCACGCACACCTGCCAATTGAAGGAGTATAACCACCATACCTCAAGCAATACATAAGACCTAATGCTAGATTAGAAGATTGATTTAGCAAAAAAGATGGATTAGGAAGTAACTTTATTTGATGTCTCAATCCAAGATAAATTGATGGCCTTTGACATAACTCAGCTTTATGAGTTGTCATGATTTGGAAATCTAGAGGAAATTATGCAGCGCTTTCTTTCACAAGTCCATAGAGACTAGATATATTTTTTAGGGAGGGATATGATTATTATAGTGTGCCTAATAGGAAGGATAATCAGGCTCCCAAATGATAAAAAATATATTCATGAGATGATGAACAATGATGAAGAGGTGGAACACATTACAAAGCTCCTAAATTATTACAATGAGGGCTTCACATTCCCCATTAAATACTGTAAGGACCCTATTATGAGGGTGGTGGAATGCCTTGTAAGTTTGAAACTTGGCCTAGTGGTCAGTGGACTGATGTCACAAAAACTTACCTCTACATTGCCTATCATATGGTATAGGGTGTAAAGTTTAATATTTTAAAATTATATCAGAGGAATTTATAAAGAATGTGTTGGATTTACACACAACAAAGGGGACCTTCAGGTGGGGGTCCATTCTCATATTAATAATCATGAAGGAGATCAGAGTACCAGATGGGGATAAATATAATATATGGATTTTTGTAAAACACAATGACCCCCAAAATGTAGAAGTACAAGGATTTCACTTGTCCCACTTCCTTTAATTCAAAGTACAAAAATTGAGTGATGGGGTGGTGAGAGAAGTATATAGAGGCATTCAGACTAGAGTGGAACATCTCCCGTGAAATCCCTAAGATCATGTATGGAATGGTGACCTTTACCTTTATGCATCACTTTTGCACAGTATGCTTGGAACTGATTGATGGCAACAAGTCACGTTGATTGAAACTCCTATACACCTTATTGACAAAATATTTTAGGGATGCACTCAGAAGGATCCCTAATATATAATAGTTGGATCCCAATGAGGGAATTAGACACGGAAAGGAATAGGTTATAATACCAATATATGCACCTAGAGATAAAAGTGACCAAGCATGAAGTGGATGATTTTGACCGTACTGACATCCACCCACTCGAAGAAATAACCATACTCAGGCACATCCATATATTATACTATGATATGAAGCCAAAGAAGAAGGGCCTCATCACTGAGGAGACTGATGAACCGCCATAAATATCGATGATGAAAGAATGCCAGTGCCAACTGATAAGAAAAATTCTCCCAAGAATAAGAAGGGGAGACACTTGAAGAGATATACAAGTGCATCAAGTTGAAGATCACCTCTAGTGATGAAGCCTTTCCATCATCCCATATAAAGAGGCACATGAAGTTCATGGCAAGGACTTAGCCTATCTCAATGGATAAGAAAAATAATCCAAAGTTCCCTACTACGATGCCCACCATCACCCTGGAGGACATAGAGGCACAAGAGAATAAAGAAGAGATAGAGAAAGTGGTAGAGTATGGGGAAGATGTGTACATTGTGCCTAAACAAGATCACTCCTCTTCTAGTAAGGGAACTCCCTCACCACCCCAAAGTGAAGAGGTGAGGAAGGAACAAGTATGGAGGATGCTTAGCCTTAGCGATGTAAACATTACGAAGGCATGGGAGATAAAGAAGAGAAGAGAAGAAATGAGTAATGTTAGCATGATAAAGGAATGGATTAAGAGAGTCAAGGCTGAGGAGTTCAAGGCATAAGAATAAAAGTACATGGCACAAGTTGAGAAAAGGAAAGTGGAAAAGAAGGCAGCCCAAGAAGAAAGGTCCAAAAAAGAGAAAGAGAAGAAGGTTCCCACTAGCATGGAACCTATGAAATAAAAAGCATCAGAAGAAGTCCCTAGCACCCATACCAGCATAGTAGAAGAAGCTAAAGAACAAGCACACCCTAGTACTGAAGGGGTGCCTAGAGTCAAAGGAGGTGATGCTAGTGCCTTGGAGGAACAAATAGAGAGTGTAAGGGAAAAATAGGCTAGTGTCAAGGAGGAATCTAAAGAGGTTCATAATGAGGAGCCATAGAAACCCTCATCCTCTTGGATCAAAATAGAAACCTCTTAGATCCTTTACATTGTGTGCCTCTCGACTATTGATATGTGATGGGTGGAGGTGAGGTGTCATTTATTTACTACAAAGGAGGCGTGTCTGAATAAATTATGAAGAACGCTCAAGGGAGTTTGTTTGACTAAGCCCCCTTTTTATGAATGATTACACCATGCCCTATAAAATATTTCCTCTTAGATGGATGATGTATTTTATTTCAAATGAATCCTTCCTAGATTTTTTGGTGCCTAGATACACTCTTTGCTTGGAATACACTTCCTGTAGCTCAAGGAACCTGTGCTTGATATTTAAAGAGCTCATAATTCTTATAGGATGTCTGTATGGGCACATTATATATTCTATGGACTCCCTTGTAAGGTGTTCAAGATAATGGATTTGAAGTCCACTTCATACTACAACCTTTCCTTGATATTTGTGTTTCTTACTAGAAGGTTGGTGCCAAAGTAGGTCTCTGATATCTTTAAGGGGTTCACAAGACACACAAAAATATGCAAGGTCATTGAGGAGTTGATAACCATCATTTAATATGTTGAATAGATTAAATTTTAACCCCTAGGAAGGTTGATTTGATGGTCTGCCCCTTCCTCACCCCCTAATCTATCTAATAAAGGTACATTCATTGACTTTGTCTAGATCGTAGTCTGCTTATAGAAGAGCATAGCATGCACACAACATTTTAAATGAATCTTACATATCCTCATCATTTATTGGTGCCTACATGTTACTTTGAAACTGATTGGGGGGTTCCTCTTGAAGCACAAATTCCCCTTGTTGGCTTTGTTCACCCTTGATGTCTTCCTCTAACTTCTCTTTAATCTTATGCACTAGAGGCCTCAATACATCTTCATGACTGACTTCATCCTATTTCATATTAAATGGAAGCTCATTTATCCAAGTGAGTGCCTTATCATCTTGCTCTTGTGTACTACCCCATTGCATAAGTTGAATTTTTTTATCATCCTCATAATGTAGCTCTAAATTTTATGATTTAATGGCACAAAGAGGGTCGTTAATGATGATTTCCTCATCAAACTCACTTGAAGTATCCTCCCTTTCATCTAAATGGTCTTCACTTTCCATCCATACAACTGGTCCTAGTTTGAAAATGAATATGGTGGGATGGCAAGGGGTTTCAACTTGTACGAAAGAAGGGGATTCTGAAAGATTGGGCATCATGAAGTCATGATGCATGGTCTAGGAAGGATACCATGATAGCATGTGAGGCTCCTAAGGAAGGATGTATTTTTGAATTGGCATGGGTACATGCTCTCGTGTAGGAGGGAGGCATGTAAAGCTTTATAATTTATAGGCTTGTTTTAAGGTGCATGGGGCTTATATTTATTGAAGATAGGTATTTTAGGTGTAGAAGTTTTTTTCCTCACAGGTTGGCTTGTAAGAGTAGGGGGAGTTTGCTTGAACCTAGGAAAGGAAGGAGCAGAGGTATTTGACTACAATTTAATTATCTACATTTGTATATGCAACTAATGCACCTTATGTTCTTTAGATGTGATCTACCTATCCAAACATTCCTCTTCTACTCTGCACTACTCTATCATCTCCTACTAGAGTGCATAAACTTGATGAGAAAGCTCTACCTATTACCTACCATACCTCTGCTCTCTTTCAATCTCCCTTAGTTATCTCTAAAAATCAAGGTGTATATCATTGAAGCTCTTTTGAGGTTGATAAGGAGCGTAGTAATGGTGATTGGGAGTGAGGTAGCTTATATAAGGCTGGTTAGAATCATAAGTAGGTTACTACAGGGGCTAAACTATGGAAAATTCATAGGTGTTTTCTTGATCTTGGTATGATAAATGAGGAGGTATGAATGCAACATTTTCATGGAATGAGGGGTTAAAATACATCTTTAAGTACTCAACCTGCTTAAAACAATATATTTAGACATTCAGAGTCACTAGGCACTCTGTAGAGTGTCTTTAACACTTGATAGCCAAGGGTAGCATTGATTCCTTAGCTTTTCTTAAAATTAATCCCATCAGGAGTGTCATAAACTATTTTCATTTAAAATATTCACCCGTGGATAATTTGTGTCATGGGAAATCTTGGAGATAGGGGCACTAAGTGTGAAGACCTTGCATGGGGGCGTAAAATCCTAAGATGTTGGATGTGAAATTATTATCATGCAACTATTCACATAAATATTAGTTGTCTCATCATAATGATGGGAATGTCACCAAGGTGTGATATCTTTGCACTCCTTGGGATGAGCCTCCAGAGTAGGATGGATTCCTTCTATCCTAAGTACACCTAGTTTAAGACCAGTGCATAGGCCTAAAGAGCAAAAAAGTAAACTATCGATAATCTAAACCTAGGATATTTAAGAGGAAAATAGAGGGAGAAGGTAAGATACGTGTAAACATAAATAAGGTGATCCACCCAGAATAAAATGAGCACTCCTAATGCCATAAATATAGAACACACCTATGAGAATAAGACCATATCACACAATTTCCTCCAAGTCACTCCAGATGCATAAATATTTTTAATAGAGGCATGAGCACACATCAAAACATTTGAGAGGGATGAAGGTTATCCATAGACAAAGCCTATGTATACCCTTGTGTACATAGGATATGACCTACAAGTGAGCTTCAAGTTAAATGAGGAGGTGCAGGGAATGGATGATAGAGAGAGGGGCGAACATTACCCATGGTCAAAGATAAACAAATACAAATAACACATAGCTCATTAGAATAACAAAAAGAGTTGAACTTAATTCTAATTGATTTACAAGATTTAGCCAATACAACTGCTCATGGAGGGCAAATTATAGTAGTGTAAGGTTGATAAAATGTGTTAACCCTTTTACAATGGAAATATAGGATTTCATAGTGAATCAATCCTATTTTACAATAAATTCACCACTTGGGGTGGCGGGTATAACTTTAAATTCACTTACAGTGTCTCATCACTAATTAGATCTAGAAGTGGTGGCAAGATTCTATTGGGATACATGTTCATAGGGGAATGAAAGATTTCCCTGACAGAGTTAGAAAGTGGTGTGCACTCAAGTTTCGATGTCTAGTTTCCACTTTTACATTTACTTATTCTAACAATGCCTTGAGATTTTCTCAACCAACTCCAAAAATCATCATTATATTTGATAGATACTCAACACATGGTGCATCTTGATTGATCTTAGTTTTGGCACTACAATAATGTCACGCATCACTTTAGTGGGCTATTGGAAGAGCCCTTTAGAGATTTTAGATGGAGGCATCATGGTTGTGACATGTGGAAGGTTGACACTTGTCTTGGGTGAACTGATAATCTCATTGTTTAGAATGAGTGTCAGGCCACCATGTGGTAATGGTGAAAATAAAGTTGCATCCTACACAATGGAAGGGCACAGATGAAGGATCCTATGCATGAGTAGAAAAATACATTGAAGTAAGATGGATAAAGTTATGCCATTGATGTATTAGATAGTGATAAATGAGAAGATAGTAAAATTAATGATGTCAATATAGATTTACTTGAAGGATCCAATCTTTCATTTCCTCTAACACATGATTTTGAACCTATAGAGGATAGTCTTAAAGTAAGTGCTCTCACTGATGAAAAGGGAAACCTGAGATGTCTTGCAATATGTGAAGAATCTCTTGATTATGAGTAAAATGTTCCCCATCCCACCTTATAACATATATTTGTGAAGTTGATACAGGTGCATGGAATACCGATATTCCTAAGAAAATTTTAGGAAGCTGAGAGGATTATGCAAAAGAAATTGTGTATAGAGGTGACTATGAATCTGACGGTTATGATGATGAAGATGAGCCTATCTTAGATGTTGAAAAGTTTGATACACTACCTAAGGATGAAAATCCAGGTGAAGAAGGATAATATAGAGAAACAAAGATTCATGATTGGAGTGAAGATGATGTTTGGATATGAATTTCAAGGGTACTCACCTTAAACCTGATACATATGCATATGAAGTTGTGAAAATTTTGAGCAAACGTGTGTTGTATAGATACAACATATTTTTTGAAAAGGAATTCAATATTTTATTTACCATTTTTAAATTTTAAATTTCAAAATTGAAAACTAAAGTCTAATTTCCATGGTGGAACTTTCAACACAAGGAAACTTTTCATGTTTGCAAACTTTAAAATTGTAAGCCAATGTCTACCACCTATCGTTGAATGTAGGGAAAAAAGTCAATGTAAGTTTTTAAAAAAAAATGTGAGGATTCTCAATGGAAGTTTTCAAGCCAAATGCAACATTTCAAGTTGATATTTCCAAATTGAATTTGAAGTTCCCACATCCAAAGTGGAACTTTTGGGCATAAATACAACATGCATTTCCAAGTTTTGTGCACCATAATTTTGGATTCTCACCAACTTGAAAAGTTTCACATGGATCCTAGATTCCCACCAAACCAAAAGTTTGTAAAATTGTAAAACGAATCCAAGGTCTCACATAAGGAAAAATAAAACAAAAATGCACGTGTTACTATTAGGATTGGGGGCAAAAGGAGAAAGAAGCACAAACAAAGTCAAAGGCAAAAAGGTAAAATAATAAGTTAAGTATTGCATTTTCAAATATTTGGATAATGTGAAATACCTCCATGGAAGAAAATTGCTACTAGGGTTGTGACACCAAGGTGGGCCACTAGAAGGATATTGTTCAAATGACCATGGATCTTGCATTACCTCCATCACATCTAGAGAAATTTGATGCCATGATTAGAAATTGATGGGTATTATTTGGCTTACACAAGGAAGAGGAAAGCTATCCACAATATTCTAGCTAGGTAAATGATTAGTTGGATACAGGGCAAATCAATTACACATGAAGATAAGAATTTGTTTTGCTCCCAAGGGAATATTCTCCCTCAAGCTCAAGTGTATCAAATTTATAGCTAAGGAGATCAAGGGTTTGTTATCAAACTTCATCATGACATGGATAAGTAGTTACCAGAATCATTACCTTGCAATAACATGACATTCTAGGCATGATCAAGGGCATCTTCCAGCTGGAGCATCTCAGAAGAATATTTTAGGTGAGATATCTGTATAAGTAAAGAGGGTCTGTCCTCTTTACAAAGTTGTTCGTTTTCTTAGTTTTTAGGCTCTTCAACTACCAGGGATATAGTATGTGTTTTTTTATTCTTAAGCTAAGGTGGTTACATCTTTATAGCCATTAACAAACTTTGAAGTCATAATGTATATGTCTCCCCTATTTCATAATAAACTCAACATGATTTTCACTATTTTTATATCTTATCAACATTGATGTATGCAAGATTTAGTTTCAAGTTAATATAAAATATTTGTGATTCACACTATATCTTGTTAATGAAATGTAATAATATATTCTTCATGCTCTATTGATTGGGTATCTGGTTTTATGCTTATTAATGGTGGTCATTCTGGGCATATATATAGGTTATAGATTCCTTTTTTCACTATGATTTGCAAGTGTTTTATTGATAACCTTTTAAGGACATCATGGGAATATGTATTTTATAGGAGAAAGTGATTTAATCTATACTTGTAGTGTATGCTTTAGGTTTTTAAGGATCATTTGAATATTTGCATTGGATTGTCACCAACCAATGCAAACCATTCCTGATAGTTTCCTTATCTTTTTTCTTGGTGTTTTTCATATTTGAATGAATGATATCATGGTTGTTAAAGGAATTATTACTATTTTTAGACCCAACACACCACTCTTTGATATACCTAAATCATCTTACCTGCTTTACCCTTGTAAATAACACACCTTGTTGACCATTACCAATGTTATTTGCTCATAGATGCATGAATCTTGCATATTTGGAATGTGTATGTAATTTTTATTTGAATCCCAACATTGTAATATTCCATTTGTCTCTTAGTTGTTAGAAGTTTCTTTATAAATGAAGGTGAAATCACCCTCCATCTATCTTTAGTAGCTTATGTCTGATTTCAAAGCATTTGTTCATTATATGTGAGAACTCTTCCCAAGTGGAGTGAATAAGCTTGGTTATGATCTGATCAAATTTGTTTTTGTGCCAATAATCCCCTTGGAGATTGAATTGTAGTATCTTTATATGCGAGCAAACTACCACTTAGGTCATCTTGCCTTGGTTTAGGCAGAGCTATAAGTAACAGGGAACTAACCATACCTTTTATCGGTGCCTTCCAGTCATTGTCTATGTTCAATATATCTAGATTCTAAATTCTTCCCTGGCTATAATGGCATAATCAAAGTTTATCATCTAGGTTTGCCATATTCTCAAGTGTTGAAGGTTGAATTCAAGAGGTGTAAAATTGGGAACCAAAACTTTAATGGAACCATTATCATGGACAAAGCCCTTGGCACTTGAATTATAGGGGACTCTTAGAGAGAGATATCATTAACTTACGTTCTAAAGTTCTCTATCTTGAAATATTTGATCAATTGACCTCTACTAAATTCTTAGAAGGAGCTATTAATTTTTTCGTGTTTGAAATTAATTTTCCCTTTTAAAGATGAATATGAATCTTTTAGTGTCTTTATTCTTATATCTCATCAAAAAATTATAGTTGTAGATTGTATCACTATCTGTTTGAAATATATTATATTCTTTAAGTCTTATTATAGCGGTGATGCCAACATTATATCTGGTTTTGAAAGATCAATGACCATTTGAATATCATTCAGCTTTGAGTGTTCTCTTATTTGAAAAGATGGAAGGACTGAGATATTCCTCCAAAGGTGACTCATCAAAGTATCTTGTCTCACCCTTAAGTGTTCATCATAAGAGAAGGAGACAAATTTGGAGGCCAATTGAAGGATAAAGTTCTATTGTAAAGGAGTGTCTAGACTATCAATATTTTAGTACACCTAAAATTTTATTTGTTGAACTTCATTTAATTGAATATTATCATAGTTCTTTGAATAACTCAGATGCTTATAGTCCTATTTACTACCCAACACCTTCTCAACCAGCTAAATCTCCTCTTAGGTTTGATCCCCCAAGTTCACATTAATCATCCCCTCACAACCCTTTAGCATCTCATCTTGAACCCAATATTGAACCAATCATGAGTCATAGAGATTAGGATGATAACGAGCATCATGCATTAAAAATTCCTAGATTTAGACCTATTAATTTTGATGAAATGGAGGTTTAACCCAATGAAGTTCCAAATGAAGTAAGAAACCACCTCCCTAACTTTCAAGGGAATAATGCAGTGACTGGTGAGTATCACTTGAGGCATTTTCACATTATAATTGAAGATTACGAGGTTAAATATGTGGATGTTTGCATTAATTTATTTGTACACATATTGGAAGAAGATATTTGTGAATGGTTCAATTCCATTCCCCATGGATTCATAGATTCATTGGAATAAATGAAGAATGTTTTGAAAATACAGCACAATGATAGGCTTTATCCTTGGTTCCTTCTTGAAGAATTTGAAAACATAAAGAAAACCCCTAATGATTGTGTTTAGTATTTTAATACAAGGTTTAATAACTCTATGATGAGTTTGCTTTATAATATTAGGCCTAGTGATATAACTTGTCTGATTAAATATTGTGATTCCTTTGACAAGAAGGTTGCATACTACTTGAGGGATAATGCTCCCATAAATTTGAGGTTGGCATTTAGCATGGCCATCAAAATTGAAAATATTATAAATGTTATGGGTAAACCTTTGAACAAATGTGCTCATGTGAAGTTGATTAATCCTTAAAAACTAAGTCAAATAAGGTAGTCAACCTTGAAGAGACTATCAAAACTTTGGCTTTCGTTGTCATGGAAATGTCATATAAGTTGGCTAAAGCTAACAAGGGGATTAATCATGGATGTTATAGTCAAGAGAGAGATCAAAATTAGAATCAAGCATAAGGGAGACCATCTTTCCACAATCAAGATAATGATAGAGGGAAGATACCTGCCTAAACTGATAGAAATCATAATAGAGGTGTTGAGAAGGAAGTTTGTGATCTGTGTTGGGTGAATATTTTGTCACTAGCTAACTAATGGGCAAAATAGGTTGTTTCAACCATAGCATAGGGAGATTCATTGGCCAAATGTGCAGGTTTACCACATCGAAAGGGGACAAATCTCTCCTCTCATCAAGGGGAGGTTCCCTATAACTATAAGGTGTTATATACTATATATAAGAAGAAAATAACACTCAGGGGTAAGACAACACCATCCATATCTCTTTTTTTAGAGATGATGTTCAAAGACAAATGAGAAATCTTGATGAAATGATAGAAGGCACTTGTCTTCTTTTAGAAGTGGTCTATAAAAAATAGCAAGAATCCTTTCTAGTAGTGATAAGTAAATCTAATAGGGTGCAGTAACACAATAGGATGAAGTGTAGCACAAAATCTCCACCTAAACTACCAAAGAGTGAAATATATGAAGGACAATGGGAGCACAAAGTCATCGCAAGATCCTTTAGATAGAAATAAAAAAACAAACACGCTAAAGATAATTGTGATAGCACAAAGTCTCTCCACAGTCAGCTTCAGGACACCTTCCTGATTACTTCCACTAGTTCTACTTGTTAAATTAAATGGATGAGAATGCTTCTAGGAAATAGACATAAGAAAAATTTCCTAAATAACACAAGCTATTCTAGTGCAAAGTCTGAAAGGTCACTTGTTTTCTTATTCATATAACAAAATATGATTAACAATCTGAGCTCAAAATCTTAGGAAAGCCTTTCAATTTGGGTAGAGTTTGCTTCTATAAAAGAGATATCTCCTTAAAATAATAAGAGAGATTAAAATGTATAGCGCTCTAAGAAAGACTTGGTATCTTTGTTTCATGGAAATGGCCCATGCTGTATTCAATGCCTCGAATGTATTTCTGTGAAAGAGCCATGCTAGAATAGGTCATCAGCCTTAACTTTGGTGTGTTAATTCTTCTCATATGTCTCCTCCAAAATATGGTCCACCTGGTCCTCTTCCTGATATTAGCACAACTATCCACTTTGCCTTTACTTGATCTAGAAAAATAGGCCGCACTATTGAGTACTCACACTCTCTGATGTCCACCTGGTGGACTGTTTCACCTACTGGAATAACTTTTGCCTAGATATTTATGGTCTTTCCCTCTTGTTGCCTCTTCTTCTAACACATTTTATCTCTTCCTCATGATCTGAGTTCTCAAGCTATCTCTTCCCTTTCTGTTGGTCCCTAAGTTTGTTTTAAGGTTTCGTGCCATATTTGAAAACAAATGGTCATTTTATTACCTTGAATTTGATGTCTATGTGGACGTCACTGGTCACTAGTCACTTGAACCACATTGAACCTTAAACCTTTGAACCATGACAATGCATTGGTTCAATGGTTCAATGGTTTGGGTGGTCCTATCAGTTCTTTGGTTCAATCGCTTCCTTTCCTCTTTGGTTGAACCATCTCTTCAAACTTGTCTCTAGAATATTCCACTTCCTTCCTTCACTCAAAGCTTCCTTGAACCTTTGAACCTTTGAAATTTGAACTATTTTGGTTCAAAGTTCAACAATTCATTCTCTTTCTCTGAATCCTTTGGTGCTTTAAAGTTTCTAGATCCTTTTATTTTCTATTAAACTCGTTGAAACTTTGAACTATTTTGGTTCAAGGTTTAATAGTTCAACGGTTCAATCTTTTGTTCTTCAAAGCCTTCTTTTCGTTAAGTCCTTCGAATCCATTAAACTTTCTGAAGTGGTCAAACTTTGAACTTGCCAAAGCACTTAACTCTTTAAGTCTGTCGATGTCGTTGAACCTTTGAACCCATTGAACCTTTGAACCTTAGGAGACGAGGCTCAATGGTTCAATGGTCTAATGGTTCAATATTTCTATTTGAAGCCTGATGATGAACCTTTCGGTTGAACTTCAATGTTGAACCAATCTTTAAATTTCCTAAGTGTTTGGAACTTGTTCCTTCATGAGAGCTCGCTTGTTGAATTTGTTGAACCTATTGAACTTGCGAGTCGCTTAGCTGAAAAAGCTTGAATAATTGAAGAATTGGAGCGCTCAGAACATTTTTAGAGAAGGAAAGAGAGAATTTTGGCCTGTAGGACCAAAATAGTTGATATGTTGTCCCCAAAAATAAGTGACAAATTTTGGAAATAACAACTGGCTCTAGTTGGGGAACTTCCATCGATTTTGAAAACAATCGAAGGGAGTAAAATCTAGAATCTCCAGTGCCTTTAAGTATGCCATTAGGATATGGAGAAAGGTGCAAAAAAATGAAAATAAAAATCATAAAATATAACTAAAGACTATACAAATATACATATGTACAACGTAATCTTATCTGATACTTGAAGAATTGAAGTGCTTCAAATACTGCCCACTGTGAGGCAATGAAAATGGTGTGCTATCTTGATACTTCAACAAGAAACTATTTTCACCATTGATCTTATGAATAACAAATGGGCCTCTCCATAGGGAATCGAATTTCCCATGCATTCCCTTTGGTTCTCTTCTCTTGTCCCATAATAGAACTTGATCTCCAATCTAGAAATCATGGGTTTTTGCTTTCTAGTCAAAGAGCTTCTTCACTAGACTTTGATGTGCAGTGATTTGGTCTACCACCATAGTTATCTACTCATCTAGCTCAGTCAAGCACATGATCCTTTTGTCGATGGATCTTTCATATGTCTGATCTTTGACCGCCTTTGCCAATTTTAGTGATGGCAATTCCAGGGTGATCGGTATCTCTGCATTGAGACCATACAAAAGTTGGAATGGTGACATACCTATCACCCTCTTGGGTGTAATTCTATCCACCCATAAAGCATCAACCAATTCCTTATGCCATGTTCATTGGTTCTCATCCACTAGCTTCCTGATGATGGTCACAAGGTTCTTATTGCTCGATTCTGCTTGGCCATTCCCTTATGAAAAATAATCAGAGTGGGAGAGGGTAATCCCATAATAAAAATAGAACTGAGTAATCTCATGGGAAGAGAAATAGGCTGCATTATTTTTCACAATCTTGGTTGGGACCCCAAACCTAGAAATGATGTTTTCTTTGAGGAAATTGCATACTACTTCTGTAGTAGCATGCTTGGATGGAATAGCTTCCACCCATTTGGTGAAGTAATCTATGGCTGTGAGGACATAATAATGTCCAACGCTTGAAGATGGGTTTGTAGCACAAATGAAATCAATTCCCCATTACTAAAATGGATCTTCTATTACCACTAGCTTAAGAGGCAAAGAAACTTACTTGGGTCTTCCAACGAACTGTTAGCACAGTTCACATCTTTGTACCCATTTGTATGCATCTTGAAATAGAGTAGGCTAGTAATACCTGGCTCACAGAATCTTATGGGCAGTTACAAGCACAGAAAAATGTCCTCCATAGGCCAAATTATGGAAGGACTTCAAAAGTTGATTCTACTACTCTTTATCCACGCAATGAAGGAACACTCCATCGAGGTTCCCCTTATACAGGCCGTTGTCCCATAGGACAAAATTGGCAACTTTTAACTTGACAGTCCTCCTTGTTTTATGAGATAGGTGAGTAGGACACTCACCATAAGTAAGGAAATGAGAAATACTCAAATACCACTCATTCATGGTGGAGACAAAGAGGACTATTGGCGTGTCTTCAATTTTTGCTTCTTCATGCCCTGTTTCTTCTAGTCTATTTTCAAAAATCAATTGGCAAAGACCCCTTCCCCGTACAAGCTTCATTGGTTTGATAAAAAGATCAAAATCCTAGATTTTAGAAACCCAATTACCCCTTTTGGTTCCAAACTCCTACTGAGTTAATATGGATTTGACTGTGGTATCAGGAACTAGGTCAATAATGTGTGAATTCAGGATATAATAATGGAAGTCATTGACTACCTTTACTACTGCATTAGCATGCTTCTCCATATTTGAATATTTCAATTCATGAGCTTTGAGAGGATAACTCATGAAGGATATGAGAGATTCCACACCTTCTTTGTTCTGTTGAACTAGAATTATTGAAAATGTGTGCTCGGAAGCATAACTATACATTGTGAAATCTTTGGTATAATCTGGATGAACTAGAATTGGGGCATGGGTGATAGCTATCTTGATGTCTCAAAATGCCAATTTGCCTTCTTCAGTCTAGCTAAAAGTGGCCTTTCCCTTCATGTTCACAATGTGGTGAGTCTTCTCAGTGGACTCAGGAATGAACCTTCGTAAAAAATTCACCTTTCTGAAGAAAGAGTGAAATGCAGTCGTACTTGTGGGCAGAGTAAGCTCTTAGATGGATTTGACTCTTTCTTAGTCAATATTTATGCCTTCTCGAGATACAATGTGTATGAGAAGTTTCCCTTCTGTTACCCCAAAAAATAGACTTCTTGGGATTTATATAAATGCCATTCTCATGACATCATTCCAGCACTTATTGTAAATGACACACATGATCAGGATGATGCTTGGAAAAGACTGTTAAATCATCAAGGTACGCCATAATGAACTTACCCATTTCATCTTTGAAAGCAAGGTCCATTGCTCTCTAAAAAGTGGCGCTAGCATTTATCAGGCCAAATGGCATTCTTTGATATGCAAAGGTGACCCAAGGTGTGGCGAAGGAAATCTTATTTGGTCTACTTCACTGACTTCCACTTAATTGTACCCTGAGAAACCATCCATCATTGATAACATCTCTAAACCAGTCACTATCTGAAGGACTTGATCTATGATGGGTAGAGGGTAATTATCCTTTAAGGAGGATTGATTCAAATTCCTAAAATCCATGCAAAGGCAAATTTTTCCATTTTTTTTTCTCACAGGAACTATGTTTTCAATCCGTATGGAATGATGGATTAGGAAAATTATTCTAGCATTCAATATTTTCTATATTTCAGATAGAATAGTATGTGATATCTTCAAATTATACTATCGAGATTTTTGCTTGTAAGGCACCGAATCAATCTTGAGAGGAATTTCATTGCAAATTTTGTCAGTCTTGAGTGACTTTAGATCATCATATGAGTATGCCAAAACATCCATGTAATGGTGAAGTAGGGTAGTAAATTTGAGCTTCTCCTCAGGAGTGCAGCACTTCCCAATGTTCACCATCTTGAGATTTTTCTTAGTACCCAAATTTATTTGATCAAACTCCTAGGTGGAGTTTGAATCCATTTGTTGCTGTTTGATGAACCTATCGTGATTATCAAACAGTTTCTCAAGGGAAACCACTCCTTTTTGTATTTTATTCCCTTTGAGTTGCATGAATTCTTCCCCTGAGTCTGAACTTGTTTCCTAAGCTGATTTGCATTTTTGAGGATCACTACCTTCGAAGTGGAGCTATTCAAAGCTATCGTTTTGTTCCAAAAAGGAGATGATTTGGTTGTCACCATTGAACACTTGCCAATGATTCACATTGTCAGGCACACTTAGTCAAAAGACTAGTTCGACAATGTACCTATCTCCCTTAAAATTTGGGTGAGAAACTAAAAGAGTTTCAGAAATAACTAATACATCAGCTCGGTCATTGAATTCCCTAGGTACTATATAGATACTGAAAGCATCAAAACTTTCAATTTGATACCAAACTAGATTGCGTTAATGGTGTAATCTCTCATTTTTGGTTTGGTACAGGTTCCTGACTTGGTAAACCACCAGCTCAACATCTCCTTTGGTGTGAAGGAGTTTGATGCCCCTATCTTGAGTGGTCTTTAATTTGAGCAGTAGTGATTCATATTCAATGATATTGTTGGTGTTGCTAAACTATAATTTATAAGAAAAGGGGAAAATATATCCTTGAGGAGATATCAACACAATATCGGTTCCTGAGCCGGTAGAAGAATAGCTTCCATCAAATTTGAGAATCCACACATTATTAGAAACTGAACTTTCCTTGGTTTTTTCTTCATTTGGAGGGGAGGATTCTTCTACACTTGCACTGCGTTCTATAAATCCTTCTACTATTATATCTAAATCAATTTTTAGATTGTCATTTTTAGAAGTTCCATTAGTTAGGACAAGAACATCCTCTGTAGTCAATAAGTAATTAACCATGCTTGAAGACTCAAACAAAATTTAAGCTTCAGGTGCTGATGTTTGAGTGACAACATATTTTGTCTCCTACTCAGGGAGAAATCTCTGCATGACACCTGTGACCGGGATCCTCACTTCAAACATGTCCATACTTAACTCACCACCAACATCCTTGCAAAAAAAATTCTCAAGAAGAATGCCGTATGAGGCTGGGATGTTAGCCACCAAGACTGTCATCTTAATTCTCTTGTTCAGGAATGCCACAAATACAAATTGGGCATCCTTGATTTGTCTTAACAGTGGCACTTATTTGTTCTCCATAGAGAAACATCTCCCAAAGGTCTTGGTCAGTGTGAGTCCAAGAGATTCTGCCACTTTGGTAGGCATGACATTGTCAGACGCACCTGAGTCTATGATACAATTATTCAGCTGGTGTCCATTTATCAGTAGGGAGACATAAAATGGTTCTATCCTCTCAGGAGCAGTAGGAGGAGTAATGACAAGGTAATTCCAAGTGGATGTGGGAGTCATCTTTGGAATAGTTGGTCCTATATGAATGGTTTTATTCTTTACACACTGAACCAACTTATCCAACTACTCAGGGTTGGATTTCAAGAATTCAAATTTAGACATTTGAATTTTGATTTCTTGACATGGTCAATTATATCAAATGTCTGAAATGAATTAGGAATAGGGGAAGGCAGTTCATCCTTCTAGTTTTTAAGAGGGGGGTACTAATCTGTGAAATTGAAGTTGAAGGTGAAGCCATACTTGAGGTACTTACTTTTTTAGGGATCATCGAGTACTTTGATTGAAAAGGTAGGGTGGTTCCTTGCTTAGCAATTAAAATTTTTGGTTAAGGTCATTCTTCTTTTTTTTCATTATCATCTTGTTGGGTTGATTGGTTCTGAGACCATGTGAATACATCGTATGACCCATCAAACAATTTAATTTTACTTTTGGGTTCATCTTGGTAATTTACAAAACTGATGTTGGAGTCACTAGCTAATTCTTCTTCTCCCTTTGTGAAGAGATTAACGTCATCTTCTATTTTCAACTCAAGTTGAAAAGAGAAATTAGATTCTATCTCAAGATATCCAACTATTGAGTTGGCTGGAGCTACTTCAATGGTAAGCTTCTCCTATGGGGGAGGAAGATGATTTGGTTGCCCTTGATTCTTGATAGCGTTGCCCTAGTATGACTGATTGGGGAATGTCCTCCTTGGTATATCTCAATATGAAGGACGAGAAAACATCCCTTGCACCATTTGCTTTCTAAGAGCTAGTAACTCATTTGCCAGCTTCTATACCATTGGATCAGTGGCGCCTATAGATATATATTCAGAGGATGAAGAAGATCTACCTTTTTAGGATCTCTCCTTATCTTCCCCACTAAGATGAGATCATCTTCCACCTCAGTAGCCAAATCCTGCACTACAACAAGGTCTATGTGGCCACCACATCTCAGCAGAAAACTCACTTCAGGTAGCTGAGAGTTGATGAAGAAACATTTGAGATTCTCAGCTATTGGCTGAGCAATTATAGGAATCATGTTCCTCAACTTGTCAAATTTGGAAATGAATTCCCTCATAGGTTCATGAGGCTCTTTATTCATTTTTGTGAGCTAGGCCACCAAGGCATGCACATCTTCTGCAAGATTGAACATGGCTTCAAATTTGGCTTTGAGGGTGTTCCTGTCAGTCACAATCTATTCCTGTAGATGATAGAACCAGTCTGCAACAACACCTTGTAATGTTTTTACAAATAGCTTGACTACTATGCCCTCATACTTCATGCCTATCACACCACAGGCTATACTGAAGGCTGAAGTATGCTCATCAGAATGAACTCTCCCATCACCAAAGAACTTGGAGAAATTCTTCCCTGAACTGCGTGGTAACTCAGTAGAGGTGGATTTAAATTGAGTGGGCCGAAAGAGTTACGCTTGGGGCCTTGAACTGCCATTAATTGACTACTGAAGGGAGGGATAAAAAATGCTTGAGGGGTATGTATTGACAAAGCTCTACTAACAATAGAAATAAATGCTTTGCCTAGTAATGGAGACCTAACTTTTGTAGGAGAAAAACTCCTAGTTCGTTGGAGGCGAGATGGTGAAGTAAATAGATCAAAATTACTTTGTTGTACCAAATTGAATACAGGGTCAACAATACCTTTGGATCTTTGGATTTTCGTATACTGTGGATCCACCAGAGTGTAAAACTAAAATGGATAAGGATAGGGACTGCTTCAATTTGAAGCTTGAGGCTTCAAACTACACAAAACATTCCCCAACAGAGTCACCAAAAATTGTTGGGTGAATATTTTGTCACTAGATAACTGATGGGAAAAATAGGTTGTTTCAACCATAGCATAGGGGGATTGATTGGCCAAATGTGCAGGTTTACCACATCAAAAGGGGACAAATCTCTCCCCTCATCAAGGGGAGGTTCCTTATAACTATAAGGTGCTATATACTATATATAAGTAGAAAATAACACTCAAGGGTAGGACAACACCGTACATCTCTCTTTTTTTAGAGATGATGTTCACAAACAAAGGAGAAATCTTGATGAAATGATAAAAGGCACTTTTCTTCTTTTAGAAGTGGTCTGCAGCAAATAGCAAGAATCATTTCTGGTAGTGATAAGTAAATGTAACATGGCACAATAATACATCAAGATAAAGTGTAGCATAAAGTCTCCACCTTAATTTCCAAAGAGTGAAATATACGAAGGACAATGGGGGCACAAATTCATACCAAGATCCTTTACACAGAAACAAAAAAAATAAACACGCTAAAGATAATTGTGACAGCACAAAGTCTCTCCACAGTTGACTTTAGGACACCTTCCTGATTACTTCCACTAGTTCTATTTGTTAAATTAAATGGACGAGAATTCTTCTAGGAAACAGACATAAGAACAATTTCCTAAATAACACAAGCTATTCCAACGCAAATTTTGAAAGGTCACTTATTTTCTCATTCAGATAACAAAATATGATTATCAATCTGAGCTCAAAGTCTTAGAAAAACCTTTCAATTTGGGCAGAGTTTTGCTTCTATAACAGAGAGATCTCCTTAAAACAATAAGAGATATTACAATATATAGTGCTTCAAGAAAGACTTGGGCACTTTGTTTCATGGAAATGGCCCATGCTACATTCAATGCCTTGAATGTATATCTATGAAAGAGCCATGCTGGAATAGGTCATCAGCCTTAACATTGGCATGTTAATTCTTCTCAAATGTCTCCTCCAAAGTATGGGCCACCTGGTCCTCTTCTTGATATTTGCACAGCTATCCATTTCACCTTTACTCAATCTAGAAAAATAGGCCCCGCTATTGAGTGCTCGCACTCTCTAATGTCCACTTGGTGGACTATTTCACCTACTACAATAACGTCTACATAGATATTTCTAGTCTTTCCCTCTTGTTCCCTCTTTTCCTAACACATTTTATCTCTTCCTCATGATCTAAGGTCTCAGGCTATCTCTTCCCTTTTTGCTGGTTGCTGAGTTTGATTTAAGGTTCTGTGCCATATTTGAAAACAAACGAGCATTTTATTACCTTGAATTTGACATCCACAGGGATGTCACTAGTCGTTGGTCACTTGAACCACGTTGAACATTGAAATTTTTAACCATGAGAATGCATTGGTTCAATGGTTCAACTGTTCGGGCAGTCTTATCGGCTCTTTGGTTCAATCGCTTCCTTTCCCCTTCGATTGAACCATCTCTTAAAACTTGTCTCTAGAATCTTCCACTTCCTACCTTTTCTTGAAGATTCCTTGAACCTTTGAACCTTTAAACCTTTGAACCATTTTGGTTCAAAGTTCAATGGTTCATTCTCTTTCTTTGAATCCTTTGGTCCTTTGAAGTTTGTAGATCCTTGTTGAACTCATTGAACCTTTGAACTTTGAACTCTTTTGGTTTAAGGTTCAATGGTTCAATAGTTCAATCTTTTGTTCTTTGAAGCCTCATTTTCGTTAAGTCCTTCGAATCCGTTAAACTTTATGAAGCGGTTGAACTTTAAACTTGCCAAAGCACTTAACTCTTTAAGTCTGCTGATGTCATTGAACCTTTGAACCTGTTGAAACTTTGAACCTTAGGAGGCAGGGTTTAATGGTTCAATGGTTCAAACTTTCTATTTGAAGCCTGTTGATGGACCTTTTGGTTGAACTTCGATGTTGAACCAATCTTGAAATTGCCTTAGTGTTTAGAACTTGTTCCTTCGTGAGAGCTTGCCTGTTGATGTTGTTGAACCTGTTGAACCTGCGAGTCCCTTAGCTGAAAAATCTTGAATAATTGAAGAATTGGAGCGCTCAAAACATTTTTTGAGAAGAGAAGAGAGAATTTTGTCCTGTAGGACAAAAATAGTTGATATGTTGTCCCCAAAAATGAGTGACAGATTTTGGGAACAACAATTTGTTGAATGTCAAGGTTAATGTTGTATATTGTGATCTTGACATTGATTGATGTGATAAGTGCTTCCTCCCCCATCAACCTCGTGATCCTGCTAAAAAAATTGATGAAGATGCAGAGTAACCTGAGATTGCATTTGAATATGATGAGATTTTGATGTTTGATTGTCAAATCTCCCAAAATAAAATGTCTATCTCTATAAAACTGTTGAGTGCTACCACCATTTGACTAATTTTGGAGTGCAGTCAAAGAGGTATGTGTCTCAACTTCTTAATTTTTTAATGATGTAAACATGACACAAGTATATGAATTATCCAATCATGACTTTGAATTTTTATAATTTGTGATGGGGAAATTCCTCCAATTGAGGATAAGCAACTATTAATTAATGCAGTAGTTACCCAAGAGAAATAATATAGTCTGAGAAGCAAGAAATGAGGTGTTATTCATCAAGAGACTACCCCTAAAAATCAAAGGGTAGGGGATGCACATAAGGAAGTTAATAAAACCAAAAAAGTCCCTAATTCTTTCAATCTAGCATTGTTTCCCAAACTATCAAATAGAGAGGTGCTCTAGCAAAGAATATAGAACCTTTGTTATCCACTATCTCTAAGGGTGAAAATGATGCTAGATAAAACCTACATCTAAAAACATTGTTAGTAATGCTAGTTCATCTCATATTGTTCCAAATTTGACTTTGAATGACTATATTCCCATTGAAGGTGTTGTCACCTTATTCTAAATACTCCCCTTCCTCAGTACAATTTGTGTGATATCACCCAAGTGTTGAGCCAATTAAAAATTGCTATGCCACATATTGAGTTGCTAAAAATACTAGAACATAGGAAAAGGGCATTTGAGTATTTGGAGTTTAGTGAGAATGTAGATACCAATGAAATGAATTTAGTTCAAACACTCCTAGATGATGAAGAGTTAGATGAGGTTATTGAACCAATCCTAGAGGTTTATTTAGGGATTGCATTAATAGAGAGTTAGTTGGATGTTGACCCATTTAATACCACCCTAATGATTAATGATTTGACTATTCACAACTATATGTTTGATTTTGGAGCCTCTTATAACATGATTCCCCTAGGTTTACTTAATGAGATTGGAGTGAAAATAACATTTTCATTTAACAAGTGTTATGCCATGGACTCATGAGAGGTGCCAATTATTGGATAAGTCAAAGGATTGCTAGTGCAATTGGTTGTGCATCCAGGTAAGTTTATGAACATGTATGTGGTAGTTGTGGATTGTCCTCCCATGTGGGGGATGCTACTAACATGGAAATTGGCTGCCAACATGGGTGGTAGTGTGCAGATGGATCTTTTGTATGCCACCATTACTTTGGAGGGTAAGATGGTCAAACTTCATAGAGAGCCTAAGATGATACATATACATAAATATATAAAATGGGCTCTACATGAGGTGATGTACACTGATGTGGAATTAGGTAGCTTTGTTGGAAACATTGATTACATTGAATAATCTATTGTTCTTTATGCTGGGTTTTACAATGAAAGCAATGAAGTTTGTAGAATGTCTTTTGATGGGGCTTGGTCCAATATTCAAAATTGATTTGGGGTTGTCTTATATGCCCCTAATAAGAAATATTTCAAGTTTTCTTTCAAGTTGTATTTTGAGTGCACAAACAATACTACTGAGTATGAAGCATTCTTACTTGGTTTGAGAATTGCTCGAGAATATGGAATTACAAGTATGATTGTAAAGGGTGATTCTAAGTTAGTGGTTAAGGAGGTCCACAATGATTATGCCACCAAAAATAAAAGGTTTAAACAATATAAAAATGTTGTATGGGACTTGATAGAATTATTTGACACTTTCAACATTTGCTATCATGATAGAAGTTTCAATGAGGAAGATAAAAAACTTTTAGGGTTGGGTACTCAGTTTGAAATTGAAAATATGAACCCTCATTGTCAATATTAAGTGGAGGTAATTGTTAGACCCTTAGTCCTAGAGAACATTCATTGTTGGAAGTTTTTTCATGATGATAATCAAATTAGAAGGTTTTTGAATTGTGAAGTAGAATTTTAAGACTAGATCATAGACTTGGAATCCATGGTTCAGACCTATGATAGGAAAGAAATTATTTTTGGGAAGGACATCATTTAAATAAATAAAAACACTATCCCTAGAAGATTGGTAAGTTTAAAGGCATCTTTTGACATAATATACCAAATTAAAACTCAAGATATCTTTATCTCAAAAGATGTGACTAAATGCAATTTGGGATCTCACAAAAATCCAAAGAAGGTCTAGCTATGTACTAACTTGAGTTTAGACAAGAATAAAGCCTACATGTAGTTTCTAAAAAAGTACTAGGATTTAATGGCTTGGTCTTATTCTAAATTGAAAACATATATGGAGGATATGTTTCAAAATGTCATCCCATTACATCCTGATAACAAACCTTTCAGTCAAAATAAGAGGCATATTAATGCCATCTTGGCCACCAATATGTGAGATGATTTAAATAAACTAAGAGATAATGGGAATATTCAACCCATCAGATATTCATCAAAGATGGAAAACTTATTAATCATAAGAAATAAAAATGGTGACATCCACTTGTGTGTGGAGTTATAAAATTTGACCAAAGATTATTTAAGGATAACTACTCTTTCCTAATATGGATAACCTATTTCAAAGTGTTATAGGATTATAAATGTTATCTACATTAGATGGTTTTTCAAGATATAATGAGGTTGTGGTAAAATAATATGAGAGACTCAAGACTGTATTTACAATGCCTTGGGGCACATATGTCTAGATGAGCATGCCTTTCAATTTAATGAATATTGGTGAAATTTTCTAAAGAGATATGGATGTTGATTTTCTATGGGTAATTACAAAGTTTATTTTTGTGTACTAGGATGACATTATAGTGTACTCCAAGAATAGAAAATAGCATTTGGATCATCTATAAAAAGTGTTCCTTATATCCAAGGAATTCAACATTTCACTTAATCCAAAGAAGTGTCACTTTAGAATATAAAAGGCCAAGTTGATGAGACATATAGTGTCTAAGGATGGTGTCATGATAGATCTAGAGAGAGTGGAATCCATTGCCAAATTGCCTATCCCAAAGTACAAGAAGAAAATTCAATCTTTCTTCAGACAAATTAAAATTTTAAGATGGTTTGTGTCTAATTTTGTATAGATCACTCTGCCTATTACTTCTATGCTAAAGAAATACCAAACCATCCAGTGGGAGGAGAAGTTTGTGTAAGAATTCAATGACATCAAGGGAGATTTAAAGTCTGCCCCTATCTCAGCCAGTCCTAATTAAACAAGAGAATTCTAAATATTCTCTTTTGCATCCCATAGTACTGTAGCTGTGGTTCTACTAAAAAATAATGATGATGGTCATGAGCATTCCATAGCTTTCTATAATAAAAATATGCAAGGATGAACTAAATTACACTATCATGGAAAATTAATATTTTGACCTCTTGAAGGATATTAATACCTTATATTCTGAATTAAAAGACCATTGCATACATCCCACATATAATGGTGAAGGACGTCTTGACTCATATTAAAATATCAAGCAAGAGATACAGGATGGTCAACAAGTTGGAATATTATGACATGGAGATCTACACTAGTAGGTTTGTACGAGGGATGGGTATATCCAAGATCATGGTTGAGAGCAATTTTCAAGTTGTCGAAGTAAAAAATGTTGTGGTATAAAGATATTGTTTATTACTTGCAAAGTTTGAATTGTCCCCCTAACTTGTATAATAATCAAAGGAGAAATCCTAAACTTGTTTATTGAAAGTATATCTTAATATAAAGTGGATTTACATTTTTTAAAAGTGTGAACGCAGTAGAAAATGAAACCACTTTTAAGTAATATGAGATAAAGGTGGCAGATCAGTTCAAAACGAAGATAAAAAAGGGCTATAAATTATTTGGCGAAAGTAGAATCCAGTTCACGATTTGTCATGTATATTGTAAAGAATTTAGTTCCCTCCTCAACCCTTTTCTAGGACCTTATAACCTTATTTAGGTAGTTTATATATTTAGATCTGTGTATGTTAGTTATTTTCCTTTTACTAGTTCTTCTTGTGTATCAATAAGTTCCTAGTTCCAACATGATAAGGTACATAACCTTTTTCAATACATATTATGAGATTATTCCCAAGGTTTGATATCTATAGCTAATCACCAAATATAGGCCCATAACCCTCTTTAATGTCTCTTATGAGATTATTTCAAAATCTATGTCCCTAAATATTATGTACCTTCTTCCCTTAGTTTTTTAACAAGAGCAAACTATATTGATCCAAGATAGATATATATTGTACCACATCATCTTTTTTTTGGAAGGGATGTAATCGGACTTAAAAGTATAAGGCCTTGTTTGTCAAATTTGTATTTGAAAAATCCCATGAGAATATTGAATGGTCTTTCAAAATTGTCACGTTACAAGCATTGGGTTCTGGTCCTATATATGTTCACTTGATATAGAATCTCTTTAAATAAGATTTTGTTTGCCTCACTATCAATGCCCATAAAATCTAAGAATATTAAATTCTTTTAGTCCATTAGGCAAGGCTACCCACTATTTAACTTATATTCCCTTGCTAAAAAATATTTTTGATATATGTTGGGAGACTATACCTATAGAGTGTCATTCAATGGAGTTATCCTCCCCCACTCACCTCTAGATAAAATTATTAATGACCTCCTTCCATACGAGTCTTTACTTGTGACTATGGAGGATCAAATGGTTGAGGTAATGGTCGCCCATAATAGCAACATTGCCAATTTGGTAATTTAGTTACATTTTGTTTTAGGAAATAATAAATAAAACATAAACAACTAATGCAACTAAAGAGTCTTCAAATGGTAGCACAAAAACTAATGCAACTAAAGAGTCTTCAAATGGTAGCACAATTTAATTATATGTTATATGTTGAATCTACATCTAAATAATTTCAGTTACCTCAAAATTTAATTTTACTATAGATATTCCAATAATAATAAATAGGCATAAAAATTCAAGAATGACCTTAGTGAAAAATAAAAATAAAAGAATGTTATCTTCTCAATTCAATATTTCATAAGAGTTTTATTAAATTAAAATTTAACCTAATAAATTACAATATTCTTTAAATAAAACACCAAATTCACATCCAATCCTTCTTCATTAACATGATTTAATAAAAATGACATTAATAATAATATCTAACATTTACATGTTTCATGTGCTATCAATCTCAATCACATGTTTCAACATTGATATATTTTTTCTATCAAAATTATTATATTAAATATTTTTAGTGCTCTTTTTGGGTTCATAAATAATATTAATACTTATTATAGAAATTATTAATCTCATATTTATTTTAATTTTTATGTACTATAAATCATAATCATATATTGTAATATTAATATGGTTTCTCTATCAAAATTATTATATTTTTAATACTATTTGTGACTCACAAAAAATATTAATTTTTATTATAAAAATCATAGTCTTCATATTTATTTTATTTTAATTTATTTTTTTGAGGCTGACTATCCATCCTCCCAAGACATCACTCCTTGATTAGAAGGGTTGAGATTATCGATGCCTTACACTGTGATGTTATAAATATGGTTGATCTCATCTTCCAGATCAATGCTTTCTACATAAGGGGTCCTTGGTCACTTGAAATGGGAATGAATACCCTTTTCATTCCATTTTCAAAGGTCATATATCATTTCTTGAAGCACATATCTACATTGTTGGCATAGTACCATAGCCTTCCTAGCAATGGTGGATAGTTATCCTCTTTAGCTAACTTGATTACCTCAAAGTCAATACAGAATTTAGTGCCCATAATATCTATAATGGCACCCTTTATAATTTTTATCAGTTGTGTTTATGTCTTATTGGCCCTGAAAATTACATGGGTAGAAGTCCTTAAGGCTGGCCTACCCATCCTTTACCATGCATTTTTGGTTAAGTTATTGACATCGGTATCGATGTCGATCAATACCTTGCAGATGAACCATCCATCAATGGTGGCATTCACTAGGAGTTCTTGGTCATACTCTATGTTTTTTATATGCCTAACCATTTTTTGACCTTGTGTGTTTCTCAAAAATACCCGCACATTGTATATGTATGGCAGTCACATTTATAGTGCTTGGTCTAACCATATATGTAACATGATCATGATGGGAACCTTCCTCCACCATGTCCACCACCTTGCCCTCTAATGCCTCTATACATCTCATAGCTTGTATTCTACTAGTTTTAACCCTTATTTAATTCAACTTCTTTCGCTCATGTTACTTTCATTATGTACCATGCACCTATCCCCATGTCCTCATGCATCCCATCAATTACATGACAATTAGCCATGTTATGGGTATAGGCATCACATTATCAACAATAGGTAGTTTTGCTGACCTAATGGGCACATTGTAATAAAGGGAAGTTATGAACATAATATTCCTCATGAAAAACTTCATAGTTGAGGGTAAGTGTGTGCACATTCCTTTGAGGAAAGTTTTTTCTATTATGGCCTTCCATTTCACATTTGGTGCAGCAGAACATGCTTTGAGCATCCAACGATGAATTAGTTGTCAACTTTTATAGTTGGAAGGCTATAGATGCAATTTGTGCCTCCATGAAAGGGCTAATTCCTATATCATCTCTCCCTACTACCTTAACTCTAAACATAGCTTCAAGCACTTTAGGAAGGTCCATGAATGTTTTCATGGATAACACCCTTTTGAAAGGTATTAACAATCCTCTAATGAACCATTATGCATGTTGGGATGGGTGAATATCTTAAGAGAGATTACAAAGGAGAGTCTTAAATCTAGCATCATATAAGCACATGCTCTTTGATAATCCCCACTTGATCTCTTTGAGCGTAATGATGCTATGCTACTCAAACTTAGGTATATCAAATTCTTTGAAGAAGACTTCCTTTAGTGTGTCATAATCAACCATAGCTTGATTAGGATCAAACTTCCTATACCAATTATGGGCATGATCAAGTAAGGTTATCACAAATTAACTTTCCTTACACTTAGACTAGGTTATTCCCTGAGTATGCCATTATAATTCATACTTGATCACATGCTCTACGATGTTCTCCACACCTTGATACTCAGTCAAGCACATGCCCATATTGTAATAAATTTGGGGTGAGGGAGTAATTATTGTTTAAGGTGTTTGTACCCCTAGTAATTCTCCTATTATTGGTTATCTAATGCCTGCACCCATTAGGATAGGTGTTGGTCCCATGGTTAGTAATGATAATGTACAATATGATGGTGTTATACTATTGACTAGTGGTATGGGGCCACTTCTTATGGGATATTACCTAGGTTACATAGCTGACATTAGTTGGACTAAGGTGCTTACACATATGTTTTGTCTAGTCATGCTAGCACCTTGAGGTCTAGAGGTATCTTCAATTAGCTCCTCTTAAGGGATAACTTGTTAAATAACAAATTTTTGATGCAAATCTATAAAATGATCAAAGTCTAAGTCGATAATGAGGTCAATTGTTAATATTTTTTCTTCCTGTGGGGGATCCAGTGCATGATCTTATGCCATAGGTTCAAAGGGGGAGGTACATTTGATGCATCTCCAATGATCAATTTCTATAAGGACTTTGAGCATTCACTGGTCAAATTTAGAGCTTGTTTCATTGCCTCAAGGTTTCCTTCCTCTAGGCATTTCTACTATTCAAGAGATCCTTCCCCATGCCCTTTCTGCTCACTACGAGTCCTCTTGGCACTTACATGTTGTAGATATTCCATCATCTTGTGCCTCCTCTTGTTATAAGCTTGTATCTAGAGCTCTTACTTGTCAATATACTCATCTCCTTCCATTGTAACTCACCTACACATCTCCTTCTTCCTTAATGTACTACTCATATATGAGAGGACTTTAGCCTTCCATCCTTATGGTTTCAAAGCTCTAATCCACCATTAAATTCTTAAGTTTAGTGTCAATTTATTTCACAAACACACCTTTGGGTTCGTACAAGGATTGATATTTTACTTATTTAGGATAGGAATATATTGATACTATGAACTCAAGTATGTAGTTGTTCAATAACCCTTGCTACCATTTTTTTGTAGCTCTTGTCCAAATGGCATCTATGTTCTCAAGCCTCTCTAGGCTCTCTTTCATATACCCAAGGCATTGTCCATAGATTTTACTTCTTTGTGTCACATAAGTAGACAACCATTGGTACACTTGCTTTGGTATCTCACAAAATAAAACCTCATACAAAACATCATATAAATGGTTCTAGACCCAATTCCTTGGGTTCTATCCTTTACAAGTTGGATGCCTTAGTGCAAAGCTATCTTCTACTTATTCCATCTAGTGCTCAATGTTCTCAAGGGAGAGTTAGATCATTGTTATGGTGCATAACTTCATCAACAAAATTCAATAGGTCCTATCAATGAAACCAAAATGTTGTATAAAAGTGGGCATTTTAGTCAAAGGCCTAATCAAGCACTCACCTAGTTGTCTAGTTCAAATTTATGTCAGTTCCAATAGGGCACATACCTTGAATAATATTAGGGTGCTCAACATTTATCACTTGACTTAGCTATAATCACTTCACGTAAGGTGCAAGCCTTATGTTCTCACCCAAAGTGTAGTAGATAAGGGATTGGGGTCTATGTTGGGATAGTTGTGTCATGGTACAACTTTATCCTTTGGGTAGTTTGGTTAGTGAAACAACATTTATGCTTCCATGGGTGAAATATTTTGATATCCTTGGCTTAATGGCATTCAAGCACTTGAGGGTTAATTGGGTATCTAGTTGAAAGACTGAAGCGTAGGTTTGTGCTTAGGCATGGGTATCATTATGAGGCACAAGGTCTTACCCATAATTTGAGCCTTTCCTATATTAGGCATGGGAGTCATCATGAGATACATACATGTCATAGATGAATTAGGTTAGGAGCTCATGAGAGCTCAACATACATACTATAGACTTAAGCATTCAATCCATCAAACATTGCACAAAGCTTTCATCATTAACATAGTTCAACAAAAATACATATATAAGTCAATATAAATTGAGAAAATGATTGACATAAGCTAACAAAGGATGAAAGGCTCAAAGAAAATATTTGGAATTATAATGGGGATTAATAAAGGCATCTTGAACTAAGTTCTAACTCTAATGGTGAACATCTATATCCAATCTGCTAGGGCTTCACTACTCCATTCATCTGTCTCTCGCTAACTAGATTTTGCTTCCTTTTATAATGCTTCAAGGCATCTTAGGCTCTTGAAGGATGGATCACTTTGATTTTTTATCTAGCACTAGATGTACTCATATTTCCAGCTCCAATATACTACCTTAAATGATCCATCACTGTCCCATGCACTTGCTTCGTAATGAAGATTAATCTAAAAAGGAGTTGTTAGCCACTTGCCAACTGGCACAACTAGAAGACAAAATAGCAATCATGACAAATGATTTCCTCATTCCAAATTAAATTTTATATTGTCATGTATCTTATACATAGATGGATTTGGGGCCCAAAATTTTTCCCAGTGGAACACAAGCAAAAGATGATGACACATACACTTCCCAAGTCACTGGCTAGGAGACTATTTTAGATGTCAATGACTTTCCAAGCTTAGGCTGGGGTCCTCATGATGTGGATCCTCTGCCTTCTGTCCTTGCTCTTGCTACATGAAAGGTATATTTTTTAATGACTTTATGATTTGTTTCTAGGCTTTACCTAGAATATGATACTTTTGATTTTGTTCCTAGGCTCTGCCTAGTCTGATGTGGTGTGCTTTCATACCGCCTTTATTTTTTGTGAACTATTTGTATATTTCTATTATTTTAATATATAGATATATTTCATAAAAAAAATATACTGGGTTGAGGGAAAAATTCATGATTTCATCATAACTGTAGTTTAATGGTCAAATTTTAGATTGAAAAGGTAGTCTCATCCCATTAAGTGGGTTCGTTTGTGATTGTTAATAACTATAATAATTAATAGTTTCCTTGATGGTACAAGTTATGCGAGAAGGATTTAATTTATTTTTTTAAGTAAAGTGGAGTTTGGTTAAGCAATATTTTTACTTCTGTATAATTTATGATTGTTAATCTAATCTCAATTTTTTTGTATAAAGTATTAGTAAAAAATAATTTGATATTTTTTATGGAGGTGATGGTAGAAATTGAGGTAGTATATTTATTCATATAATATGATAATGAACTCTATCAAGAGGACATATTTCTTTTCACAAAGCAATGAAAAAATAATCGGGAAGGGCAAGGACATATAAAGCATAAACATACTAAAAGACTTGAAGTTATTTAAGCAACGATGTTGAGAGGAAATGAAAATACACCCTAAAAAACTCCTCATATTTACAACAACAATAATAAAAATATAATAAACATGAAATATACACAAAATTTGTAAGAAATCAATAACAAAAAATCTGTAAATAACATGTATATATGAATGATATAATTATTATAATATAATAATTATATAATATATATACTCTATTATATTATATAATATGATATAATGTAATAGATTATATATATTATATAATTCTTATACTCTAATAAGTATAATATTAATTATATCATATATACTATATATATATATAATTAATTGTAATATAATTTATATTATTATAATTATTATATAATAGTAAAAGTTATTAGTGTTGTGTCAGATTAAATGAAATTTTGAATTATTAATCTTGTAGGTGGTTTGAAAGTTGTCTAATATGCTATTTATATCCATCAGTCCCACATACCACCTAAAATGGTGCAAACCTATAAATGTTTTAGTATCATCCACACTAGATTCAAATATTTATTACGTTTCTCATTTTAAACTATTATTATAAAAATGGAATCCTTGTGTTTTGGTGGATATCTTTGGTTATTGTGTCCAATAAAGCACTTGATATGGTTAGATATATATTAGGATCCTATGCACTAAATTTTTTCTACAACTTATTAATATTTTTTGATATACCCATTCAATATTCACCATGAATGATATAATGAGAAGTGAAAAATATGATGTATTAATTTATTCTTAAGATTAAATTTATTTAAGTCTAATAAATTTTTATACAAAAAAGTGGAAATGCTTTGCCATAGAAGATGCCTTGCATGAAAATAGTATCAATTTTACCCCTCAACAATTATGTGAGGGGTCTAGGTTATTGGCAACCTTTGAGAATTGTGTTTAGTAGAGAGATTGTCATTATTATAGAAATTAATTATTATTTCTTCAATTAATGTGCCATTATTGTGGGCCAATGTAAATTTTCAACAAGTCTTCATTGATGTATCGTACGAGGTGACAACATTATCTTGTAAATTTGAAAATAAAAATATATCGTCAAACTCCAAAGTACCCAAAAAAATGGTCCTTGAGAAAAACATAATTAGGTGGATATGTTTACACACTCTTTCTCCAAAAGTGACTTACAACGTAAAAGTCACATACACCAAGAATGTCCTTTCTCCTTGCTCCATAATTTCTTAGGCATTGTTAGGTTTGGGACTTTGTGATGTAATCTTATATCGCCTTTTTGATGAATAGTGTTATTTTAATGTAATATCAATATAAAAATATATATTTCAATAAATATTAAATGAAATTATCAAGGTAAAATTTAAATATAAAAAATAGAGAAAACTTTATCATGCGATATCACACACCCCATTTTTGTAATAAAACGGAAAAAAGGGTAAGGTTTGCATGTGGTGGAGTATATACAAATTTACAAAAAAGTGAAACTACTTAAGGGACTAAACTTAAAATAATATTTTTCCATCATGTGATAGTATTAGGACCTATGGTAGTATGTCTCAAGAGGCCTTATTTTTCTTGATATATTTTTGGTTGTAAAATACAGGACTCTTTAATAGGGTGATGTGATGAGAAAATTTTGAAACAAAATAAGTTTTATTTTTTAGTAAATGAGACTATATTAATTACTTTTTCATCTACTAACCAACATGCATAACTAATATTCCCCAGACTTGTGGACTATTAAATGATAACTTATCTCAAATCCCTAAAAAACTATTTATCAGAGTTGTTTCCAGAATCTAGATAATGTGAATGCAATGGAGATGTGATCACATGAGATGAAGCAAGTGCACAACACATGGATGCTAAAGCAATTTGAAATTATACAAGAAGCTAAACTTCACAAGAAAAAATGGAGAAAACCCAATATTTGATTAACATGAGATGGCCAAAGTGAAGAATACATATAGGAGAGAACGTAAGTAACTCCTCCACAAAAGGTGGCCAAGGCACCCCAAGAATAGACTGTAACTCCTCCATGAAAGGTGGTGACAAGGTGTTAAGAATAGAGAATTAACTCCTATCAAGGGAGTTACTTATGACACCTATGACACAACTATGACACACATCTCCACATAAGCTAGCCTATCCCAAAAATGTAGGATAACTCCATGTAAGCACAAGAAATACAATTTTCCTAATTAAAAAATAGGGAAAAATAAAGACCTACACTAATAGCCCCCCATAAGCATAGCTTAGGTGGGCAGTGTGGAAATATAAAATGGGTCCCGACAACTAGACCTGATGAGGTACCCATGTACAAATGCAATCTCTCATAAGATAGAGAAAAGGAGAAAACCCATAGGAAAAAACTCCCCCCCCAAAAGAGAAACATAAAATAAATAAGAGGCTAGTGCCTCGTGCACCCCCCCAACCCCCCTCCCCCCCCGCCCCCCTGAAGATGATGCTACTATAGATGTGTACTACACCCAAAGAAGAGCTCGTAGATGAATGAACTTGCTCTTAGTGAAAGGTTTGGTGAAGATGTCTGCAATCTGCTCTAAAGACTGGAAAAATATCAAGTCAACGACCTGACTATGAATAAGCTCCAGAATGAAATGCATGTGAATCTCTATGTGCTTGGTCCCTTGGTGCTGAACTGGATTCTTGCAAATCTAAATGGTACTTTGGTTATCATAATAAATGATGGTGGGGTGCCTGAGAGGAATGCCAAACTTAGAAAGGATCCCCTGAAGCCAAATAGCCTCAGTAGCTACATTAACATCACCCTGTTGAGCTGTTAATGCCTAAATGACAAACCCACCACCTATTCTAGCCTAAAAACACCCTTCCCAATATAAGAAGAATGTAGTTTTTAATCCTAAGTTCAAACACACATAAAACAAAACTTGTAACTCATTTTTGTGAATCATCAGATCTCTCCCCTACCTATTTAGTACCTATAATCACACCTTGAATCATTCAGGTGGAACCTTTAGGCGCAATCAACGGCACAATTTATAGTGATGGATCCTAAAATAAAACTTTTTAGCATTTAATAAACTACTTTTTGAGCTCTAACTACCATTTTTACCTCCCCAACCTCTAGTTTAGAATCTATCACTTTAATCACATCTCAATAATAAAATTACACATGATCACACTTCCATGACATTAAAATCCACCCATAAGTAAATTTTTAAAATTGAAGTTGTGGTTGCATAACTCTTATTGGAATGCTTCCTGACAAAAAATTGGCACTACCAACACGTCTAGGGGGAAGATAACATCTAGGACCAAGTTCTTAGACTACCATCACAGATGATCAATAAATAAACCAACCATTACAATCTCAATAATGTCTTTCTCATTATACAATAAAAATGGGTTTTTTAAGATGAAATTCAAAATACATAGAATGAAACTAGTAACTCACTTTTACAAACTATTAGATCCCTCCCTTGCCTATTTAATCCCTCAAATCACACATTGGATAACTAAGGTGTAGCCTTTGAGATTAATATATGTTAAAAATTTTAGTGATGATTCCTAAAATGCAACATTTTACCATTGAATAGGCAACTTTTTGAGTTCTAATTACCATTTCTATCTTTAGGGCCTCTAGCTGATAATCTATCACTTTGATCACGTCTAGATAGGTAAATTACATGTGTTCCCACCACCAAAACATTAAAATACACCTATAAATGAATTTTAATTAAATTTTAGGAGTACATAAACACTAAGTACTTAAAAAATTATCTTCTCTTATCTTGAAGAATATGGAATTCTTTACTTACAGTGCCAACCATTTGAAGGTGGAAGCTTATTTGGCACCACTAACCTACAAAAAATTATTATTAAGTAATTAAAAAATAAATTCATATGTACTACCTAGAAAATAAAAAACATTTGGTAAAATTAATTACATATACATTTAAAAAGTCAACATATCTACATATTTCAATCCAATGAATGACTATGATTTGCTCTAACCTTGATATTATCAAGAATATCATCATGGTCTGACTCCTAAACTTTACATAGTTTCTTTTTTAATGACCTCCCATGATAGTTTTGTAATTGAATATTTATTTGAAGAATCAAATTTGATTAGTACATTATTTTCCTATGTGTTTCAAACACTTTAAACAACCATTGATCTAATTTTTTTATATGATATTATTGAAACCAAGTTCCAATGACTACCACTAACCTAGTGGGATAGTCAATTTTTTCTCCATCTATAACTAGGGAATTTTATTTTTTATTTCTCTCTACACACTGCCACAAGTAATAATATATGTCCTCTTCATTTTATACATCTGTAATAACTACAGAAACATGTCTTGTTTCATAAAAAACCATTTTTAGTGACACTATGAAGGTATATAATGAGAATAAATTATATAAAAAGAAAATTATTCTTCCTAGCTACACTAGATCATATACATTATCAATGTAATCTAAAACTTTCATATCTATAAGTTATAATACTATTAGAACCTAATCTGTGTTGATTAGAATTAGAAGTTTAGAACTCTAGTCATCCACCCATTCTTGTGACTCATACTCATTCTAAATATATTACATGCATGGATAACAAAAACATGTCAAGCATCTCATTTGAACAGTCTAAGAACTTGAATTTGAGCTATGAAAGGAGTAGATCTCACTTAAACCTGTTATAGTCATACAATCCTCATATATTTCCAAGTGTTCTTCCTCCATTAACCATAAATGTATATGAATATTAGAATTTGGTTGATCACCATGACACATGTTATCATTACACTATTCAACCACAATTTTTGCATCTATCAAATTATCACCCTCTTAAAATTTTAACTCCTCCCTTGTAATGATTCTTTTTACATATGATCCAACAACATCATGCTCCCTTTTTCCATGGATATCCTCAGTAAAAATCTAAATGTGTTCTACACCAATGATAATGCCCATCCTGCTCAACCAATAAAACATCCATGCATTTTTGAATTACAATGTGCAATTCTCTGACCAAATATAATTTTGATTGAAATTAATGTTCCTCTAACTCATTTGTTCATATAAATTTTAAAAATAAACTTGCACATACTATAAATAATGTCATCAAGCATCATTAATATAGAAATGGTACTTATTTGGTATTCATTTTTATACTCTATCCTATCAGGAGCATGTATTAATATTATATACATGAATACGAAAACTTTTGATGAGTTGTAATGTTGTGATTGAACTTCTGTTTATGGTTTGAATGTGTAATTTTTAAAAAACTCAACTATTGAAATAATTTACCCAAGTGGGAATCTATCATTTCAAAACTTTATATGTTCATCCAACCATATAGCCTTGTGTGTCTGCCTAACATACTCATAAATAATTTTCTCCCTCAATTTGACAAAAAATTCAGAAACAAGTATATTTTTTGTAACAAGATCATACCTTTTATATTTTTTCCATGATTTATTTGATAAGTCACTGATTTATATTTTCTTAAACTAACTAATTTATATAAAATTTCACATGTAATATCTTCATGGATACATTTTTTTAATGTCGGCAATCCACCACAAATGTTACAATTTCCTTCTAAATATGATTTATTATAAAATAATTATCCATCTAATAT
The DNA here is from genome assembly GCA_037957365.1 of Torreya grandis. Classification (NCBI taxonomy): domain Eukaryota; kingdom Viridiplantae; phylum Streptophyta; class Pinopsida; order Cupressales; family Taxaceae; genus Torreya; species Torreya grandis. The sequence goes on along the minus strand of JARHVA010005620.1, from coordinate 730,235 downwards.
TTTACAAAAAAATATTTGAAATAAATTTCTTGGATTATTTTTGTGTAAATTCAATGCTAGACTCTTACAAAATGTTTTTAGTATGCAAATTACAATGACTATTGTGAAAAACATCATAGTGCATTGAAAATTTTACATGTTGCAATGAAATATTGTCAATGTTGAAGTTAAGGTTTAAGAACTCTAATTCTAATGATTCTTGTCCAAAAAATGGCACTGAAAACACATATGATGGGAAATATAATGTATAATTCTAGGTTATTATCCTCACATCACAATCGATCGATAAACCCACCACCCATTATGGTGTCAAGAAAACCCTTCCCAATACAAGAAAAATGGAATTTTTAAGCCTAAGTTCAAACACACATAAAAAAACTTGTAATTCATTTATGTGAATATTCAAATCCTTCCAATACCAATTTAATCCCTATAATCACACCCTAAAGCACTCAAGTGGAACCTTTGATAAAAATATGTGGCTCAATTTACAATTATGGGTCCTAAAATGGAACTTTTTGGCATTAAATAGATGACTTCTTGAGTTCTAACTACCATTTCTACCTGCAAGACCTCTATTTGAGAATATATCACTTTTATCATGTCTATATAGTAAAATTACATGTTATCACATTACCCAAAAATTCAAATCCACTTGAAAGTACATTTTCACTACTGTATAGAAGGATGAAAATACTGACAACAAATGTTGTCAAATTTGAAGTTATGGTTGTAAATCTTTGATTCTGATGCTAAAATGATTAAAAATGGAATTTATAACACATCCAAGGGGAAGATATTATTTTAAAATAGGTTTATATCCTTGCATCATGCCAGATGAACAAACCCACCACCCATTATAGGCTTAAGAATGTCATTCCCAATAAAATAAAAGTGTAGTTGTAAATCCTAAGTTCAAACACTTGTAAAAGAAAGTTTGTAACTAATTTTTATGAACCATAAGATCTTCCCCTAAATGTCTAATCCCTATAATCACACTTTGAATCACTTAGGTGGAACCTTCAAGAGCAATCCATGGCATAAGTTATTGTGGCAGGTCCTAAAATACATCTTTTTGGCATTGAATAGATAATGTCTTAAGCTCCAACAACCATTTTTAACTCCCTAACCTATAGTTAAGAATATATCACTTTATTAACATCTAGATAGGAAAATTACACATGATCACACTGCCATGACATTGAAATACACCCATAAGTACATTTTAAATATTAAATTTGTGGTTGCATAACTCTAAGTATAATCCTTCTTGACCAAAAACTGAACTGCCAACCGATCAGGGGGGGTGGTTGGATATAACATCTAGGACTACGTTCTTCACCTCCCACCATCCATTATGGCCTCAAGAATGCCCTTCCTAATACAAAATAAAATTATTCTTTTAGACTAAGTTCAAACATGCATAAAATGAAACTTGTAACTCATTTATATAAACTATTAGATCCCTCCCTACCTCTTTAAGCCATTTATTCATATACTAGAGCAATCAGGTGGATCCTTTTAGATTAATTTATGATACAAGTTATAGTGATGAGTCCTAAATTGTAACATTTTGCCATTGATTAGGCATCTTCTTGATTGATAATTTACCATTTCTACCTCCAACTCCTCTAGTTGATAATTTATCTCTTTGATCACATCTATATAGGTAAATTACATGTGCTTTCACCACCACAATGTTCAAATCCATCCAGAAGTGCATTTTTATTAGCATTAAAGAGCATAGAAACATAATCTAATTAAAATGTTAGCTTCCCTTATCTTTAATAATATGGAATTAGTTACTAATATTGCCAACCATGTGAAAGTGAATGTTTTTTTAGCACCACTAACCTACAAAAAATTGTTTGTAAGTAATTTAAAAATAAAATCATATGTAATACCTAGATAGTATTGATTACATCTATATTTTAAAAGTTAACATATCTACATATTTCAATCCAATAAACCACTAGGATCTACTCTAACCTTGATAGTATCAAGAATAGCTTCTTGCTTTCACTCCTGAACTTTACATAGTTTCCTTTTTAATGGCCTCCCATGATAGTTTTACAATTAAATATTTATTTCAAGAATTAAATTTGAATATTATATTATCTTATTGTATCTTTCAAACTCTTAAAATAACCATTAATCTAAATGTTTTATAGGATATCATCGAAACCAAGTTTCAGTGACTACCACTAACCTAGTGAGATAGTCAATGTTTTCTCCATCTATAATTAGGGAAGTCATTTCTTTCTCTATCTACACACTGACACAAGTATTAATATGTGACCTCTTCATTTCCCTCATTTGTAATAATTTTAAAAACATGTTTTATATCACAAAAAAACTATTTTTAGTGACACTATGAATTTATATAATGAGGAAAATTGTACATAAAGGAAAATAATCTATATAGTTGTACTAGATCAGATACATTGTCAAAGTAATCTAAAAATGTCATATCTATAAGTTGACACATTATTCAAACTTAATATGTGTTTATTAGAATTAGAGGTTTGGAACTCAGTCATCTACCCACTCTTCTGACTCACACTCATTCCAAACAGAGTCCATGTATGCAGAACAAGAACATGCCAAGTGTCTTGTATGAATAGTCCAATAACTTAAATTTGAGCTATGAAATGAGAAGTTATCACTTGAACCCACTAGATTCATATAATACTCATACTTTGCAAAGTGTTCTTCCTTCATTAACCATAAATGTTTATAAATAGTACAATTTAAATAGTCACCATGACACATGTTCTCATTACACTATTCAACCATGGTTTTTACATCTATCAAATCATCACCCTCTTCAAATGTTAACTACTCCCTTGAAATGACTCTTTTTACCCATGATGCAAAATTTTCATGCCCCAATTTTCCATGAGGCTACCCATTTTCAACATCTAGCCTCGGTGAAACTCCAAATGTGTTCTACACTAGTGGTAATGTGCATCCTGCTCAACTAATAAAACATGAATGATTTTTTTAATTGTGATGTGTAAATGTCTGACCAAATGTAATGCTAATTCAAATTAATGTTCCTCTGACTCAATTATTCATAGATGTTCTGAAAACAACCTTGCACGTAATTTAAAAAATGTGATCGATCATCTCTAATATAGAAATGGTATTTCATTAATGTTATTCATTGCTAATCTATACTATTAGGTGCAAGCATTAATATGATTTACATGAATATGAAAACTTGTGATGAGTTTTAATATTGTGATTGAACTTCCATTTATGGTTTGAATGTGTATTTTTTAGAAAATTAGACTACTTAAATAATTGAACCAAGAAGGAATGTATCATTGATTACATTCATATGTTCATCTAACCATAGAACCCTATGCGTGTGCCTTGCATACTCATTAAAAAAAAATTCCCTAAATTTGACAATAAATTTAGAAATAGGTGTCTTTTTTATGACAAGATCACACATTTTATTTCCTTCCCATCTTTTAATTGATAAGTCACTGATTTATATTTGTTTGATCAAACTAATTTATGAAAAAATTTACTTGTACTCTCTTCATGGATATATTTTTTTATTTTTGACAATCCACCATAAATGCTATAATTTCCATCTAAACACGATTTGTTATAAAATAGTTATCCATCCAGTGTTTTGAAAAAAAATAGTTGGAAAAAATTCTCTAGCTGATTTTATTCAAAATTCAATAACACACTCCTGAAAAATGTTGTTAGCATGCAAATTACAATGAATATAGTAAATAAAATCATAGTGCATTAAAAATTCAACATGTTTCTTACAACAACAAGTGTTACATGTGTGATTTATTTTTACATAAAAAGGTTTGCCCATCTCAAAATATCTTTGAATAATAGAAATTTATTGATGTTTTTCCAAAAAAATAGACTACAATTGTGTTTGAGTCATATCCAAAAATTCTTTTATATGTGGTTCATGATAACGAGAACTAATTCTTCTTTTTACTACATCTCTTGCATTGGGAAAAACTCTTGTATTATCTTTCCAAAATTGAGAAAGTAAATCTTTTAGAGCATGCCTAGATCTAATTTGTATTAGTTTTATTAAGTATTTCACGTCTTTCAATTACTTTCATTAATGTTTTTCTATTTATATTAAGTGTTTGACTTGTTTTTTAAAGCATTCATTTCTTACATGTTTGGACATTTAATGCACAAGTTGTAAGTATATGTTGGGAAAAATTACAATCTTGGGTGCATGATTTTGGGCCTATAGTATAATACGCATCATGTAGATTTTAAACAATTTCATTATTTTCATCATCCATTTTAGATGTTATTAATCCTAATGTGTACATTATAGGTCTCATCTTAATAATTTTTTTCAAAGAATGAAATAATTCACATCTTTGACTATCATAACCCAAATTATGAAACAAACTATCCTAATTTTGTTGATCCAAACTTCTTGAATGGTGATTAGAGATTTTGTTATGCATTGGTTCTAAAATATTTTTGTCGACTTAAATTTAGTACTTGTCTTAAATCTATGCACAATTCTTCAAGGTTTTGTTAATGGTGGAATTTTTGAGTGGGTGTTTCAAAATCATTATTCATACCATTGTTTAGTAGTGGGATGACATTTTATTCATTTTTTATTTATTCATTATATGTTTCCATAAAATCTTCATGATTGTTAATTTGATCATTATTTATTTCAATCATTTTTTCTTCATTCATGGGGGGTATAACATTATATATAAACTCATCATCAACAAAACCAAAAACTTGGAACTTCAAATTTAAACTTCCAACATTATGTAATTCATTATTGTCAATTTCATTATTATTAGTTTTATGACGTTCAATATCATTTTAGAGTTATTAACTACATTTAATAGCTTTTTTTGGCCCAAGGTGACTATGTTGTTACCTATGACTCTTTTAAAACAAAGGAACATAAGAATAACTCTCCTACCAATCATATTGACATACCTCTATAATGCATGCACTCAAGTAGTGAAAGTATTATGAAGGTGGCTAGAGTTTTTTTAATAAATTTGATACTAATATTAATTAATTCAAAGGTAAGTAAAATGGGTTTTTTGATTCCATTCCCAGAAGAACTTACTTTTTTGCAATTTGTATTTTGTAGTCAAATTTTAGAAAGATTACTTTGAAAGAACAACCAAGAGATTCTTTTTATAGAGAAATCTAAGTAGAACTAAATAAATATGTTTTAGGCAAGGCCATTTTATTATTACTTTAATTTAGATTGTATTCTGAGATATCAAACAATTTTTTTGTGCCAACTACGTATAATTTAAGAGAAAATTACTGAAAGAAGTGATTACTACACCTCATTTTGCCCATCTAAGTGTCATAAAGATGACACAAGATAAAAATGTATTATTTTTGGATTAGTTTGAAAAATAAAATATCATATTTTGTTTCTAAGTTCTTAGAATGTCACCATCTTAAATTTGAACACTCACATTCATGAGGTTTGGTATTTACATATTTAGTTCAAAAAAATAAATGGGATATTATTTCAATGGATTTCATATCAAGAGTACCTCAATCATGAGGCATGCATGACATAATTTTTGTTGTTATTGATAAATCCTCTAAAATTACACATTTTATTGCATAAAACTCAATTGATGATGCACTAATGTTTGATAAGAAATTTGTGAAGGAATATTTTCACCTTCATGAGCTACTTGAAGTAATTATTTTTTATAGAGATAAGTTATTTCCTCAAGATTATGACAAACCTTGACTACTACATTTGGTATGTCTAAATTTAGATTTATCCAATCATTTAAAAATAGATGGAAAAATTGAAAGGTTGAATTAAGTTTTTGAGTAGATGCTTACAATGTATGTCATGGATAAATAATATAAGTGGGAATATTATCTCTAATTAGTGTAATTTTGTTATATTAATACATATCACTCAATGATAAATATGGAACATTTTGAATCCCTGTATGGTAAAAAATGTCTTACTCCACTTTTTTGGGAATGATTATAAAATAGAGTGTTAGATGGTCTTGAATTATTTCATGAGTATGAAAAATGAAATATCTCTTATTTGGAAAAGGATTAAATTTGTTCCTAATCTAAATAAGAGTTATTCAGACGCAATAACTGCAGTGGAATTTTAAGTCATGGATAATTTTTTTGTAAGAGTGAGTCCTCAAAAAGATTCTAAAATGCTTGCAAAGGCATCCAAACTAGTTCTATGATTTGTTTGGTCATTCGGCATTATTGTGAATATTATCCATATTTCTAATCACCTAATTCCTCCTCATATCTCTAAAATTTATGATGTGTTTCATGTTTATTTATCAAGAAAATATACACTTAATCCATATAATATTATTGATTGGACTCATATCTAAGTGGTGTAAGAGAAAATTATCTATCTAAAATTGATTGGAGCTTTTTATTAAGAGGACTCATATGACACCTGATCAATACACCCACCACCGATTTTGACCTAAAGAACACACTTCCCAATACAATAAAAATATTGTTTTAAAGCCTAAGTTCAAACACATGTAAAATGAAATATACAAGTAATTTTTATAAATCAATAGATCCTTACCTCACCTATTTAATCCATATAATCATTCCATGAATCACTTAATAATATCCTTAGATATAAATCCATGGAAAAAGTTGCAATAACGGGTCCTAAAATGCAAATTTTTGAAATGGATTAGACAACTTTTGAGTTATAATTGCCATTTCTACCTCTAGGACCTCTATTTGAGAATATATTGCTTCAATCACACACACACATATAGTAAAATTACACTTTATCACACTACCAAAATATTCAAATCCATCTGGAAGTACATTTTCACTACTTTTTAAGAGTGTAGAAACATTGATAACAAATGTTGTCAAAGTTGAAGTTGTGGTTATAAAACTCTAATTTTGATGCTTCTTGACTAGAACCTAGCACTACCAACATGTTTTAAAGGAATATAATGTCTAATAATAGTATTTTGGCCTCCCATCATGCTAGATCGACAAACCCACCACCCATTTTGGCCTCAAGAATTCCCTTCCCAATACTAAAAAGGTAGTTTTTATCCTAAGTTCAAACACAAAAAAATGAAACCTATAAGTCATTTACATGAATCATATAATACATAAATCACCTCTTTAATCCTTCTAATAACATTGTAAATCACTCATGAGAAACCTTGGAGATCAATCTGTGGCACAAGCTGAAGTGGCAGGTCCTAAAATGCAATTTTTTGGCATTAAATATATAACTTCTTGAGCTCCAACCACCATTTCTACCTCTGGAACCTCCAATTGAGAATCTATCACTTTTATCATATCTATATAATAAACTTACACGTGATCAAATTACCAAGAAATTCAAATCAACCCAAAAGTACATTTAAACTACCATTCAGAAACACAGAAAAACTGACAAAAATATTGTCAAAGCTGAAGTTATGGTTGTAAAAATTTGATTTTGATGATTATTGACCAAAAAATGGCATTGATAACACATTTTATTTTGTAGATAACATCCAATACTAGTTTATTAGCCTCACATCATTTCTGATTAATAAACCCACCACCCATTCTACCCTCAATAACACCCTTCCCAATACAAAAAAATGGAATTTTTAGCCTAAGTTAAAACACACGTAAAATGAAACTTGTAATTCATTTATGAAAATAGTCAGATCCTTTTACTACCTATTTAATACATATAATCACACTATAAGTCACTCAAGTGGAACCTTAAATATAAATCCATGTCATAAGTTTTAATAAATGGTCCTAAAATGGAACTTTTTGCCATTGAATAGATAAGTTTTTGAGATCTAACTGATATTTCTACCACTTGGACCTCCAATTGAGAGTATATCATTTCAATAATGTATATATCATGAAATTACATGTGATCACATCACGATGACATTCAAATCCACTTAGAATTACATTTTCACTACCTTTCAGCAGTGTAGAAACACTGATAACAAATCTTTTCAAAGTTAAAGTTATGTTTCCAAAAGTTTCGTATTGATGCTAAAATAATAAAAAATTATAATTAAAAACACATCCAATAGGAATATAATTTTCAATACTAGGTTCTTATCCTCACATAATGATCTAACTACAAACCCACCACCCATTCTAGCCTCAAGAATGCCCTTCCCAATATAAGAAAAATGTTTTTTGAAAGCCTTAGTTCAAACACACGTAAAACAAAACTTGTAACTCATTTTTGTGAACCATTAGACCACTCCCCTACCTCTATAATCCATACAATCACACCTTAAATCACTCAAGTGGAACCTTTAAGATAAATTAAAGGCACAAGTTGTAGTGACGGTCCTAAAATAGAATTTTTTATCCTTGAATACACCCATAAGTAGTTTTTTAAAATTGATGTTGTGGTTGCAGAACTTTGATTCTAATGCTTTGGGACCAGAAACATGCACTACCAACATGTATGGGTGGCAATATAACATTCAATACTAGGTTATTAGCTTATCATCACACATGATAAACAAAAATAACACCCATTACAACCTCAATAATTCCCTTTTCAATACAAAAAATGGATTTCTCTAGACTAAGTCCAAACATGAATAAAATGAACCCTATAACTCATTTTAACAAACTGTTAGATCCCTCCCCAACCTGTTTAAGCCCTCAAACCACATATTAGAGTAGTAAGGTGGAACCTGTGAGAGAATTCCATATCATAATTTGTAGTGATGAGTCTTAAAATGTAACATTTTTCCAGTGAATATGCAACTTCTTGAGCTCTAATTGCCATTTCTATTTTTGGGGCCTCTAGTTGAAAAGCTATTGATTTGATCATGTCTAGATAGGTAAATTACATGTTCTCCCACTACCAAAATATTCATATCCACCCAAAATTGAATTTTTATCAATGTTTAGGAGTGCATAAACATTAAGTAATTAAAAAATTAACTTTTCTTATCTTGAAGAATATGGAATTCTGTATTGACAGTGCCAACCATGTGAAGGTGGAAGCTTATTTGACACCACTAACCTACAAAAATTTATCAGTAAGTAATTAGAAAATAAATTCATATGTACTACCTATAAGACTAAAAACATTTGGTAAAATTGATTACATCTACATTTAAAAGGTCAACATAGCTACATATTTCAATCAAAATAACCACTAGGATCTGCGGTAACCTTGATAGTATCAAGAGTAGCTTCATGGTCTAACTCCTAAATTTTACATAGTTTATTATTTAATGGCCTCTCATGATAGTTTTGTAATAGAATATTTATTTCAAGAATCAAATTTTAATAGTGCATTACCTTCCTATGTGTTTCAAACTCTTCAAACAACCATTGATCTAATTTTTTTATAAGATATCATTGAAACCAAGTTCTAATTACTACCACTAACCTAGTGGTATAATCAATGTTTTATCTATCTATAACTAGGGAATTAAATATTTTATTTCTCTCTACACACTAAAAAAATAGTAATCTATGCCATGTTCCTTCTATTCATATGCAATAACTACAAAAACATGCCATGTATAAAAAAAAAAAAAATTAAATAGTCATAGTGAGGCATATGGTTATCCCTTAATTTAAATATTTATACTCCTTAAAATTGTATATTATCATGGAGCAAACAGTATGGTCATTTATGATAGTTAAAATGTATGTATTTATATAATTTAGTAAAGATTTTTATTAAGATTTGAATATGCGTATTATAATGGTCAATTTTATTTTTTAAATCATTATTTTGAGATGATGGATTTCATGTACAAATAGGTTTATTCATTTTTATGGTTATTTATATATGTCTTATTTATTTTATCCATAACATGTCACACCATTGATGTATTGCATCAATCTATAAGGATATTTAAAAAAAATTCAAAAAGCTCTGATAACATATTGGTGGATTCATGATATCCATTCACTTCATATTCCATTCGTAAGGTAAGTTCAATTAAATTTGTAATTATATCGTTGTTCTATATTTTGATGCACTATAAATTCATATCACTTATGCACATCAAATAAGTCACATAATGTAGTAGTAGGTATAATGCTTATTATTTTATTATTTTTATTCAGACTATTGACTCTAATCAAGACTTTTTTCACATTTTATTTGTGTTTTATTATTTTCTTTCTTGATTTTTATATTCATGTGGTCTTTGTTTCTTTTGTTTTCTATTTTTTTCATCCTTTTTATAATTATAATCCTTTTTCTTGTTTCTATTTCAAATTTGATCATGTTGTATTTTATTCTATTAATATGTATTTAATGGCTAAGATAAAGCACCAAATTTTTGTCATATATATTTTATAGATTACAATTCCCTCCTCAGACCATTTCGAGGACTTTATATTTTTCTTCATATTCTTTATATATTTGGATATGTGTATATTAGTTATTTTCCTTTTATTGGTTCTTATTATGCAAAAATAGGTTTTTTATTCCAACATGAGAAGGTCTATAACCTTTTTGAATATATATTATAATATTATTCCAAAGGTTTAAAACTCATACCTAATCACCAACTATAGGCCCATAACCCTCTTGAATGCCTCTATAAGATTCTTTTTGAATCTTTGGCCCTAAGAATTACATACCTTCTTCCCTTAGTGTTTGGACAAGAACACACTAGATTGATCCAAGGTAGATATATATTGTACCACATCATCTATCTTTGGGAAGGGATGGAAATGTCTCACACCTCCAAATATAAGGCCTTGTTTGTCAAAACTACCTTCAAAAAATCTTGTGACAAGTTTGAATGTCCATACCTTCATTACATTCAAGTGTGCAGTAAAAAAATATTAGTATTTAATATAGAAATCATTATCTCATATATATATATATATATATATATAAAATCAATTGTAATCACAAACATGAATATTACTATTTTTTATGTTAAAATTACTAAATTCTTACTATTTTTTTTTAACCACAAAAATTCTTATTATAAAGATCATTATATTTGTGTTTATTTTCATATGCTATCAATCCCAATCACAATTTTCATGTTTATCTTCATGTGCTTTAATATTAATATATTTTTGTATCAAAATCATTACATTTTTGTATAGAAGATAATCATTATCCTCATGTTTATCTTTTTTTTTTAAAAACTAAAAGAGGGGTAAAAATTTATTGAAAAAACCGAGACAGAGAACAAGAGAATTACAAAGTTTTGTCCTGGTCCACAAGTTGGGCCAATTTAAAAGAAAGATCCAAAGGAAGCATAGTCTGGTCGAAAATGTTCCAATCTGGGCCATGTTCTGAGGCCCATTTAGCTAAGGTGTCCACAGCCCCGTTCCATTCCCAAGGGATATGCCTGAAAGTTACATCCTCCAACGAAGAACAAAGACTACGGATCTGAGAAACAATTGTAGAGAGCTGTCAGTCCATGGCCTCAAAATTTCTTCTATTCAGTAAGTTCACAACAATTTGAGAATCCGATTCGTAGATGACTCTATTTCAGCCATGTTGACAGCACAGTTGAATAGCATCCAGGATCGCCATGGCTTCCATAATATTATTTGAGTGAATACCTTTATAGATCAAGAAGCATAATTGCATATTACTGTCACTATCCCTCCTGATTCCTCCCATGCCAGCCATACCTATATTGCCCTGAGAGGATCCATCTGTGTTAAATTTGAGGATGCCAGCCGGAGGGGGAGTCCACTATCTAGCGCGCCTAATAGGCTGCGTCCGTTGACCAACAGTATGCACAGGGGGCGTGAGGGGGTCCACAACAGTGCTAGCTAACTTCTCCAAGGACAATCATGAGCAAATAGCAGCGTCTGCAAGGTTCATACCATCATTCCACACGCTCTTGGCCTGAATAGTCTCCACAAGGGACTGAGTAATGTGCCTCCACACCAGCTGGGAGTCCAAGTGCTTGTGCAAAAAAATTCTTCTATTTTGTTCAAGCCACACATTCCATAGAATAAAAGAGGGGCCGAGAGTCTAAGCTGCCTAGAGGTGCACGGCCTTGGAAGGAGGGGGGCTAATGCGAGACTAGAAATCCATGAGAGGCCACGTGCCAGTAGGTGCATCCCCATGCTTGCCACCACAGATGCCATAGATGGTTGGCGTAGGGACACTCAAAGAAGAGGTGAGAGGCCATCTTTTCATTGGCATGGCATAAGAAGCACATGGACAGACCTTGAAATCCCCTTTTACAAAGATTATCCTAGGTAAGGATCCTGTTGTGGGATAAAATCTAGAGAGAAAAGTTGCACTTGGGCCATTGCATCTGATTCCACACCTTCTACGACCACACAATCTCAATAACACCGAAAGATTGTTTTGTTAGAGTCATGTATCTCAAGGATACCGAATACTTCCCAAAAGGAGCACCCCCCAAGCCAAGGAGTCGGGCTCCCGCAGGGCGCTACATCTTCTAGAGTCCAAAATCTGAACTAGCTCCTTCTGATCCTCCTCTAAGCCTCCAAGAGGCCAATAAGAGGGATTCTTCCACCAAAAACCCAAAGCCAAACCCAGGTTTTAGGCCTCCTTATAATGTGCTACCAAGTCCCATCCAGCATCGAGAAACGCCTGACACAAGGGCTGCAAGTGGGGGTGGGAGGATAGGAGAGGAGAAGCTCCATCCCAAGAATCACTCCAGAGGAGAGCATCAGTGCCATTGTTACAAATCTAGAACAAACCATGCTTAACTAGCTGAGCACCGCACTTGAGGGTATGCTAGATCATAGATCCTCTTCCCTCCAATGAAAGTCTGGGAATAATGGTTGAGTCACTGCCCGAGAAGTATTTGTGATGCAGAATATGAGCCCACAACTGAGAGGGGCTAAAACACCAATGCCAATAAAGTTTGGCAGCAAGAGCTTGACTAGATAGAATAACAGAGCGCAAGCCGAGACCTCCATCCTTTTTTGGATGACAAATAGTATTCCAATTAATGAGGCTCCACTTGGGAGTCTGTAGGCTACCACCCCACAAGAACTGATGAGAAAGCACATCAAATTCCTTGAGGAAATACACTGGAGCTACCTGAACCATACTCCTGTAAATAGGAAGAGCCTGAATCACTACCTAAAGCAAAATCACTCTGCCCACCATAGAGAGCCACCTATGAGTCCAGTGGTTAACTCTTCTCTGGATTTTATCAATAAAGTCCTACCAGAACCTCCTAGGCTGCCTTCCCACAACAATGGGAATGCCCAGGTAGGTCAATGGGAGCGACTGCATCTGGAATCTGAGGATAGGCACAATCCTCCTCTGAATCAGCTCAGGGGTATTAAATAAATAGATAAAAGACTTGTCATCATTGATTTTTTGAATTGAGGCCACTGAGTAGCTATCAAGGATGAGTCGTATGGCCTTTGCCTCCCCACTTCTGGTTCTCCCCATAAGAGCAGTGTCATCAACGAACTAGAGATGGGTCAAGGAAGGCAAACCAGCCCCCCAGTTCCACCCCTGGAGTAAATTCTGAGAAGCCCATGACTTAATAAGCTGTCCCAGTCCTTCGGCTATGATGATAAATAGGTACGACGAGATCGGATCACCTTGGCGCAGGCCACGCGATGCACCAAAGAGCTCTGAAGGCTTGGCATTGATGAGGACCAAATAAGACGGGGTGGTAATACAGCTCAGGACCCATCTCACGCACTGCTGACTGAAACCAAAGGCCAACAGGACCTTGTGAAGGAAGCTCCACTTAACTCTATCATAAGCCTTGGCCATATCCAGCTTAATGACCATGGCCCACTCCTGAGAGATGAACATAGAGTGAACAGCCTCAGACGCAATGACAACTTCATCCAAAATCTATTTACCTTTGACAAAAGCCCCTTGCTCCTCTGAAATCACGGAAGGCAAGCACGCCTTGAGCCTCTCCGCCAGAAGCTTAGTGATGATTTTGTACACCACATTACAGAGGGCTATAGGTCTGAAATGATCTAGTTGGTTCGCCTACTCTTTCTTCAAAATAAGGACAAGAAAGGTGGCATTCAAAGCCCTAAGCATTTTGTTCTTGGCATAGGATTCCTGTATCACCTCCAAGAGGTCCTGCTTAATGGTGTCCCAGAAGTCTTGGTAGAATTCAGTCGGGAAGCCATCTGGGCCTGGTGCTTTGCCTCTCCTTAAGCTGAAGACTACACCCTCTAGCTCGGTCATGCCAACAGACCTCATGAGAGCCTCATTCTGATTCAGAGTCACCATAGTGGGAATGCAAGACAGCACTGTGTTCTCCATGGATTCATTTGAGAGCTGCTCATCTAAAAATAAAGCTGAATAGAAGTGAGTAGCTTCCCTGGAAATAGTATGAGAGGAGTTTAGGATAGACCCATCCGTAGAAACAAGGGAAGAAATAAAATTCCTGTTGCGGCGAGCCTGAACAGAATTATGGAAGAAAGCAGTATTCCTATCACCTACCTGAAGCCACTCAATGCAAGCCTTATATTTCTAGTAGATTTCCTCACAGAGCTCCCATTCCTCAGAGCTAAGAGCCTCAGAGAAACCTTGGTCCTGGATCTCCCTGGTGACTTCATCCAACCTGTCTTACACCTCACGCTTCCTGGTGTGGAGATTGCCAAAACAGTCTCTGTTCCAAAATTTTAGCTTCCTTTTGACATGCTGCAATTTCTTAGAGAAGGCATACATAGTAGTCCCATAGGCTGGACCTCCCTGTCTCCACCAATTCACCATTAAGGCTTGGAGGGTAGGATCGCAAAGCCACATCAGCTGGAACTTAAATGGAGGCTGCTCAGGGGCAGTAATGTGATTGGTGGAAAGTTTGATAGGCTAGTGGTCAGAGCCTCTCCAGTCAAGAATCTCGGACGAGAGGTGGAAGATGTTGGAGAGCTAAAAGCATGAGACAAGGAACCTGTCCAATCATTCTGAAATTGCAGTGTCCCCAATCCTTCTATTGTTCCAAGTAAAGAGCCCATTCAAGGGTTCCAAATCTGAGAGGTGTAGGAAAGAGATATTCTACTGGAGGAGCTCAGGAGATGGGCCCGAGCGTCCCAGCCCTCCCCTCTTTTCCCTCACACTAAGGATGGTGTTGAAGTCTCCAGCCACAATCCACGAAAGGTAAGGATGGCAGCCTCTAATATACCGGATGTGATTCCAATGTTTGAGCTGTCCAGAGAGATCAACAGGTGCATACACATTGGTAACAAGAATCCTTTCTCTCGTCTCATGAGATGAGGCAATCAATGAGAGGGTTGAGGTGCTGGAAATATAGTGCAGAGGTGTAATTTTCTTGGGATCCCACCAAACAGCCAAACCGCCAGAGTTGCCCAGCACGTCGACACACTGCAGTTGTCCATGGAGCCAGAAGTTAGGGGCGCAGGCCAGCATAGAATCCATAGAGAGCTTGGTCTCTTGGATACACAAAATGTTAGGAGAATGATCCAACAATAATATATGGATAGCTTTTTGTCTGGGGGTGCTATTCAGCCCCTGTACATTCCATGAGAGGATGATCATTGGGTAGATTGGGAAAAGTGCTCCTCCAAGGGCTTCACAACCCCTGACTCTACCAGCATATCACCTGTGATTTTAAGTTTATCTTGGTCCTTCCTACGTCTAGCTCTGGATGGGGTGGAAAAGGACACTTTTTTAAATGGTCTTTGCGTTAGTCCTAAGGCTGAGAGCGGTCCTTTATCTTTGCTAGAATCTCTTGTATTTCTAACCAAATCTATCCATCGACCATCCTTGGTATGAGCACTAGGGGGCACTAGGAGGACCCCATCCTCCAAGCCGTGAGGCATCTCTGAAGTCTGTAATTTGACCAATTCCTGGGTATCTGTGGGGGTCGTGCTCTTCTCCACCAAGTCGGCATGCGTGCCCATCTCCACTGTCTGAAGACCTTCCTCGATGAGCATGCTATCGAGTGTTTCAAACCTGTTAAACCCCTGATCAAGCATACAGTCTACAGGAGGTCGCTTTAGCCCACAGCGCCTAGCCTTGCATCGAACCTGAATGAAACCCTCTCTGTCAGGGCCGTTTGACCCTAAGGGGTTCTGAGCATAGTTAGAGGAGTTCATGTGTGCCTTCCCCTTAGCTGCTCTAGCTGATTGCCCATTGGTATTACCCGCTGTCCCAAAGTGCCAATTACCTGCATCCTGGTTGGTCAGACGTACTCCAGAGGAACTTCCTGAGACATCCGTGCTCTTGATAGCTAGAGGGCATTGGTGGTGTAGATGCCCATACACGTGACAAATTTTTTAGTGGAAGGGAATGGCCTCGTAGTCCAGCTGTTGTACCCAAGATGAATTTCCCAAGTGAATCTCTATAGAATCTGGTAAGGGGTTATTTAAATCAATGTCCACACAAACACAGGCATAGGTAATTACCTTTTTCTCCAGAGATTGGTGCGAGATTGCAGCTGGTGTTCCTATCGAGGCAGCAATCTGCTGAAGGATAACTTCGTGCCAAAATTCCAGCGGTAGTCTTGGAAGGTGAACCCATACAGGCACACGAGCTGCGAGATCGTCTGCAGAGTTGAAAGCTACATGCCATGGCTTGATAAATAGTCCCATGCGGTCATAAAAGTATGGGCCTCCTTCAAAGATCTAGTTTCTGTCCGCCACAGAGGTAAAATTCACCATAAAGTAACTGTTCCCAGCTAGCATGATGTCGAAATCACCCTCAACTTGCCATGTCCGACGAATCCATGCTTCCAAAGCGGCCAAGGAGATTCGTATGCCGAGAAACTTATAGATCAGGGCATGTGAGGACAAGTAGTCAACGTCTTCTTTTACTGTTTCAGGAGAAATGATTAGAACCGGTCTCTCCTGGCTGCGCGGCAGACAACCATTGACCTTATTGACCTTGGTGCGGTTGCTGACATAAAATGCGTCCCTATCCTAGACGCTCAGGCTGTCATTGTTTCAGGTAGCTCCTTGGATACCTGTGGGGGGATTGGGCCCGGTCTCCCCTCCTGCTTCAATCATTCCACTTCCAGACCCGTTACCATCGTCCATCGCACCTCAACCACCACTCTTTTCAGTTGATTCCCATCCTCATGTTTATCTTGACTTTTGATTTTTATTTTTATTTCATTTCAATCAAATTCAGAAAGAAGACGTACAATAGATTTACATTTTAAAAAAGTGCAAATGCAATAAACAATATTAGTATTTAATATAGAAATCATTATCCTATTTTTATTTTTATTTTTATATATTATCAATCATAATCAAAAACATGAATATTACTATTCTTTTATATTAAAATTATTAAATTCTTCGTACTCTTTTTTAAACACAAAAAATCTTATTATAAAGATCATTATCAATGTTTTTATTTTCATATGCTATCAATCCCAATCACAATTTTCATGTTTATCTTCATGTGCTTTAATATTAATATATTTTTGTATCAAAATCATTATATTTTTGTATAGAACATAATCATTATCCTCATGTTTATCTTGATTTTTAATTTTAATTTTAATTTTATTTCAATCAAATTTAGAAAGAAGACGTACAATAAATTTACTTATTTAAAAAGTGCAAACGCAGTAAAAAAATATTAGTATTTAATATAGAAATCATTATCCTATATTTATTTTTATTTTTATATATTATCAATCGTAATCACAAACATGAATATTACTATTTTTTTATATTAAATTTTTTAAATTCTTAGTATTTTTTTTTAATCACAAAAATTCTTATTATAAAGATCATTATCTTTGTGTTTATTTTCATATGCTATCAATCCCAATCACAATTTTCATATTTATCTTCATGTGCTTTAATATTAATATATTTTTGTATCAAAATCATTATATTTTTGTATCAAAATCATTATATTTTTGTATAGAAGATAATCATTATCCTCATATTTATCTTGATTTTTAATTTTTAATTTTATTTCATTTCAATCAAATTCAGAAAAAAGACGTACAATAGATTTACATTTTAAAAAGGTGCAAACGCACTAAAAAACGAAACCACTTTTAAGTAAGATGAGATAAATGTGTAAGATCAGTTCAAAACGAAGATAAAAAAGGGCTGTAAATTCTTTGGCGAAAGTAGAATCCAGTTCACGATTTGTCATGCTTGATAGAAGATTTGAGTGGGACTGGGGCCACCTCAATAATTTCTTAAATGACTCGTAGCTTGTGAATCGCTATAAAAAGGTACTGAAGACTCCAGAATAAAGCACCATGCTTAGAAGTTGAGAAGCACATTAAGTAATCTAAGGTAAAGAATGTTCTGTTTCATTCTTAGAGTTTTGGAGTTCCAGAGCTTGTATCTTTTCTCTTTTTTTTTCTAATTAATCTTTCCTTTTATTAATTATAATTAATTAAATGTTTTTTAATATAATTATAAATTTGATAGTAAGCATGTTTTTTTTTAAAAAAAAATTAATAATTATACTTTATTTAAATGATATATAATATTAATAATAAATTTTCATATAGATCATTGTTTATTTTATTTTATAATATTTAATTTTTTTTTTTTAATTTTTAAAAAAATAAAAAATACAGATTTCCAATAAAATGTCAAGGATATATTCAATCTAAATTTTTAGAAAGTTCATTCCCTTAAAATTTATGTATTTTATTTACTCTATTAAACTTTATAATTCGGATGGGGTGAAAATAGAATTATTCTTTGCAAAATCTACTTCTCGATATTTTCTAATACTTTGTCAATTAATCAAATTATTAATAAATTTTATTTGTACAAAATTTTAATAAATTTCAGTAAACCATTGAATGATCTATCCGTTATTTTTTTTTCTGTTTGAATTAAATTTCATTTCATTGGAGTCATTTGCTGTGTAAATCATTGTAATTCTGATATCGTTTTTAGTATTTGATTTCAGGCAATGGGGAGTTTAACAGTTGTTCGACGGATGTGTGTGCTGTTTCTTTTGCTGTATTTTGGGGGATCCTCCTGTTCGAGCGAATTTTCTGTGACAGGGTATGACACAAAAGATTTGGCTTCTGATGAAACGATCTTCTTAATTTATGAACGATGGTTGGTAGAGCATGGTAAGGTATAGAATGAAAATGAGCTTGGTGAGAAACAATCGCGGTTCTACATCTTCAAAGACAATTTCCTTTACATTGACGCTCATAACAGAAAAAATGAATCGTATTCTATGAGCTTGAACAAATTCTCAGACCTCACCTATGAAGAATTCAGGAGTAAGTATGTGGGCACCGTGTTTCCTAAGTCCTCTACAGAAATTAGCTCTCGCTATCAATACAGACACGGTGACAACTTACCAGAATTCGTAGACTGGAGGCAGGAAGGCGCTGTAACGTATGTTAGGAACCAAGGCCAATGTGGTAAGCAACCTATGATTGATTTTATTAAAACTTTGCTTTATGAAAAATCTGTTTTTTTCAAATGGGTCTGTGTTTCATGTTTCACAGGAGCTTGCTGGGCTTTCTCAATTGTTGCAGCTGTTGAAGGAGTCAATCAGATTATGACCGGGCAGTTGATACCTTTGTCTGAGCAGCAATTAGTGGACTGTGCCACTACTTATAACCACGGTTGTAATGGTGGTTACATGACTGTTGCATATCAATACATTGTTGATAATGGTGGTATTAACAGTGTGAATAATTACCCTTACCAAGCTCAACAATTCGTATGCAATGCAAATGGGGTGTGCTACTAATCTCTCAATTTTGTTATTTCTGTCACGTTTACTTGTTTGGGGTTTCGTTTCTCTCCTCTCGTTTATTTTAAATTGCTGAAGCTTCTACGTGGTTTTATGGAGAGACTAATCTTCATGTTTTGTCGCAGGTGGTATTGAGAATTTTGTAAACCCCTTTGTTGCGAAGTGGTCCGATAAATAACAAAGCCAATTTTTAAAAAATGGTTATATAAAAATAGAATAATCTCATTTTAAATCGGTTTCACTTTCCTAAACTTCTCATATATAATCATTATGCGGTTTTGAAACACAAATAAACTTCTAATGTGTACGGATTGCATCTGCAGGCAAATTTCCGCGTAGCGTCAATTGATGGCTACGAAGAAGTACCTCCTTATGATGAGAGTTCATTAAAAAAGGCTGTAGCAAATCAGGCAGTCACTGTGGGTATTGAAGGTTATGGGAGGGATTTTCAGCATTATGGTTATGTAAGTTTTTATTTAATTTCTGTTAAAAATTATTTATTCAGTAAATGTTTTTAATTTATAATTAATAATTTAAATTAAATTGATGTTTTGATTGAATGTTTTCTTTTCAATTTTTTTGGTTAATGATAGGGCTTGTTCACAGGGTCATGTGGAACAAAAATTGATCATGCTGTGATTTTAGTGGGTTATGGGTCATCTTACAATAATGATTATTGGATTGCAAAGAATTCATGGGGTACAAGTTGGGGTGAAAATGGATACGTTTTCCTTCCAAAAAATATTAATGATTGAACTGGGAAATGTGGGCTTGCCATGCAACCATCCTATCCAGTTAAATTTGGAACCAATCCTTCCAAAATTACCCATTTTCCTATTTAATAAATAAAATAAAAGTCCTACTAAATTTTAAATAAAACATAATTAAAACAACACTTATTGTTGGTATTTACTATAACTATTATTACTAAAAACGATATCAGAATTACAATGATTTACACAGCAAATGACTCCAATGAAATGAAATTTAATTCAAAGAGAAATGAAATGAAATTTAATTCAAACAGAAAAAAATATAACGGATAGATCATTCAATGGTTTACTGAAATTTATTAATATTTTGTACAAATAAAATTTTATTAATAATTGATTAATTGGCAAAGTAATAGAAAATATCGAGAAGTAGATTTTGCAAAGAATAATTCTATTTTCACCCCATCAGATTTATAAAGTTTAATAGAATAACTAAAATTTAGATTGAATATATCGTTGACATTTTATTGGAAATCCTTTTTGTTTATTAATTTAAATTAAAAAAAAATCAAATATTATAAAATAAAAATAAACAATAATCTATATGAAAATTTATTACTAATATTATATATCATTAAATAAAATATAATTATTAATTTTTTTTAAAAAAAACATGCTTACTATCAAATTTATAATTATATTAAAAAACATTTAATTAATTATAATTAATAAAAAGAAAGATTAAATTTTTTAAAAAAAAAAGCGAAAAGCTACAGACTCTGGAACTCCAAAAGTCTAAGAATGAAACATAACATTCTTTACCTTATATTACTTAATGTGCTTCTCAACTTCTAAACATGGTGCTTTATTCTGGAGTCTTCAGTCCCTTTTTATAGCGATTCACAAGCTACGAGTCATTTAAGAAATTATTGAGGTGGCCCCAGTCCCACTCAAATCTTCTATCAAGCATGACAAATCGTGAACTGGATTCTACTTTCGCCAAAGAATTTACAGCCCTTTTTTATCTTCGTTTTGAACTGATCTGAAACATTTATCTCATCTTACTTAAAAGTGGTTTCGTTTTTTAGTGCGTTTGTACCTTTTTAAAATGTAAATCTATTGTACGTCTTCTTTCTGAATTTGATTGAAATGAAATAAAAATAAAAATTAAAAGTCAAGATAAACATGAGGATAATGATTATCTTCTATACAAAAATATAATGGTTTTGATACAAAAATATATTAATATTAAAGTACATGAAGATAAACATGAAAATTGTGATTGGGATTGATAGCATATGAAAATAAACACAAAGATAATGATCTTTATAATAAGAATTTTTGTGATTAAAAAAAAATTAGTAAGAATTTATTAATTTTAATATAAAAAATAGTAATATTCATGTTTGTGATTACGATTGGTTTTATATATATATATATATATAGATATATATGATAATGATTTCTATATTAAATACTAATATTTTTTAATGCATTTGCACTTTTTTAAAATGTCAATCTATTGTACGTCTTCTTTCCGAATTTGATTGAAATGAAATAAAATTAAAAATTAAAAGTCAAGATAAATATGAGGATAATGATTATCTTTTATACAAAAATATAATGATTTTGATACAAAAATATATTAATATTAAAGCACATGAAGATAAACATGAAAATTGTGATTGGGAATGATAGCATATGAAAATAAACACAAAGATAATGATCTTTATAACAAGAATTTTTGTGTTAAAAAAAAAATACTAAGAATTTCATAATTTTAGTATAAAAAAATAGTAATATTCATGTTTGTTATTACGATTGATAATAGATAAAAATAAAAATAAATATAAGATAATGATTTCTATATTAAATACTAATATTTTTTACTGCATTTGCACTTTTTAAAAATGTAAATCTATTGTACGTCTTCTTTCTGAATTTGATTGAAATGAAATAAAAATAAAATTAAAAGTCAAGATAAACATGAGGATAATGATTATCTTCTATACAAAAATATAATGATTTTGATGAAAAAATATATTAATATTAAAGCACATGAAGATAAACATGAAAATTGTGATTGGGATTGATAGCATATGAAAATAAACAAAAAGATAATGATCTTTATAATAATAATTTTTGTGTTTAAAAAAAAAGTACTAAGAATTTAATAATTTTAAT
Source organism: Torreya grandis (assembly GCA_037957365.1). Taxonomy (NCBI): domain Eukaryota; kingdom Viridiplantae; phylum Streptophyta; class Pinopsida; order Cupressales; family Taxaceae; genus Torreya; species Torreya grandis. Next base: position 707,708 of record JARHVA010005620.1, on the reverse strand, counting down.
ATAAAATAATAGTAATATTCATGTTTGTGATTACGATTGATAATATATAAAAATAAAAAAATATATGGGATAATGATTTCTATATTAAATACTAATATTTTTTACTGCGTTTGCACTTTTTAAAAATGTAAATTTATTGTACGTCTTCTTTCTGAATTTGATTGAAATGAAATAGAAAGAAAAATGAAAAGTCAAGATAAACATGAGGATAATGATTATCTTCTATACAAAAATATATTAATATTAAAGCACATGAAGATAAACATGAAAATTGTGATTGGTATTGATAGCATATCAAAATAAACACAAATATAATGATCTTTATAATAAGAATTTTCGTGATTAAAAAAAGTACTAAGAATTTAATAATTTTAATATAAAAAAATAGTAATATTCATGTTTGTGATTACGATTGATAATATATAAAAATAAAAATAAATATAGGATAATGATTTCTGTATTAAATACTAATATTTATACTACATTTGCACTTTTTGAAAATGTAAATCTATTGTATGTCTTCTTTTTGAATTTGATTGAAATGAAATAAAAGTAAAAATTAAAAGTCAAGATAAACATGAAGATAATGATTATCTTCTATACAAGAATATAATGATTTTGATACAAAAATATATTAATATTAAATCACATGAAGATAAACATGAAAATTGTGATTGGGATTGATAGCATATGAAAATAAACACAAAGATAATGATCTTTATAATAAGAATTTTTGAGTTTATAAAAAATTACTAAGAATTTAAAAAATTTAATACAAAAAAATAGTAATATTCATGTTTGTGATTACGATTGATAATATATAAAAATAAAAATAAATATAGGATAATGATTTCTATATTAAATACTAATACTTTTTACTGCGTTTGCACTTTTTAAAAATGTAAATTGATTGTACGTCTTCTTTCTGAATTTGATTGAAATGGAATAAAAATAAAAGTTAAAAGTCAAGATAAACATGAGGATAATGATTATCTTCTATACAAAAATATAATGATTTTGATACAAAAATATATTAATATTAAAGTGCATGAAGATAAACATGAAAATTGTTATTGGGATTCATAGCATATGAAAATAAACACAAAGATAATGATCTTTATAATAAGATTTTTTGTGATTACAAAAAAATACTAAGAATTTAATAATTTTAATATGAAAAAATAGTAATATTCATGTTTGTGATTACGATTGATAATATATAAAAATAAAAATATATATAGGATAATGATTTCTATATTAAATACTAATATTTTTGTATATTATCAATCCTAATCACAAACATGAATATTACTATTTTTTTATATTAAAATTATTAAATTCTTAGTATTTTTTTAATCACAAAAATTCTTATTATAAAGATCATTATCTTTGTGTTTATTTTCATATGATATCAATCCCAATCACAATTTTCATGTTTATCTTCATGTGCTTTAATATTAATATATTTTTGTATCAAAATCCTTATATTTTTGTATAGAAGATAATCATTATCATTATGTTTATCTTGACTTTTAATTTTTATTTCATTTGAATCAAATTCAGAAAGAAGAGGTACAATAGATTTACATTTTTGAAAAGTGCAAACACAGTAAAAAATATTAGTATTTAATATGAAAATCATTATCCTATATTTATTTTTATTTTTATATATTATCAATCGTAATCACAAACATGAATATTACTATTTTTTTATATTAAATTTTTTAAATTCTTAGTATTTTTTTTTAATCACAAAAATTCTTATTATAAAGATCATTATCTTTGTGTTTATTTTCATATGCTATTAATCCCAATGACAATTTTCATGTTTATCTTCATGTGCTTTAATATTAATATATTTTTGTATCAAAATCATTATATTTTTGTATAGAACATAATCATTATCCTCATCTTTATCTTGACTGTTAATTTTTATTGTTATTTCATTTCATTCAAATTCAGAAAGAAGACGTACAATCGATTTACCTTTTTAAAAAGTGCAAACACAGTAATAAATATTATTATTTAATATAGAAATCACTATCCTATATTTATTTTTATTTTTATATATTATCAATTGTAATCACAAACATGAATATTACTATTTTTTTATATTAAAATTATAAATTCTTAGAATATTTTTTAATTACAAAAATTATTACTATAAAGATCATTATCTTTGTGTTTATTTTCATATGCTATCAATCCCAATCACAATTTTCAAGTTTATCTTCATGTGCTTTAATATTAATATATTTTTGTATCAAAATCATTATATTTTTTAATCAAAATCATTATATTTTTGTATAGAAGATAATCATTATCCTCATGTTTATCTTGAATTATAATTTTTATTTTTATTTCATTTCAATTAAATTCAGAAAGAAGACATATAATAGATTTACGTTTTTAAAAAGTGCAAACGCAGTAAAAAATATTATTATTTAATATAGAAATCATTATCCTATATTTAATTTTATTTTTATATATTATAAATCGTAATCACAAAAATGAATATTACTATTTTCTATATATTAAAATTACTAAATTATGACTATTTTTTTTTAATCACAAAAATTCTTATTATAAAGATCATTATCTTTGTGTTTATTTTCATATGCTATCAATCCCAATCACAATTTTCATGTTTATCTTCATGTGCTTTAATATTAATATATTTTTGTATCAAAATCATTATATTTTTGTATAGAAGATAATCATTATCCTCATGTTTATCTTGACTTTTAATTTTAATTTTTATTTCATTTCAATTAAATTCAGAAAGAAGACGTACAATAGATTTACATTTTTTAAAAGTGCAAACGTAGTAAAAAATATTAGTATTTCATATAGAAATCATTATCCTATATTTATTTTTATTTTTATATATAATCAGTCGTAATCACAAACATGAATATTACTATTTTTTCATATTAAAATTATTAAATTCTTAGTATTTTTCTTTAATCACAAAAATTCTTATTATAAAATCAATATCTTTGTGTTCATTTTCATATGCTATCACTCCCAATCACAATTTTCATGTTTATCTTCATGTGATTTAATATTAATATATTTTTGTATCAAAATCATTATATTTTTGTATAGAAGATAATCATTATCCTCATGTTTATCTTCATTTTTAATTTTAATTTTTATTTCAATTCAATCAAATTCAGAAAGAAGATGTACAATAGATTTACATTTTTTTTAAGTGCAAACGCAGTAAAAAATCATAGTATTTAATATAGAAATCATTATCCTATATTTATATTTATTTTTATATATTATCAATCATAATCACAAACATGAATATTACTATTTTTTTATATTAAAATTATTAAATTCTTAGTAATTTTTTTTTAATCACAAAAATTATTATTATCAAGATCATTATCTTTGTGTTTATTTCCATATGCTATCAATCCCAATCACAATTTTCATGTTTATCTTCATGTGCTTTAATATTGATATATTTTTGTATCAAAATTATTATATTTTTGTATAGAAGATAATCATTATGCTCATGTTTATCTTAGACTTTTAATTTTTATTTTTATTTCATTTCAATCAAATTCAGAAAGAAGACATACAATAGATTTACATTTTGAAATAGTGCGAACGCAGTAAAAAAGGAAACCACTTTTGAGTAATATGAGATAAATGTGGCAGATCAATTCAAAACGAAGATTAAAAAGGGCTGTAAATTCTTTGGCGAAAGTAGAATCCAGTTCACGATTTGTCATGCTTGATAGAAGATTTGAGTGGGACTGGGACCACCCCAATAATTTCTTAAATGACTCGTAGCTTGTGAATCGCTCTAAAAAGGGACTGAATACTCTAGAATAAAGCACCATCTTTAGAAGTTGAGAAGCACATTAAGTAATCTAAGGTAAAGAATGTTTTGTTTCATTCTTAGAGTTTTGGAGTTCCAGAGCTTGTAGCTTTTCTCTGCTTTTTTCTAATTAATCTTTCCTTTTATTAATTATAATTAATTAAATGTTTTTTAATATAATTATAAATTTGATAGTAAGCATGTTTTTTTTTAAAAAAAATTAATAATTATACTTTATTTAAATGATATATAATATTAATAATAAATTTTCATATAGTGTTTATTTTATTTTATAATATTTAATTTTTTTTTAATTTAAAAAATAAATAAATACAGATTTCCAATAAAATGTCAAGGATATATTCAATCTAAATTTTTAGAAAGTTCATTCCCTTAAAATTTATGTATTTTAGTTATTCTATTAAACTTTATAAATCGGATGGGGTGAAAATAGAATTATTCTTTGCAAAATCTACTTCTCGATATTTTCTAATACTTTGTCAATTAATCGAATTATTAATAAATTTTGTTTGTACAAAATTTTAATAAATTTCAGTAAACCATTGAATGATCTATCCGTTATCTTTTTTTCTGTTTGAATTAAATTTCATTTCATTGGAGTCATTTGCTGTGTAAATCATTGTAATTCTGATATCGTTTTTAGTATTTGATTTCAGGCAATGGGGAGTTTAACAGTTGTTCGACTGATGTGTGTGATGTTGCTTTTGCTGTATTTTGGGGGATCCTCCTGTTCGAGCAAATTTTCTGTGACAGGGTATGACACTAAAGATTTGGCTTCTGATGAAACGATCTTCTTAGTTTATGAACGATGGTTGGTAGAGCATGGTAAGGTATACAATGAAAATGAGCTTGGTGAGAAACAATCGTGGTTCTACATCTTCAAAAACAATTTGCTTTACATTGATGCTCATAACAGAAAAAATGATTCGTATACTATGAGCTTGAACAAATTCTCAGACCTCACCTATGAAGAATTCAGGAGTAAGTATGTGGGCACCGTGTTTCCTAAGCCTTCTATAGAAATTAGCTCTCGCTATCAATACAGACACCGTGACAACTTACCAGAATTCGTAGATTGTGTTAAAAACTGAAGATAATTTCTCCATCACTTGTTTTGCCTCCCTCATGCAAACTATTCTGCTTCCCTCATGCATGCAGTCTCTGTCCTCTATGCTTGCATGCAGAACAACAGTCAAACAGTTGTTTATTTTAAGTCTTAGCTCAGTTTAGTCTCAGTTAGCATGTTAACGATTGGAGTTAATTTTAGTTAGTCATGTAGTCTATTTTCAGTTTGATTTTCCAAGAAAATCTAGTTAAGGATCTCTTGGGTGCAGCTTTGTAATGACAAAAAAAGAAAGATAAAGAAAGATTAATAAAATCTTGTTTTCTCCATTGTTGTAGCAATCTGAGGGTTTGAGTTTTTATTTTCTTGTTTTTATATGCTCTCTTTCATCCTTCAAATTGGTATCAGAGCGCAGGTGTGAGGAAGAACATCTTGAAAGAAGTGCGTGGGAAAGAAGCGCAGATGTGAGAGCACAGGTGTGAAGCTAAGGGACGTGGAGAGCCAACAGGGAGTGCTAAGGAGAGGTGCCTAACAAGAAAGGAGCAGATCGTGAGGTGCTTTATTTTATTTGTAAATCTTATCACGCTGAAAGCGTCGATAACTGGTAGGTGTTGGATCGGCTGGACGGATATCTTGTTCCATATCTGCATGTAAAAAATGCCGATATATTGTCCAAATAATTAGGTGGACAATAATACGCTACTGTGTAATATATGTCTTTTGATTTGAAGGTTTCTTAATGCTAGGCATATAAATGTATGGTGAATGATTTATGGTGCAAAGAAATTAAATAAATCAGCTTGAGAACAAAGGTAATCCTTATCTTTATGCAATTTTTTTAAAAAAAAAAATTCAAAGTCAGATCATGGAAAAGCATCAGCAGATAATGTCAAAAAAGGGAGGACAAAAGATCGCAGTCAAAGAAAATCTTTGGTGCAAGGAGGATTTACTCGTTAGTATGAGACATGGCAATGAATAACAATATTTCTTAGCCTCAAATTCCCATTTTCAATTGTAAGAATTACGATTTTTGTGCAATTAAAATGAGAACATTGTTTTGCTCACAAGATGTTTGAGATTTGGTAGAGAATGGTTTTGTAGAACCACAGGATGAGGCTGCCCATCTAGCATTAACTCGAGCACAAAAATATGAGCTTAAAGAGAACAAAAAAAAATATGCAAAAGCTCTATTTCTAATCCAACAGGTATTGGATAAATCTATTTTTTTCAGAGTTGCAGCAGTAACGAGATCCAGATTGGCATAAAAAATCTTGGAGACTACCTATAAATGTAATACAAAGGTAAAAATTGCTAAATTGCAATCTCTTAGGAGAAGTTTTGAAAATTTGCAAATGAATGATTCAGACTGAATAGACCAGTTTATGGGTCAAGTATTGAATATTGTGAATCAAATTAGATCTAATGGATAAACTATAACGGATTAGAAGATCATAGAAAAAATACTCAAGAGTTCACCCAGTAAATTTGATGCAATAGTTGTAGCTATTGAGGGAACCAAGGATTTGGAACAGTTATCAGTAGATGAATTAATGCTTTCTTTGTTAACACATGAATCCAAAATGAATTGGAATAACAATACTTCCATTGAGAATGATTTCAAGTCACAAGTATCATTTGGCAGAGGAAGAGGAAGAAGAAGGTCAAAATTGAGAGGAAGAGGCAGAGGCAGAACTAGAAGGAACAATCCAGATCAAGGTGAAAATAGTAATCAAAACTATAGCAATAGAGAACGTGGCAACAATCACTTCCAGAAAAGTTCACAGAGGTTTGATAAATCTAATATTCAATGTTATTACTACAAAAAATATGGACATTATGCAAGTGACTGCAGAAAGAAACAAGGATATGTGGACAAGCAGAATGCTAATTATACAAATGAATCTAGTTCTAATCCTGGTGAATCTAGTTCTAATCCTGGAAGCTTATTTCTCACTTGTCATGTTACTCAAGAAAAAGCTAGAGATATTTTGTTGTTAGATAGTGGATGCAGTAATCATATGACAGGGAATAAAGAATTTTTTGCTAGTCTTGATGATTCTATAAAATCTAAAGTTAAATTAGGAAATGATAACAAAGTGGATGTTATGGGTAAAGGAGTAATAAATGTTTTGGCAAAAAATGATGAAAGAAGGTTTATACCTGATGTTTATTTTGTACCTGGACTAAAGCATAATATTATGAGTATTGGACAGTTAGTACAAAAAGGTTACAAAGTATCTTTTATGGATAATGTTTGCACAATACTAGACAAGTTTCCAAGTGACAGGTTGATAGGAAAAGTGGAGATGATCAAGAATCGGATGTTCCCTCTTCGAATTCAATGCATCCAAGGATAAGAGGAAGCCCACTTCAAAACCATGCATCTAGACCAATCATGGCTATGGCACTTAAGGTATGGACATTTACATTTTGGAGGTTTGAATTTGTTACAAAAAAAAATTTGGTGAAGGGATTACCACCAATAAAACAACAAAAAGTTCATGTGACAGTTGTATTCTGGCAAAAAATCATAGAGAGAGCTTTACAGTAGGAGGCTCATATAGAGCAAAGGTAATATTGGAGCTAGTTCATAGTGATTTATGTGGACCAACATAAATTCCAGCACTTGGAGGTAGTACTTATTTTCTAACCTTCATTGATGACTTTAGCAGAAAGACATGGATATATTTTCTCAAAAATAAGTCTAAAGCCTTTGGAAAGTTTAAAGAATTCAAGGCTATGGTTGAAAAGAAGAGTGGTAGTTATATCAAGGTACTTAGATCAGATAGAGGAGGTGAATATATGTCTAATGAATTTCAATATTTTTGCAGATATCATGGCATTAAAAGGTAACTGACTACTAGGTACACACCACAATAGAATGGTGTAGCAGAAAGAAAGAATAGAACAATCATGGAGATGGCTAGAAGCATGTTGAAAGCCAAACAATTGTCAAATGAATATTGGGCAGAAGCAGTAGCATGTGCAGTATATATTCTGAATAGAAGCCCAACAAAGAGTGTCAGAGATCGAATTCCACAAGAAGCTTGGAGTGGTAAGAAACATAGTGTCCATCATTTCAAAATATTTGGTTGTATTGCATATTGTCTTATACCATCTAAATTGAGAAGAAAAATTGATGATAAAGGTGAGAAATGCATTTTTATTGGCTATAGTGAGGAATCAAAGGCTTATAAGTTGTATAACCCCATTTCAAAGCAAGTGATTATTAGCAAAGATGTTGAATTTAAGGAAGAAGAAGCATGGGATGGTAGCACCATCACAATTGGAGCACCAATTCCACAAAATGAAGAAGAATCTGAAGAACAAAATTTGCAAGGTGATCAATCCTCTCCACAAGCAATAACAAGCACTCCAATAAGAACACCTAGGAGCTTAGAACAAGGTGAATCATCTGGTCATGCATGTCATCCTACTCCAAATTCACAAGTAAGTGATGAATCAGATCCAACTCTTGATACTTTAAGATCAAGATTTAAAGGTAAGAAAATGAGAAACTTGAATGAGATTTATAATCAAGAAGAGAAGTTAGATTTGTGTTCAAATTTTGCTCTTTTCACTCATGATCCTATGTATTATGAAGAAGCAGTTAATGGGGAACATTGGTTAAAAGCAATGGATGAAGAGATGAATGCCATTGAAAGAAATCAAACATGGGATCTAACTAGTTTACCTGAAGGTAAGGATTGCATAGGAGTCAAATGGGTTTATAAGACCAAATTTGATGTAGATGGAAATGGTTAAAAACACAAGGCAAGGTTAGTAGCAAAAATTTTTGCACAAGAACATGGAATTGATTATAATGAAATATTTGCTCCAGTTGCTAGACTTGATACTATTAGAATGGTTTTAGCAATAGCTGCTCAAAATAATTGGAATGTTTATCAAATGGATGTCAAATTAGCTTTCTTGAATGGTTTCCTAGATGAAGAAGTGTATGTGAAATAGCCACCAGGTTATGAAGTGGAAGGACATGAAGAAAAAGTCTACATATTAAAGAAGGCCCTTTATGGTCTCAAGCAAGCACCAAGAGCATGGTATAGCAGGATTGATTCATACATGACAAACAATGGATTCAGCAGAAGCAATAGTGAGCCTACATTGTACACAAAAATCAGCAAAGAAGGTCATATTTTGTTTGTGTGTTTGTATGTTGATGATTTGATTTTCACTAGAAATTTGTCTGTAGAAACATTTAAATCAGCAATAAAAAAAATTGAAATGACAGATTTGGGATTAATGAATTAATTTTTGGGCATAGAATTGGTACAATCAGATAAGGAAATTTTTATTTGTCAAAATAAATATGCAAAGGATGTGTTAAGGAGGTTTAAGATGCTGAATTGTAAACCAACACCTACACTAGTTGCTACAGGGACCAAAATTAACAAAGAAGACAAAGGGTCTAATGTTGATTCTACAACATTCAAAAGACTAGTTGGTAGTTTGATGTATCTTACAGCTACAAGACCAGATATCATGTATGAAGTCAGTTTAATATCTAGATTCATGGAGTCACCAAAAGACTCACATTGGCAAGTTGGAAAAAAGATATTGAGATATGTGGTAGGAACAACAGAATATGGAATTTTATATTTCACAACTAATGATTTTAGTTTGATTGGTTATACTGATAGTGATTTTGTAGATATCATTGATGACAGGAAGAGTATTTCTGTACATGCCTTTCTTTTAGGAACATGTGTGGTCACATGGGCATCCAAAAAGCAACCTATAGTGACACTTTCATCAGCTGAAGTAGAGTATGTAGCAGCCACATCAGCAGCATGTCAAGCAATTTGGATGAGGAGAATATTGAATGATTTATTACAAGCACAGAAGGAGTCAACACCAATATTTTGTGACAACAAATCAACAATCGCATTATCAAAAAATCATGTCTTTCATAAGAGGAGCAAGCACATTGATACAAGATTTCATTTTATCAGAGAGTTAGTAAACAATGGAGAAATCTATTTGGAGTTCTGCAGATCTGAAGACCAATTAGCAGATATATTCACAAAGGCATTAGCAAAAGACACCTTTGATTATCTAAGACAAAATTTAGGCATTGTAAATGCTGAAGTTGTTAGTGGTAGAAATTAAGGGGGAGTGTTAGAAACTGGAGATAATTTCTCCATCACTTGTTTCGCCTCCCTCATGCAAACTATTCTGCTTCCCTCATGCATGTAGTCTCTGTCCTCTACGCTTGCATGCAGAAAAGCAATCAAACATTTGTTTATTTTAAGTCTTAGCTCAGTTTAGTCTCAGTTAGCATGTTAAAGACTGGAGTTAATTTTAGTTAGTTATGCAGTCTATTTTCAATTTGATTTGCCAAGAAAATCTATTTAAAGATCTCTTGGCCGCAGCTTTGTAATGATAGAAAAAGAAAGATCAAGAAAGATTAATAAAATCTTGTTTTCTCCATTTCTGTAGCAATCTGAGGGTTTGAGTTTTTATTTTCTTGTTTTTATATGCTCTCTTTCATCCTTCAGACTGGAGGCAGGAAGGCGCTGTAACGTATGTTAGGAACCAAGGCCAATGTGGTAAGCAACCTATGATTGATTTTATTAAAAATTTGCTTTATGAAAATTCTGTTTTTTTCAAATGGGTCTGTGTTTCATGTTTCACAGGAGCTTGCTGGGCTTTCTCAACCGTTGCAGCTGTTGAAGGAGTCAATCAGATTATGACCGGGCAGTTGATACCTTTGTCTGAGCAGCAATTAGTGGACTGTGCCACTACTTATAACCACGGTTGTAATGGTGGTTACATGACTGCTGCATTTCAATACATTGTTGAGAATGGTGGTATTAACAGTGAGAATAATTACCCTTAACAATCTCATCAATTCGTATGCAATGCAAACGGGGTGTGCTACCAATCTCTCAATTTTGTTATTTCTGTCACGCTTACTTGTTTGGGGTTTCGTTTCTCTCCTCTCTTTTATTTTAAATTGCTGAAGCTTCTACGTGGTTTTGGTTCGGACTTCTTGAGCACTCCTCGAGTGGTTTTATGGAGAGACTAATCTTCAAGTTTTGTCGCAGATGGGATTGAGAATTTTGTAAACCCCTTTGTTGCGAAGTGGTCCGATAAATAACAAAGCCAATTTTTTAAAAATTGTTATATAAATATAGAATAATCTCATTTTAAATCGGTTTCACATTCCTAAACATCTCATATATAATCATTATGCGGTTTTGAAACAAAAATAAACTTCTAATGTGTACGCATTGCATCTGCAGGCAAATTTCCGCGTAGCATCAATTGATGGCTACGAAGAAGTACCTCCTTATGATGAAAGTTCATTAAAAAAGGCTGTAGCAAATTAGCCAGTAGTCACTGTGGGTATTGAAGGTTATGGGAGGGATTTTCAGCATTATGGTTATATAAGTTATGATTTAATTTCTGTTAAAAATTATTTATTCAGTAAATGTTTTTTATTTATAATTAATAATTTAAATTAAATTGATGTTTTGACTGCATGTTTGTTTTTCAATTTTTTTGGTTAATAACAGGGCTTGTTCACAGGGTCATGTGGAACACAAATTGATCATGCTGTGTCTTTAGTGGGTTATGGGTCATCTTACAATAATGATTATTGGATTGTAAAGAATTCATGGGGTACAAGTTGGGGTGAAAATGGATACGTTTTCTTTCCAAGAAATATTAATGATCCAGCTGGGAAATGTGGGCTTGCCATGCAACCATCCTATCCAGTTAAATTAGGAACCAATCCTTCCAAAATTACCCAGTTTCCTATTTAATAAATAAAATAAAAGTCCTACTAAATTTTAAATAAAACATAATTAAAACAACACTTATTGTTGGTATTTACTATAGCTATTATCATATGGGAAAAGAGTTGACTTTTCCTTTATTACTATTAATGTTTTCATGTCAATAACATCCATGATGTATGTGAGACCCTGATATATTTATGTAAAAAATATTGGATTGCTTATAACATTTAATGATAATATATTTTAGACTTACATTTGTTATTGATGTTTAATATTTAAATAATTTTCATCAATATTGTGTTTTTTATGTTAATTTATCCCATTATAAATTTTTATATATACTCTCTTATTAGGATTTAATGTTTATGTGATTGACATATGAAAAGAATTTGTATTATTACTCAATTTTCTACTAAATTTAGTATGAATTTATATTTTTCAATTAAATTTTAATTTAAATGCCCATAAAAAATTAAATGTTTTAATTAATATGTATAAAATATTAATTAATGAAATTATTTATTGTTTTATTGAGAGATATATAATGTTTATAGATGTATTTTAAATTTTATGAGATTATATAATAATTGTTGCTATTTAATATTGAAAATACACAGAGAAATGCAGGACATTATTTACCTATAAAATCTATGTTGAAATGAGAACCTTTTTATAAACACATAAGGGATGATGTCTAAACCATACAAACTTAAGAGTCTAAACTTCTCTAACAACTATGATAACTTAATTTTGATCTTTTAAAACTTTGCTCAAAATTTTGAACATTTACTTTGATCACCTGCAAAATAATAATTATTCTTATTATCCTAATGTGAAAATAATCCTTAAAAGATAAGGAAAAAAGTAATTTATAAAAAATAATATAACTTTCTTGATACTCTTCCATTCCCTACAAAGTAGTAATATTAGGAAAAAACCAATTCAATAATTCCAGTAATTTATGCTTGCAAATTAATGTCACGAATTATATAAATTAAACCTTACAACTATTCGTTCCTTGATCACAATTTTGTGTGTTTGTGTGAGTGTGTGGCATATGTCACATTGGCATATTCAAACCATCCACATGTATCCATTATGTAGTCTTAGATTCATAAAGTAAAAAGGTCTATTGATGATGTTCACTTTCTCTTGTGGATTGCATAGACACATTTAGCTCATAAGTCACATTTATGTCTGCCCATTTCTAGGTGGTTCTTATCCATATGTGAAGCATGGGCATGTGGTGGAATCTTGGGGCATTTTTCCATCACTGGGCCACATGTCTTCTATATTTGTAACCTTTCCAAATGGAAACCATTAAAAATTCATAGAGTGCACAAAGTATAAATATATTTTTGTTGTTGAAATGAACCATATACATATTATGTTGAAATCAATGTATGGAATGAATAATCTTAATAGGTGTTCTAATTTAATTTTATATGTTATATATTATTTCAATTGTTTCAAAAGAAGTAACTATCCTTTTCTCAATTGTTTCAAAAGAAATAAATATCCTTTTCTGATTTGAATTTACATGCATCTATTAATATGATTAATAATGATTGTAATTAATTCAAAGAAACTACTTAAAATTTTATAAGTGAATTTATGGTTATAATTAAATAATTTCTATTGCACAATTTTTTGGTATGAAAGATCATCTATAATATTTTCATCTTGGGGGTCATCAAAGAATAATATGAGTAATTTTAATTCCTCAAAAAATATACCTTGAAAAATATTAAGAAGTTATTATTCTTCAACTACATAATTTTTCATTTTTATTTTGTTAACTTTATTAAATGTATGTCAAGTCTATGACACCATGAATTAAAGTGTCACTAGTATTCTCATCTAAGTAAATTAATTTATAGGACTATTATCATATCAATTTTCAACATCCTAAACCTCATCATACACAACATAAAGAAGATGCTCCCAGTCTTGATTTAATTGCATATTTTTCATGCTATGAAATTTTATATTGCACAATGTTTTCAGATTTTTCATATTAACATATGAAAAAATATTTTATTCTTCCTTTTAATATAAATTATGGTTTCTTGCATGAATGATGTTTGATTTATACAAATACCATTATTGATGCAATTATCCTTTGTTAAAGATCAATTATAACTTCAACGAACTGAAACAAAAGATTGAAATACATATGCTTAAGGGATGAACATTTAGGAAGTATCTCAGTTTCAAAGGAACTACAAGAAGAAGCATATTTTTTCTCTGACATAGTATAGGTCATAGTCAATATTAACTATTTTCCTTCTCTCTCATTTTAAATTTTATCATATTGAACTTGAAATGTTATTTCCTACAAACCATTCATATGTTCGCATGTCTTGTATTTTTTATTATAATGTTCAAATGTTTTTTTTTATCTTTTGATTAGTTTAAATTTCATTTTTCAAATTTTGAGCAGTATTTTTGACACTTTTTCCCATTTTCCATTCTTGTTTAAGAATAATAAAGCTAATATGCTAATTTGAGACATCTATTATCATGTATTTCACTAAATTTTATTATTTTTTATAGAAAGATTCAATTTATATTCAATTGGCAGTTTTCCACACACCAAAATTTTTAAATGATGTAGCAATTTTCAAATGAGGTTGTTGAAATTCTCTCTTGTTCACCCAAACTCTGAATAAAATATTGAGTTTAAACTTTCTCTCTCAATTTTATGTTTAAATGTATATGGAAATCATCAAATATTAAAGGTACTTTTATATTTCTCATTTTCTATAATACGCTATAAAGGTATGTAATGGATGTTATTGTCATATCTAAATTTCAACATTAATTATAGTATATAGTTGTTAAAAGAGTAATTCATTATCAAAATTTTAAATTATTTGGTGGCATGTCCATGTTAATAATATTTACAATTCAATTTTCTATATACCTAATACTTCTTATGTCATCGATGTTAAGCCACTTTTATAAACAAGACACTACATCATAATTCTTAAATAGATATGCATTGTAGAATGACTATGTTGTATAACATCTAGGAACATAGATATAAAATTATTCATTTTATTTTTATAAATATAATTAAATAATATGGGAGGTCACAATCTCCATTTCTAAACATAACTCATCACATGCTTATGATCTTAATATAATGTAAAATGGGGCATAAATGAGATCAAGGATCGTGCATGTATGTGATAAATGAACATGTTTATTCATAGTAAAACTTATTAATATAGACATTTATTTCCTGAAGTATAAATACTAATATTATTGACATCAACAATCCATGCACTATTATATCAATTATAACTCCATAAAGACTAAATGTTTTATGCAATAAATTAAACCACTAATGCATAGAAGCAATAACAGAAATATGTCATCACTTTATAACTCAATGATAGTATAAGTATGACTCTTTTCACAAGTTCAAAAGTTACATTTAATTTACATAAAATGATTGAATCATGCATTGGTAAGATGAAAATAATCTATGTTACAAAAGCTAAATATCAGTATAATGGTGCCTCAAAATTGTCATAAAGAAATTAATTCAATTTGAATTTAGAGTCACTCATGTAAAAATATTATGATACATAAATAAAACACTGTAAATTGATCATGCAACCTCCAAATGAAAAAAAAATATAAACCAATTATCAATGGTCCATATATTCCGATCCATTAGTTTAAAGATTGTAAGAGTTTGGCAAAAAAAATCAATGACACAAAATTAAAAAGGAGAATAAATGAAAGATGACCATATTACCACCAATAAAATTAAGGATTTTACATACTAACAAAATCACATAGAAAACATAAAAATAAAATTACAACCTAATGTAAGTTTTTTCAACTTACAAGTAACTTCTTATCAAACAATAAAAGATTTATTTCACTTATTATTTTTAGTTATATTCTTCTATACCATGAATATAAGTTTACCCAAAAACACAAAAATCATTTTAGGTTTGTCAAAAAAAAAAAAAAAATCAATAAAAAAATAAAATTACTTATATTAACACCAAATTTACTTCACAAAAAAATTATAAAAATTAATATAATGGTAAACCCTGATGAAGTATCTTTTCTTTGAAGAGAGAGGGTTTTAAAGAACATTATAAGTTTTGTAAAATCTTTTCTTCACATATTTCCTTAATATTTTGAGAATATCAAAAAACAACTTATTAAAAAATTCCCTTAATCAAATCTAGGTTCTTCCTCTTTTCTAATATTTATTAGCTTCTCTATCATTTAAATTTATGTATTACATTAAATACATTTGAGTCCATTTAAATCAAATAAGGATGATTCTCCCAAATAGACATGAATCCATCATTATGCCAAAAACTAGTTGGTGCTTTAAAAATAATAATAATAATAATAAATTATTAATAGGGAAGTTTCTTTTTACCCATGATATACATCCTTAAAATTCTCTCTATTACCATATTAGACTATACAATCTATCTCCCCATTCTAAGATAAGGTTGAGGTTAATGCCCAAGCAATACTAAATAAGAACCAAAATCCAAATCCAAGATTAATAAAAATCAAATCATTGTTTAGTTAAAGATTTGATTGAATGAAAATAATTAACCATCATTATTCAAGACAATTTCCAAGTAATCATCATGATAATATAAAATTTTAACCATTGTCCAATATCATTCTATTTCATTGTTCATTGCCATGGCCTTGGTCTAGGTCACTTTCTAACATTGCAGTCATAATTCTCTTTCACGATAAGGGTAAAGTTAATGAAAATAAATTAAGATAAGAAGGACCCAAGGAATTCAAAATTATTTTAACATGATAAACATGTGAAATAGTGCTAAGTAATATGCAACAAGAGTGAGTAAGCTGTCTCACTAAATAATTTATAAGTAAAATCATTTACAAATAATGATTAAATAATTATGATTTTGATATCATATTAGAATATCAAATGAAAGGAAATAAAATATTACATAATATGAATAACACGTAAATAAATAAATAAATTAGAAAATAACAACATAATAATTGTCAAATGATGAGTAATCTAAGAAGGAATAAGAATAGAAGGATTAGGCATATAGAGTGTGTTTTTGAGATAACTTTATTTAAACTAGTTGAAACACTCTAAAACCCCTTGTAACACCTTAAAATCATCCTGACACACCATTCCTAAAAGATTTTTGTAATTTTAGGTTTTCATTTCTATATATAGAGTTGTTTGTGCTCAAAACCCTAGTAGGCCTATACAAAGGCCAAGAGCATTTAAAAATGAATAATATTATTTTGGTGAGATGTTTTAAAAATATTTATATTTGAGGTAGTTTAACACAATATTATATACACTTACATAAAATTTTATAATTTGAATAATTCAAAAAAGTGAATAATACAATGTTTCCTTGATTGCACCCATACTTTTTATTGATTGTAACATAATTGTACTATGTTATTAACCATGAAACATGAAAAATTATGTTCCAAAGGAAATTAATTTACATATTTAGATTTTATCAAAAATATTAAAAAATATATTTTTATTCATATATCTTCAAAAAATGATAAAATAATTCTATAGAGTCTCTCCAACTTCTCTAAAAACCTATAACTTCAGAGTTTATTCTTTCTTTATTACTTTTATTATCTCTTCCTCTGATGGTTCAAACATTTTCAATTTTTTTTATATTTATAAGAATAGTTCCTTCTTGGTTCATAAGCCAAATATCTCTTAACCACTTATGACATATCCAAACATGCCTAGTTTAGTCATAGACCTACATTACACATACCTTGATTGAGCTAAAGACAGGTTTAAAGTGATTCAAAGGTTAATAAAAATTTAAAAAATATATATTTAAAACTTAAATACTCATTATCATAGGACTAAGACTTTCATAACATGTCAAGGCCTTCAACATTCTTACTAACAAATTCACTTTTTTGAATTCCTAGTTTTGGTAGGAAACCTAGAAACACCACCAAAAGACCTAAAAATAACAAGTGAAACATATAAAAGGTTCATTACTGACCATTAAATTATTTTAATTCCTTATAAAACCAAATAAAAACTACTTATTTATGCAATTGTTGGACCCACATAATATATTTATTTTGGAATTGAATTCACACAAGACATCCATGATACCATAAATATTAATGTTACTGAAAATGCTTCACCTAATTGGTGATATATATAAACCTTCCAAAACTTGCTTCTGGTTCTAGGAATCAAACCACACGATCAAAAATCATCTACTCATGGTTGACATAGATCCTATAGATAAAGCCATGATTGGACCCAATCTAGATCTATAGGATAAAATCATGGGTAAAGAGTATTGAATCAAACAAATAAGTATAATAAAATTAATATGTGAACACTTTCATCTAGCACTAAGTTGACCACAACCATTTTTATGGCTAACCCACAACTAGTAATCCATTCCCAAATTGTTCAAGTTTTTTAATAAAAACCTAGACTAGTTGTCGTAGGTTATCTAAAGGCAATGAATGTGATTTTCAAGACACAAGTATATTTGAGTCCTATTTTCTCAAATTTTCATTCAAAACAATTATTTTTATGGAAGGACCCTATCATGGATTTAAATCTTAGATAAACCCCTCTTTCCATTTATCATTAATCAATGTGACATTTGTGGATCCTTTTCCCTACTAGAATAGGAAATATTTATTCATGTAATTTTATTTAATGTCTACTCATGTCATTCATCAATTTAACTGACCCAAACTAAAGGTACATGCTTTGTGCCAAATGTCAAAAACTCTTGAGATATGTATATTCTCCCTTTAGAGGAGGTGAATATTAATGATTTTATTTATCAAGATGGTAACTAATTTCATTTGGCCAAATGTTATATGTCACATGTCTGATCATGACATGGGACATTGGAGAGTCATAAGTATGATAGTGCCACTTTTTACATCAATTTTTTAATATATCATGGAGTGGATCTATCAAAGTGTGTACTTTAAACCATGATTTATTTTGAAATGTAGACCCATATTCTAGATAATTTATATTCCTCCAATAATATTTTAGAATAAATGAGCCTTTCGTAGTACCTAACAAAGTAAGTACATGTATCTATCAAGATAATTATTCAAGAACTCAACATGGTTTAATCTATGTAAGATAAATAGGTTGCATTACCCAGGGAGTGTTATGTCGATAAATTAGAGGCATGTTTATACACTTGTAAAAAAGTAGGGTTATGCAACCCTAATCATCATATCAAAACCTCTATTCCAAACCCCTTATTCACATGGACTAATTTTCTTGGAGATAAAAATATTCTTATTTGAATAAATATTTGACAAGCTAGTCAATGTGATTTCATATGTTTTTTTATATAACCATAGTGTATGATTTTTTGATTGAACGGTCTAATTTTTTTGTGAATTTCTTCAAAAATTAGGTTTAACTCAAGACCTCACTTATGAAACATAACCTAAACCTCATGCATATTAAAAGGACTTGGAAACTATATTATCACCTAAATACTATGTATAGTAGGCTCAACTAATGAGAAGAAACCATTATGCACACTTCCACTTTAATCAATATTTTTAGAAAACAACTATCATTGTTGAGGAAAATGTCCAATTATGCTTATAGTCAACCAAGGTTCTCATGAATTTGGAAAATCCACCTTGAGTGAGATTCTACAAAATAAATCTACTAAGTTAAGATAAAAAAATAAATGAACAAAGTTTCATAATGCTTGTAGATCTAGAATTTGAGCCCATATTTGATACCTACAGATTATGGATAAAGTTTCAAAAAATATTAACAAGATAAAATTTCATCATTCTACTCTATAATTCAGTGCTATAAAATAAGTTAGAAACCATATCACTAGTCTTCCATACATTTTGTAATCATTTGTTATCCATTATAAATAATTATTTCAACTTTCTTGTTGTTCTCCATTCAAACCAAATTATGTTTTTCATTAATCCTCTCTCCCTTAAATGGATCCATAATTCAATTATTAGCATGTTTAAATAAAAATACCTAGGCTTTGATGCATTTCTTTGTGAGTTATATTTAGATCTGTGTATGTTAGTTATTTTCCTTTTACTAGTTCTTCTTGTGTATCAATAAGTTCCTAGATCCAACATGATAAGGTCCATAACCTTTTTGAATACATATTATGAGATTATTCCCAAGGTTTGATATCTAGAGCTAATCACCAACTATAGGCCCATAACCCTCTTTAATGTCTCTTATGAGATTATTTCAAAATCTGTCCCTAAAGATTATGTACCTTCGTCCCTTTGTTTTTTAACAAGAGCAAACTATATTGATCCAAGATAGATATATATTGTACCACATCATCTTTTTTTTGGAAGGGATGTAATCGGACTTAAAAGTATAAGGCCTTGTTTGTCAAATTTGTCTCCAAAAAATCCCATGAGAAGATTGAATGGTCTTTCAAACTTGTCACGTTACAAGCATTGGGTTTTGGTCCTATATATGTTCACTTGATATATAATATCTTTAAATAATATTTTTTTTGCCTCACTAATAATACCCATCAATCGAAGAATATTAAATTCTTTTAGTCCATTAGGCAAGGCTACCCACTATTTAACTTATATTCCCTTGCTACAAAATATTTTTGATATATGCTGGGAGACTATACCTATGGAGGGTGATTCAATGGAGTTATCCTCCCCCACTCACCTCTAGATAAAAATATTAATGACCTCTTTCCATACGAGTCTTTACTTGTGACTATAGAGGATCAAATGGTTGAGGTAACGGTTGCCCATAATAGCAACATTGCCAATTTGTTCATTTAGTTACATTTTGTTTTAGGAAATAATAAATAAAAAATAAACAACTAATGCAACTAAAGAGTCTTCAAATGGTAGCACAACAACTAATGCAATTAAAGAGTCTTCAAATGGTAGCATAATTTAATTATATGTTATATGTTGAATCTACATCTAAATAATTTTAGTTCCCTCAAAATTTAATTTTACTATAGATATTCCAATAATAATAAATAGGCATAAAAATTCAAGAATGACCTTAGTGAAAAATAAAAAAAAAAGAATGTTATCTTCTCAATTCAATATTTCATAAGAGTTTTATTAAATCTGAATTTAACCTAATAAATTAAAATATTCTTTAAATAAAACACCAAATTCACATCCAATCCTTCTTCGTTAACATGATTTAATAAAAATGACAATAATAATAATATCTAACATTTACATGTTTCATGTGCTATCAATCTCAATCACATGTTTCAACATTGATATAATTTTTCTATCAAAATTATTATATTAAATATTTTTAGTGCTCTTTTTGGGTTCATAAAGAATATTAATACTTATTATAGAAATTATTATTCTCGTATTTATTTTAATTTTTATGTACTATAAATCATTATCATATATTATAATATTAATATGTTTTCTCTGTCAAAATTATTATATTTTTAATACTATTTGTGACTCACTAAAAATATTAATTTTTATTATAAAAATCATAATCTTCATATTTATTTTATTTTAATTTATTTTTTTGAGGCTGAGTATCCATCCTCCCAAGACATCACTCCTTGATTAGAAGGGTTCCGATTATTGATGCCTTACACTGTGATGTTATAAATATGGTTGATCTCATCTTCCAAATCAATGCTTTCTACATAGGGGGTCCTTGGTCACTTGAAATGGGAATCACTACCCTTTTCATTCCATTTTCAAAGGTCATATATCAGTTTTTGAAGCACATATCTACATTGTTAGCATAGTACCAAAGCCTTCCTAGCAATGCTGGATAGTTATCCTCTTTAGCTAACTTGATTACCTCAAAGTCAGTGCAAAATGTAGTGCCCATAATATCTATAATGGCACCCTTTATAATTTTTATCAGCTGTGTTTAGGTCTTATTGGCCATGAAAATTACATGGGTATAAGTCCTTAAGGCTGGCCTACCCATCCTTTACCATATAATATAATAAGAGGGAATCATGCCCATGTATTGTCTAGGAAACTCATTTGTTTTATTCTAATTAAATTGAGCTTCACCAAACTTGTGCATTATGAAAGTCCATTTGTGGGACGGCGTGTCTTTAACTATATTTAAATATTTAAATCTTGTCACATCATGGATGCGATGTATTATTAGAATTATACAATATAGATAGTGAGACATGTTATATACATTTTAAGACATTTATGTTATCATTATTATGGTTATGATTTAAATTCTACAAATTGGGGCATTATATTTACATGTTTTTCATGAGTTACTTATTTTTTATATTTTATGAATCATTATATTTATATCTTTTCCATAAGTTATTAATTTTTTATATTTTATGTTGATAACATTTTTCTATCACTATTTTCTCTACATTATATATGACATTTATTTCCTTTAGGGGTATTTTATCTGCGTGTATCTTATGAAATTCATTTAAGACATATATATACTATTTAAGTTTATTGTAATCACATATTCTTTCTAAGTTATCTAATGATTATATTTTATACTGAGGAAGATATGTTATAAGCTTGACATTTTCTATACAAAAATTTATTTTCATTGTATCTATGGTAAAGGTATCTATAACTTTATTCATGATATTTATCGATATGTACCTTCTGCAAATAATCTCACATAATTACACCTAATAATATTACATTATTTATATAATAAAGCATGATATTATCATTCAAAAATCTTATCACGTGATTGATTTTCACAATTAATACATATTTTAATATATTTTGGCATATTTTAGCAGACACTTGAATTGAGGAATAACAACATTCTCCATCTATTAGATACATTAAGGTATATTTTTCATCACTTCATCTAAGACTCATATAAGAATGGATACACGTATAACTTTTTTTACGATGTTATCTTTTCTATAATGGTTTAACATGGGCATACTACATGTCCTTCTCCCATAATAGTCATAGTGAGGCATATGGTTATCCCTTAATTTCAATATTTATACTCCTTACAATTGTATATTATCATGAAGCAAACGTTATGGTCATTTATGATAGTTAAAATGTACGTATTTATATAATTTAGTAAAGATTTTTATTAAGATTTGAATATGCGTATTATAATGGTCAATTTTATTTTTTAAATCTTTATTTTGAGATGATGGATTTCATGTAGAAATATGTTTATTCATTTTTATGGCTAGTTATATATGTCTTATCTATTTTATCCATAACATGTCACACCACTGATGTATTACATCAATCTATAAGGATATTTTAAAAAAATTCAAATATCTCTGATAACATATTGGTGGATTCATGATATCCATTCACTTCAAATTCCATTCGTAAGGTAATTTAAATTAAATTTGTAATTATATATTTGTTCTATATTTTGATGCACTATGAATTCATATCACTTAAGCACATCAAATTAGTCAAATAATGTAGTAGTAGGTATAATGCTTATTATTTTTATTCAGCCTATTAACTCTAATCAAGATTTTTTTCACATTTTATGTGTGTTTTATTATTTTCTTTCTTGATTTTTATAATCATGTGGTCTTTGTTTCTTTTATTTTCTATTTTTTTCATCCTTTTTATAATTATAATCATTTTTCTTGTTTTTTTTTTCAAATTTGATCATGTTGTATTTTATTCTATTAATATGTATTTAATGGCTAAGATAAAGCACCAAATTTTGGTCATATATATTTTATAGATTACAATTCCCTCCTCAGACCATTTCTAGGACTTTACATTGTTCTTCATATTCTTTATATATTTGGATATGTGTATATTAGTTATTTTCCTTTTATTGGTTCTTATTATGCAAAAATAAGTTTTTAATTCCAACATGAGAAGGTCTATAACCTTTTTGAATATATATTATAATATTATTCCAAAGGTTTCAAACTCAGAGCTAATCACCAACTATAGGCCCATAACCCTCTTGAATGCCTCTATAAGATTATTTTTAAATCTTTGGCCCTAAGAATTACATACCTTCTTCCCTTACTGTTTGGATAAGAACACACTAGATTGATCCAAGGTAGATATATATTGTACCACATCATCTATCTTTGGGAAGGGATGGAAACGTCTCACACCTCCAAATATAAGGCCTTGCTTGTCAAAACTACCTTCAAAAAATCTTGTGACAAGTTTGAATGTCCCTTGATACTAATCACATTACAAGCATTGGGTTTTGGTCTTAGATATGTTCACTTAATCTAGAATCTCTTTCAATAATATTTTACTTGCCTGACTATCAATACCTTTCAATTTGAGAATATGGAAATCTTTCATTGCATTAGTCAA
The DNA here is from genome assembly GCA_037957365.1 of Torreya grandis. Taxonomy (NCBI): domain Eukaryota; kingdom Viridiplantae; phylum Streptophyta; class Pinopsida; order Cupressales; family Taxaceae; genus Torreya; species Torreya grandis. The sequence goes on along the minus strand of JARHVA010005620.1, from coordinate 683,713 downwards.
GGCTACCCACTTTTTAACTTGTATTTCCTTGCTATAAAATATTTATGATATATGTTGGAAGACTATGCCTCATTAAAGGGAGGTATCCTCCCCCACTCACCTCAAGAGCAACTTATTAATGACCTCTATGTATATTAGTCTTTCCTTACTATAATGGGGGAGGAAATAGTTGTCCATAATAATAACATTGTTAATTTGATAATTTAATATAAGTAAGATAATGGTAGTCAGAGTTTTAAAATGGTAGCACAATTTAGTTATATGTTGAATCTACATCTATATAATTTCACCCCTCAAAATTTATTTTTCAATACAGATATTTCAATTAGAATAAATAAGCATAAAATTGAAAGAATGACCTTTGTAAAAAATAAAAATAAAATCTTATCCTCTCAATTCATTATTTAACAATAGTTTTATTAAATTAAAATAGAACTTACAAAATTAATAGATTCTTTATATAAAACACTAAATCCACATCCATTCCTTCTTCATGAACATGATTTAATAAAAATGACATTAAAATTAATACTAATAAAAATAACATTAATATAAGTATATAACATTTATGTGTTTCATGTGTTATCAATCTCAATCACATATTTCAACATTCAAAAAAATTTGCTTTAAAAATTATTATAATAAATATTTTAATGCTCTTTGTAAACTCACAAAAAATATTAGTATTTAATATAGAAATCATTATCCTATATTTATTTTTCTTTTTATATATTAAAATTATTAAATATACAAAATATTAAATTAATATTCAATCATAATCACAAACATTAATATTACTATTTTTTTATATTAAAATTATTAAATTCTTAGTACTTTTTTTTAATCACAAATATTCTTATTATAAAGATCATTATTTTGTGTTTATTTTCATATGCTATCAATCCCATTCACAGTTTTCATGTTTATCTTCATGTGCTTTAATATTAATATATTTTTGTATCAAAATCATTATATTTTTCTATAGAAGATAATCATTATCCTCATGTATATCTTGACTTTTAATTTTTATTTTTATTTCATTTCAATCAAATTCAGAAAGAAGACGTACAATAGATTTACATTTTTTTAAAAGTGCAAACGTAGTAAAAAAATATTAGTATTTAATATAGAAATCATTATCCTATATTTATTTTTATTTTTATATATTATTAATCGTAATCACAAACATGAATATTAATATTTTTTTATATTAAAATTGTTAAATTCTTATTTTTTTTTAATCACAAAAATTCTTATTATAAAGATCATTATCTTTGTGTTTATTTTCATATGCTATCAATCCCAATCACAATTCTCATGTTTATCTTCATGTGCTTTGATATTAATATATTGTTGTATAGAAGACAACCATTATCCTCATGTTTATCTTGACTTTTAATTTTAATTTTTATTTCATTTCAATCAAATTCAAAAAGAAGACGTACAATAGATTTAAATTTTTAAAAAGTGAAAATGCAGTAAAAAATATTAGTATTTAATATAGAAATCATTATCCTATATTTATTTTTATTTTTTTATATTATCAATCGTAATCACAAACATGAATATTACTATTTTTTTATATTAAATTTTTTAAACTCTTAGTATTTCTTTTTAATCACAAAAATTCTTATTATAAAGATCATTATCTTTGTGTTTATTTTCATATGCTATCAATCCCAATCACAATTTTCATGTTTATCTTCATCTGCTTTTATATTAATATATTTTTGTATCAAAATCATTATATTTTTGTATAGAAGATAATCATTATCCTCATGTTTATCTTGACTTTTAATTTTAATTTTTATTTCATTTCAATCAAATTCAGAAAGAAGACATACAATAGATTTTCATTTTTAAAAAGTGCAAACCCAGTAAAAAGATATTAGTATTTAATATAGAAATCATTACTCTATATTTATTTTTATTTTTATATATTATCAATCATAATCACAAACATGACTATTACTATTTTTTATATTAAAATTATTAAATTCTTAGTATTTGTTTTTAATCACAAAAATTCTTATTATAAAGATCACTATCTTTGTGTTTATTTTCATATGTTATCAATCCCAATCACAATTTTCATGTTTATCTTCATGTTCTTTAATATTAATATATTTTTGTATCAAAATCATTATATTTTTGTATAGAAGATAATCATTATCCTTATGTTTATCTTGACTTTTAATTTTTATTTTTATTTCATATCAGTCAAATTTAGAAAGAAGACGTACAATAGATTTACATTTTTAAAAAGTGTAAACGCAGTAAAATATATTAGTATTTAATATAGAAATCATTATCTTATATTTATTTCTATTTTTATATATTATCAATGGTAATCACAAACATGAATATTACTATTTTTTTATATTAAAATTATTAAATTCTTAATACTTTTTTTAATCACAAAACTTCTTATTATAAAGATCATTATCTGTGTGTTTATTTTCATATGCTATCAAACCCAATCACAATTTTCATGTTTATCTTCATGTGATTTAATATTAATATATTTTTGTATCAAAATCATTATATTGTTGTATAGAAGATAATCATTATCCTCATGTTTATCTTGAATTTTTATTTTTATTTTTATTTCATTTCAATCAAATTCAGAAAGAAGACATACAATAGATTTACATTTTTAAAAAGTGCAAACGCAGTAAAAATATTAGTATTTAATATAGAAATCATTATCCTATATTTATTTTTATTTTTATATATTATCAATCGTAATCACAAACATGAATATTACTATTTTTCTATATTAAAATTATTAAGTTCTTAGTACTTTTTTTTTAATCACAACAATTCTTATTATAAAGATCATTATCTTTGTGTTTATTTTCATATGCTATCAATCCCAATCACAATTTTCATGTGCTTTAATATTAATATATTTTTGTATCAAAATCATTATATTTTTGTATAGAAGATAATCATTATCCTCATGTTTATCTTGAATTTTAATTTTAATTTCAATTTCATTTCAATCAAATTCAAAAAGAAGATGTACAATAGATTTACATTTTTGAAAAGTGCAAACTTAGTAAAAAATATTAGTATTTAATATGAAAATCATTATCCTATATTTATTTTTATTTTTATATATTATCAATCGTAATCACAAACATGAATATTACTATTTTTTTATATTAAAATTATTAAATTCTTATTACTTTTTTTTAATAACAAAAATTCTTATTATAAAGATCATTATCTTTGTGTTTATTTTCATATGCTATCAATCCCAATCACAATTTTCATGTTTATCTTCATGTGCTTTAATATTAATATAGTTTTGTATAAAGGATAATCATTATCCTCATGTTTATCTTGACTTTTAATTTTAATTTTTATTTCATTCTAATCAAATTTAGAAAGAAGATGCACAATAGATTTAGATTTTTGAAAAGTGCAAACACAGTAAAAAATATTAGTATTTAATATAGAAATCATTATCCTATATTTATTTTTATTTTTATATATTATCAATCGTAATCACAAACATGAATATTAATATTTTTTTATATTAAAATTTTTAAATTCTTAGTACTTTTTTTTAATCACAAAAATTCTTATTATAAACATCATTATCTTTGTGTTTATTTTCATATGATATCAATCCCAATCACAATTTTCATGTTTATCTTCACGTGCTTTAATATTAATATATTTTTGTATCAAAATCATTATAGTTTTTTATAGAAGATAATCATTATCCTCATGTTTATCTTGACTTTCATTTTTTTTATTTATTTCATTTGAATCATATTCAGAAAGAAGATGTACAATAGATTTACATTTTTGAAAACTGCAAACGTAGTAAAAAATATTAGTATTTAATATGAAAATCATTATCCTATATTTATTTTTATTTTTATATATTATCAATCGTAATCACAAACATGAATATTACTATTTTTTAATTTTAAAATTATTAAATTCTCAGTACTTTTTTTTAATCACAAAAATTATTATAATAAAGATCATTATCTTTGTGTTTATTTTCATATGCTATCAATCCCAATCACAATTTTCATGTTTATCTGCATGTGCTTTAATATTAATATATTTTTGTATCAAAATCATTATATTGTTGTATAGAAGATAATCATTATCCTAATGTTTATCTTGAATTTTTATTTTTATTTTTATTTCATTTCAATCAAATTCAGAAAGAAGACGCACAATCGATTTACATTTTAAAAAAGTGCAAACACTGTAAAAAATATTAGTATTTAATATAGAAATCACTATCCTATATTATTTTTTATTTTTATTAATTATCAATCATAATCACAAACATGAATATTACTATTTTTTTATATTAAAATTATTAAATTCTTAGTATTTTTTTTAATTACAAAAATTCTTATTATAAAGATCATTATCTTTGTGTTTATTTTTATATGCTATCAATCCCAATCACAATTTTCAAGTTTATCTTCATGTGCTTTAATATTAATATATTTTTGTATCAAGATCATTATATTTTAGTATCAAAATCATTATATTATTGTATAGAATGTAATCATTATCCTCATGTTTATCTTGAATTTTTATTTTTATTTTTATTTCATTTCAATCAAATTCAGAAAGAAGACGTATAATGGATTTGCATTTTTAAAAAGTGAAAGCAAAGTAAAAAATATTAGTTTTTAATATAGAAATCATTATCCTATATTTATTTTTATTTTTATATATTGACAATCGTAATAAAAAACATAAATATTACTATTTTTTTATAATAAAATTATTAAATTTTTAGTACTTTTTCTTAATCACAAAAATTCTTATTATAAAGATCATTATCTTTGTGTTTATTTTCATATGCTATCAATCCCAATCACAATTTTCATGTTTATCTTCATGTGCTTTAATATTAATATATTTTTGTATCAAAATCATTATATTTTTGTATAGAAGATAATCATTATGCTCATGTTTATCTTGAATTTTAATTTTAATTTTTATTTCATTTCAATCAAATTCAGAAAGAAGATGTACAATAGATTTACATTGTTAAAAAGTGCAAACGCAGTAAAAAATATTAGTATTTAATATAGAATTCATTATCCTATATTTATTTTTATTTTTATATATTATCAATCGTAATAACAAACATGAATATTACTATTTTTTAATATTAAAATTGTTAAATTCTTAGTATTTTTTTTTAATCAAAAAAATTGTTATTATAAACATCATTATCTTTGTGTTTATTTTCATATGATATGAATCCCAATCACAATTTTCATGTTTATCTTCATGCGCTTTAATATTAATATATTTTTGTATCAAAATCATTATATTTTTGTATAGAAGATAATCATTATCCTCATGTTTATCTTGACTTTTAATTTTAATTTTTATTCCATTTTAATCAAATTCAGAAAGAAGACGTAAAATAGATTTACATTTTTAAAAAGTGCAAACATAGTAAAAAATATTAGTATTTAATATATAAATCACTATCCTATATTTAGTTTTATTTTTATATATTATCAGTCATAATCACAAACATGAATATTACTATTTTTTTATATTATAATTATTAAATTATTAGTATTTTTTTTAATTACAGAAATTCTTATTATAAAGATCATTATCTTTGTGTTTATTTAAAATATGCTATCAATCCCAATCACAATATTCATGTTTATCTTCATGTGCTTTAATATTAATATATTTTTGTATCAAAATCATTATATTTTTGTATCAAAATCATTATATTTTTGTATAGAAGATAATCATTATCCTCATGTTTATATTGAATTTTTATTTTTATTTTTATTTCATTTCAATCAAATTAAGATAGAAGACGTATAATAGATTTACATTTTTAAAAAGTGCAAACACAGTAAAAATTTTTAGTATTTCATATAGAAATCATTATCCTATCTTTATTTTTATTTTTATATATTATCAATCGTAATCACAAACATGAATATTATTATTTTTTTATATTAAAATTATTAAATTCTTATTACATTTTTTTTAATCACAAAAATTCTTATTATCAAGATCATTATCTTTGTGTTTTTTTCCATATGCTATCAATCCCAATCACAATTTCCATGCTTATCTTCATGCGCTTTAATATTAATATATTTTTGTATCAAAATCAATATAGTTTTGTATAGAATATAATCATTATCCTCGTGTTTATCTTGACTTTTTATTTTTATTTTTATTCCATTTCAATCAAATTTAGAAAGAAGAGGTACAATCGATTTACATTTTTAAAAAGTGCAAACACAGTAAAAAAATATTAGTATTTAATATAGAAATCACTATCCTATATTTATTTTTATTTTTATATATTTTCGATCATAATCACAAACATGAATATTACTATTTTTTTATATTAAAATTATTAAATTATTAGTATTTTTTTAATTACAAAAATTCTTATTATAAAGATCACTATCTTTGTGTTTATTTTCATATGCTATCAGTCCCAATCACAATTTTCAAGTTTATCATCATGTGCTTTAATATTAATATATTTTTATATGAAAATCATTATATTTATCTATCAAAATCATTATATTTACGTATCAAAATCATTATATTTTTGTATAGAAGATAATCATTATCCTCATGTTTATCTTGAATTTTTATTGTTATTTTTATTTCATTTCAATCAAATTAATATATAAGGCATATAATAGATTTACGTTTTTAAAAAGTGCAAACGCAGTAAAAAATATTAATATTTAATATAGAAATCATTATCCTATTATTATTTTTATTTTTATATATTATCAATCGTAATCACAAACATGAATATTACTATTATTTTATATTAAAAATATTAAATTCTTAGTACTTTTTTTTAATCACAAAAATTCTTATTTTAAAGATCATTATCTTTGTCTTTATTTTCATATGATATCATTCCCAATCACAATTTTCATGTTTATCTTCATGTGCTTTAATATTGATATATTTTTGTATCAAAATCATTATATTTTTGTATAGAAGATAATCATTATCCTCATGTTTATCTTGAAATTTTATTGTTATTTTTATTTCATTTCAATCAAATTAATATATAAGACGTATAATAGATTTGCATTTTTAAAAAGTACAAACGCAGTAAAAAATATTAATATTTAATATAGAAATCATTATCCTATTATTATTATTATTTTTATATATTATCAATCGTAATCACAAACATGAATATTACTATTATTTTATATTAAAAATATTAAATTCTTAGTACTTTTTTTTAATCAAAAAAATTCTTATTTTAAAGATCATTATCTTTGTCTTTATTTTCATATGATATCAATCCCAATCACAATTTTCATGTTTATCTTCATGTGCTTTAATATTGATATATTTTCGTATCAAAATCATTATATTTTTGTATAGAAGATAATCATTATCCTCATGTTTATCTTGAATTTTAATTTTTATTTTTATTTCATTTCAATCAAATTTAGAAAGAAGACGTACAATAGATTTACATTTTAAAAAAGTGCAAACGCAGTTAAAAAATATTAGTATCTAATATAGAAATCATTATCCTATATTTATTTTTATTTTTATATATTATCAATCGTATTCACAAACATGAATATTACTATTTTTTTATACTAAAATTATTAAATTCTTAGTACATTTTTTTAATCACAAAAATTCTTATTATCAAGATCATTATCTTTGTGTGTTTTTTCATATGCTATCAATCCCAATCACAATTTTCATGTTTAACTTCATGTGATTTAATATTAATATATTTTTGTATCAAAATCATTATATTTTTGTATAGAAGATAAACATTATCCTCATGTTTATCTTGAGTTTTAATTTTAATTTTAATTTCATTTCAATCAAATTCAGGAAGAAGATGTACAATAGATTTACATTTTTAAAAAGTGCAAACACAGTAAAAAATATTAGTAGTTAATATAGAAATCATTATCCTATATTTATTTTTATTTTTATTTATTATGAATCGTAATCACAAACATGAATATTACTATTTTTTTATACTAAAATTATTAAATTCTTAGTGCTTTTTTTTAATCACAAAAATTCTTATTATAAAGATCATTATCTTTGTGTTTATTTTCATATGCTATCAATCCCAATCACAATTTTCATGTTTATCTTCATTTGCTTTAATATTAATATATTTTTGTATAGAAGATAATCATTATCCCCATGTTTATCTTGACTTTTAATTTTAATTTTTATTTCATTTCAATCAAATTCAGAAAGAAGACGTACAATAGATTTACATTTTAAAAAAGTGCAAACACAGTAAAAAATATTAGTATTTAATTTAGAAATCATTATCCTATATTTATTTTTATTTTTATATACTATCAATCGTAATCAAAAACATGAATATTAGTATTTTTTTATATTAAAATGATTAAATTCTTAGTACCTTTTTTTAATCACAAAAATTATTTTTATAAAGATCATTATCTTTGTGTTTATTTTCATATGATATCAATCCCAATCACAATTTTCGTGTTTATCTTCATGTGCTTTAATAATAATATATTTTTGTACCAAAATCATTATATTTTTGTATAGAAGGTAATCATTATCCTCATGTTTATCTTGACTTTTTATTTTTATTTTTATTTCATTTGAATCAAATTCAGAAAGAAGACATACAATAGATTTACATTTTTGAAAAGTGCAAACGCAGTAAAAAATATTAGTATTTAATATGAAAATCATTATCCTATATTTATTTTTATTTTTTATATATTATCAATCGTAATCACAAACATTATTATTACTAATTTTTTATATTAAAATTATTAAATTATTAGTACTTTTTTTTAATCACAGAAATTCTTATTATAAAGATCATTATCTTTGTGTTTATTTTCATATGCTATCAATCCCAATGACAATTTTCATGTTTATCTTCATGTTCTTTAATATTAATATATTTTTGTATCAAAATCATTATATTTTTCTATAGAAGATAATCATTATCCTCATGTTTATCTTGACTTTTAATTTTAATTTTTATTTCATTTCAATCAAATTCAGAAAGAAGACGTACAATCGATTTACATTTTTAAAAAGTGTAAACATTGTAAAAAATTTTAGTATTTAATATAGAAATCACTATCCTATATTTATTTTTATTTTTATATATTATCAATCGTAATCACAAACATGAATATTACTATTTTTTTGTATTGAAATTATTAAATTCTTAGTATTTTTTTAAATTACGAAAATTCTTATTATAAAGATCATTATCTTTGTGTTTATTTTCATATGCTATCAATCCCAATCACAATTTTCAAGTTTATCTTCATGTGATTTAATATTAATATATTTTTGTATCAAAATGATTATATTTTTGTATCAAAATCATTATATTTTTGTGTAGAAGATAATCATTATCCTCATGTTTATCTTGAATTTTAATTTTTATTTTAGTTTCATTTCAATCCAATTCAGAAAGAAGACGTATAATGGATTTACATTTTTAAAAAGTCCAAACGCAGTAAAAAATATTAGTATTTAATATAGAAATCATTATCCTATATTTATTTTTATTTTTATATATTATCAATCGTAATCACAAACATGAATATTACTATTTTTTTATATTAAAATTATTAAATTCTTAGTATTTTTTTTTATCACAAAAATTCTTATTATAAAGATCATTATCTTTGTGTTTATTTTCATACGCTATCAATCCCAATCACAATTTTCATGTTTATCTTCATGTACTTTAATATTAATATATTTTTGTATCAAAATCATTATATTTTTGTATAGAAGATAATCATTATCCTCATGTTTATCTTGACTTTTTATTTTTATTTTTATTTCATTTGAATCAAATTCAAAAAGAAAACGTACAATAAATTTACATTTTTGAAAAGTGCAAACGCAGTAAAAAATATTAATATTTAATTTGAAAATCATTATCCTATATTTATTTTTATTTTTATATATTATCAATCGTAATCACAAACATGAATATTACTATTTTTTTATATTAAAATTGTTAAATTCTTAATATTTTTTTTAATCACAAAAATTCTTATTATAAAGATCATTATTTTGTGTTTATTTTAATTTCCATATATTATATTTTCATATGCTATCAATCCCAATCACAATTTTCATCTTTATCTTCATGTGCTTTAATATTAATATATTTTTGTATCAAAATCATTATATTTTTTTAATAGAACATAATCTTTATCCTCATGTTTATCTTGACTTTTTATTTTTAATTTTTATTTCATTTCAATCAAATTCAGAAAGAAGACGTACAATAGATTTACATTTTAAAAAAGTGCGAACGCAGTAAAAAACGAAACCACTTTTAAATTCTTTGGCGAAATTAGAATCCAGTTCACGATTTGACATGCTTGATAGAAGATTTGAGTGGGACTGGGGCCACCTCAATAATTTCTTAAATGACTCGTAGCTTGTGAATCGCTATAAAAAGGGACTGAAGACTCCAGAATAAAGCACCATGTTTAGAAGTTGAGAAGCACATTAAGTAATCTAAGGTAAAGAATGTTATGTTTCATTCTTAGAGTTTTGGAGTTCCAGAGCTTGTAGCTTTTCTCTGTTTTTTTTAATTAATCTTTCTTTTATTAATTATAATTTAATTAAATGTTTTTTAATATAATTATAAATTTGGTAGTAAACATGTTTTTTTTTTTAAATTAATAATTATACTTTATTTAATGATATATAATATTAATAATAAATTTTCATATAAATCATTGTTTATTTTTATTTTATAATATTTAATTTTTTTTTAAATTAAAAAAAAATAAAAGAAGATTTCTAATAAAATGTCAAGGATATATTCAATCTAAATTTTTAGAAAGTTCATTCCCTTAAAATTAATGTATTTTAGTTATTCTATTAAACTTTATAAATCGGATGGGGTGAAAATAGAATTATTCTTTGCAAAATCTACTTCTCGATATTTTCTAATACTTGGTCAATTAACCAAATTATTGATAAAATTTTATTTGTACAAAATATTAATATATTTCAGTAAACCATTGAATGATCTATCCGTTATCTTTTTTTCTGTTTGAATTAAATTTCATTTCATTGGAGTCATTTGCTGTGTAAATCATTGTAATTCTGATATCGTTTTTAGTATTTGATTTCAGGCAATGGGGAGTTTAACAGTTGTTCGACTGATGTGTGTTTTGTTGCTTTTGTTGTATTTTGGGGGATCCTCCTGTTCGAGCGAATTTTTTGCGACAGGGTATGACACTAAAGATTTGGCTTCTGATGAAACGATCTTCTTAATTTATGAACGATGGTTGGTAGAGCATGGTAAGGTATATAATAAAAATGAGCTTGGTGAGAAACAATCGCGGTTCTACATCTTCAAAGAGAATTTGCTTTACATTGACGCTCATAACAGAAAAAATGAATCGTATTCTATGAGCTTGAACAAATTCTCAGACCTCACCTATGAAGAATTCAGGAGTAAGTATGTGGGCACCGTGTTTCCTAAGCCCTCTACAGAAATTAGCTCTCGCTATCAATACAGACACGGTGACAACTTAGCAGAATCAGTAGACTGGAGGCAGAAAGGCGCTGTAACGTATGTTAGGAACCAAGGCCAATGTGGTAAGCAACCTATGATTGATTTTATTAAAAATTTGCTTTATGAAAATTCTGTTTTTTTCAAATGGGTCTGTGTTTCATGTTTCACAGGAGCTTGCTGGGCTTTCTCAGCCGTTGCAGCTGTTGAAGGAGTCAATCAGATTATGACCGGGCAGTTGATACCTTTGTCTGAGCAACAATTAGTGGACTGTGCCACTACTTATAACCGCGGTTGTATTGGTGGTTACATGACTGCTGCATTTCAATATATTGTTGATAATGGTGGTATTAACAGTGAGAATAATTACCCTTACCAAGCTCAACAATTCGTATGCAATGCAAACGGGGTGTGCTACTAATCTCTCAATTTTGTTATTTCTGTCACGTTTACTTGTATGGGGTTTCGTTTCTCTCCTCTCTTTTATTTTAAATTGCTGAAGCTTCTACGTGGTTTTGGGTCGGACTTCTTGAGCATTCCTTGAGTGGTTATATGGAGAGACTAATCTTCAAGTTTTGTCGCAGGTGGTATTGAGAATTTTGTAAACCCCTTTGTTGCGAAGTGGTCCGATAAATAACAAAGTCAATTTTTTAAAAATTGTTATATAAAAATAGAATAATCTCATTTTAAATCGGTTTCACTTTCCTAAACTTCTCATATATAATCATTATGCGGTTTTGAAACAAAAATAAACTTCTAATGTGTACGCATTGCATCTGCAGGCAAATTTCCGCGTAGTATCAATTGATGGCTACGAAGAAGTACCTTCTTATGATGAGAGTTCATTAAAAAAGGCTGTAGCAAATCAGCCAGTCACTGTGGGTATTGAAGGTTATGGGAGGGATTTTCAGCATTATGGTTATGTAAGTTTTTATTTAATTTATGTTAAAAGTTATTTATTCAGTAAATGTTTTTTATTTATAATTAATAATTTAAATTAAATTGATGTTTTGACTGAATATTTGTTTTTCAATATTTTTGGTTAATAACAGGGCTTGTTCACAGGGTCATGTGGAACACAAATTGATCATGCTGTGACTTTAGTGGGTTATGGGTCATCTGACAATAATGATTATTGGATTGCAAAGAATTCATGGGGCACAAGTTGGGGTGAAAATGGATACGTTTTCTTTCCAAGAAATATTAACAATCCAGCTGGGAAATGTGGACTTGCCATGCAACCATCCTATCCAGTTAAATTTTAAATAAAATAAAAGTACTACTAAATTTTAAATAAGACAATTAAAACAACACTTATTGTTGGTTTTTACTATAACTATTATCATATGGGAAAAGAGTCGACTTTTCCTATGTTACTATTAATGTTTTCATGTTAATAACATCCATGATGTATGTGAGAGCCTTATATATTTATGTGAAAAATATTGGATTGCTTATAACATTTAATGATAATATATTTTAGACTTACATTTGTTATTGATGTTTAATATTTAAATATTTTCATCAACATTGTGTTTTCTATGTTAATATTTCTCATTATAAATTTTTTTATATACTCTCTTATTAGGATTTAATGTTTATGTGATTGACATATGAAAAGAATTTGTATTATTACTCAATTTTCTACTAAATATAGTATGAATTTATACTTTTCAATTAAATTTTAAATAAAATATCCATAAAAAATTAATTGTGTTAATGAATATGTATAAAATATTAATTATGAATTTATTTAGTGTTTTATTGAGAGATATATAACGTTTATAGATGTATTTTAAATTTTATGAGATTGTATAATAATTGTCACTATTTGATATTGAAAATACACAGAAAAATGTAAGACATTGTTTACTTGTAAAATCTATGTTGAAATGAAAACCTTTTTATAAACACATAAGGGATGATGTCTAAACCATACAAACTCAAGAGTCTAAACTTATCTAACAACTATAATATCTTAATTTTGATCTTTTAAAACTTTGCTCAAAATTTTGAACATTCGCTTTTATCACCTAAAAAATTGTAATTATTTTTCTCGTCTTAATGTGAAAATAATCCTTAAAAGATAAGGTAAAAAATAATTTAAAAAAAATAGTATAACTTTATTGATACTCTTCCATTCCCTACAAGGTAGTAATATTAGGAAAAAAACAATTCAATAATTTCAACAGTTTATGCTTGCAAATTAATGTCATGAATGATATAAATTAAACCTTACAAATATTCGTTCCTTGATCACAATTTTGTGTGTTTGTGTGAGTGTGTGGCATATGTCACATTGGCATATTCAAACCATCCACATGTATTCATTATGTAGTCTTAGATTCATAAAGTAACAAGGTCTATTGACGATGTTCACTTTCTCTTGTGGATTGCATAGACACATTTAGCTGATAAGTCACATTTATGTCTGCCCATGTCTAGGTGGTTCTTATCCATATGTGAAGCATGGGCATGTGGTGGAATCTTGGGGAATTTTTCCCTTATTGGGCCCCATGTCTTCTATATTTGTAACCTTTACAAATGGAAAGCATAAAAAATTCATAGAGTGCACAAAGTATAAATATATTTTTGTTGCTGAAATGAACCATATACATATTATGTTGAAATCAATGTATGGAATGAACAATCTTAATAGGTGTTCTAATTTAATTTTATATGTTACATATTATTTCAATTGTTTTAAAAGAAATATCTATCCTTTTCTTATTTGAATCTGCATGCATCTACTAATATGATTAATAATGATTGTAATTAATTAAAATAAATTATTTGTAATTTTATAAGTTTGATTGTTATAATTAAATAACTTCTATTGCACAATTTTTTGGTATGAATGTTCTTTCATAATATTTTCATCTTGGGGTTCATCAAAGAATAATATGAGTAATTTCAATTCTTCAAAAATTATATCTTAAAAAGTATTAAGAAGTTATTATTCTTCAATTATATAATTTTTCATTATTTTTTTATAAGTTTATTAAATGTATGATGAATCTGTGAAAGCATGAATTAAAGTGTCACAAGTATTCTCATCTAAGTAAATTAATCTACATAACTATTATCATATCAATTTTCAACATCCTAAATCTCATCATACACAACATGAAGAAGATGATCCCAATCTTAGTTTAATTGCATATTTTCCATGCGATAAAATTTTATATTGCACAATGTTTTCAGATTTTTCATATTAACATATGGAAAAATATTTTATTGTTCCTTTTAATATAAATTATGGTTTCTTGCATGAATGATGTTTGATTTATACAAATACCATTACTGATGTAATTAGCCTTTGTTAAAGATCAATTATAAATTCAACGAAATGAAACAAAAGATTGAAATAAATATGCTGAAGGGATGAACATTTAGGAAGTATCTTATATTCAAAGGAACTACAAGAAGAAACATATTTTTTTCATTGACATAGTATAGGTCATAGTCAATATTAACTATTTTCCTTCTCTCTCATTTTAAATGTTATCATATTGAACTTGAAATGTTATTTCCTACAAACCATGCATATGTTCGCATGTCTTGTATTTATTAATGTATTTTTTTATTATAATGTTCAAATGTATTTTTATCTTTTGATTAGTTTAGATTTCATTTTTCAAATTTTGAGTGGTATTTTTGACACTTTTTCCCATTTCCCATTCTTGTTTAAGAATAATAAAGATAATATGCCAATTTGAAACATGTATTATCATGTGTTTCATTAAGTTTTATTATTTTTTATAAAATGATTCAATTTATATTCAATTGGAAGTTTTCCACACATCAAAAATTTTAAATGATGTAGGAATTTTCAAATGAGGTTGTTTAAATTCTCTCTTGTTCACCCAAACTATGAATAAAATATTAATTTTAAACTTTCTCTATCAATTTTATGTTTAAATGTATATGGAAATCATCGACTATTAAAGGTACTTTCTATTTCTAATTTTCTATAATACGCTAAAAAGGTATGTAATGGATGTTATTGTCATATCTAAATTTTAACATTAATTATAGTATATATTTGTTACAAGAATAATTCATTAGCAAAATTTTAAATTATTTGGTGGCATGTTCATGTTAATAATATCTACATTTCAAGTTTCTATATACCTAATACTTCTTATGACATCGATTTTAAGCCACTTTTATAAACAAGACACTACATCATAATTCTTAAATAGATATGCATTGTAGAATGACTATGTTGCATAGCATCTAGGAACATATATATAAAATTATTCATTGTATTTTTATAAATATAATTAAATAAGATGGGAGGTCACAATCTCCATTTCTAAACTTAACTCGTCATAGGCTTATGCTCTTAATATCACGTAAAATGAGGCATAACTGAGATTCAAAGATCATGCATGTATGTGATAAATGAACATGTCTATTCATAATAAAACTTATTAACATAGAAATTTATTTCTTGAAGAATAAATACTAATATTATTGACATCAACAATCCATGCACTATTATATCAATTATAACTCAATAAAGACTAAATGTTTTATGCAATAAATTTAACCACTAATGAATAGAAGAAATGACACAAATATGTCATCACTTTATAACTCAATGATGGTATAAGTATGCATCTTTTCACAAGTTCAAAAGTTACATTTAATTTACATAAAATGATTGAATCATGCATTGGTAAGATGATAATAATCTATGTTAAAAGCTAAATATCAGTATAATGGTGCCTCAAAATTGTCATAAAGAAATTAATACAATTTGAATTTAGAGTAACTCATGTAAAAATATTATGATACATAAATAAAACACTTTAACTTGATCATGCAACCTCTAAATGAAAAAAGAATATAAACCAATTATCAATGGTCCATATATTCTGGTCCATTAGTTAAAAGATTGTAAGAGTTTGTCCCAAAAAAATAAATGACACAAAATTCAAAAAGAGAATAAATGAAAGATTATAATATTACTAAAAATAAAAATAAGGATTTTACATATTGACAAAATCACATAGAAAACATAAAAATAAAATTACAACCTAATGTAAGGTTTTTCAACCTACAGGCAACTTCTTATCAAATAATAAAAACTTGATTTCACTTATTATTTTTAGTTATATTCTTCTATACCATGAATACAAGTTTACCCAAAAAAACAAACATCATTTTAGGTTTCTCCAAAAAAAAATCAATAAAAAAAAAAAATTACTTATATTAACACCAAATTTACTTCGAAAAAAATTAAATAAATTATTATAATGGTAAACCCTGATGAATTTTTATTTATTTTTGAAGAGAGAGGGTTTTGAAAAACCTTATAGGTTTTTTAAAATCTTTTCTTCAAATATTTCCTTAATATTTTGAGAATATCAAAGAACAACTTATTAAATTATTCCCTTAATCAACCCTAGGTTCTTCCTCTCTCCTAATATTGATTAGCTTCTCTATCATTTATATTTATGTATCACGTTAGATACACTTAAGTCTATTTAAATCAAATAAAGATGATTCTCCCAAACAAACATGAATCCATCATTATGCCAAAAACTAGTTAATAATAATAATAATAATAATAATAATAATAATAATAATAATAATAATAATAATAATAATAATAATAATAATAATAATAATAATAATAAGGTTGAGGTCAACGACCAAGCAATACTAAATAAGAACCAAAATCCCAATCCAAGATTAATAAAAATCAAATCATTCTTTAGTTAAAGATTTGATCGAATAAAAATAATTAACCATCATTATTCAAATAATTTACAAGTAATCATCATGATAATATAAAATTTTAACTAATTTCCTTAATTGGACCAATGTCCAATATCATTCTATTTCATTGTTCATTGCCATGGCCTTCGTCTAGGTCACTTTCGAACCTTGCAGTGGTAATTCTCTTTCACAATAAGGGTTAATTTTATTAAAATAAATGAAGGTAACAAGGACCCATGGAATTTACAATTATTATAACATGATAAACATGAGAAATATTGCTAAGTAATATGAAACAATAATGAGTAAGTTGTGTCACTAAATAATTTATACGTAAAATCATTTACAAATAATGATTAAATAATTACGATTTTTATATCATATTAGAATATCAAATCAAATATTACATAATATTAATAACACGTAAATAAATAAATAAATTATAAAATAACAATGTAATAATTATCAAATGGCAAGTAATATAAGAAGGAATAAGAAATAGAAGGATTAGGCATATAGAGTGTGTTTTTGAGATAACTGTATTTCAACTAGTCAAAAAACTCTAAAACCCCTTGTAACACCTTTAAATCATCCTAACACACCATTCCTAAAAGTTTTATGTAATTTTAGGTTTTTATTTCCATATATATGGTTGTATGTGCTCAAAACCCTAGTAGGCCTATACAAAGGCCAAGAGCATTCAAAAATGAATAATTTGATTTTGGTGAGATATTCTTAAAATATTTATATTTTAGGTGGTTTAGCACAATATTATATACACTTACATATAATTTTATAATTTGAATAATTCAAAAAAGTGAATAATATAATGTTTCGTTGATTGTACATGTCCTTTTTATTGACTATAATATAATTGTACTATGTTATCAACCCTGAAACATGAAAAATTATGTTCCAAAGGAAATTAATTTACATATTTAGATTTTATCTAAAATATTAAAAAATATATTTTTACTCATATATCTTCAAAAAATGATAAAATAATTCTGTAGACTCTCTCCAACTTCTCTAAAAACCTATAACTTTAGAGTTTATTCTTTCTTTGTTACTTTTATTATCTCTTCCTCTGATGGTTCAAACATTTTCAAATTTTTTTATATTTATAAAAATATTTCCTTCTTGGTTCATGAGCCACATATCTCTTAACAAGTTATGACATATCCAAACATGCCTAGTTTAGTCATACACCTACATTGCACATACCTTGATTGAGATAAAGATAGTTTTAAAGTGAGTCAAAGGTTGAGAAAATTTTAATTTAAAACCTAAATACCCATTATCATAGGACCAAGACCTTCATAACATGTCAAGGCCCTCAATATTCTTACTAACAAATTCAATTTTTTGAATTCCTAGTTTTGGTAGGAAACCTAGAAACACCACCAAAAGACCTAAAAATGACAAGTGAAGCATATAAAAGTTTTATTATTGGCCATTAAATTATTTTTAATCCTTATAAGACCAAATACAAACTACTTATTTACGCAATTGTTGGACCCACATAATATATTTATTTTGGAATTGAATTCACACAAGACATCCATGATTCCATAAATATTAATGTTACTAAAAATGCTTCACCCAATTGGTGGTATATATCAACATTCCAAAACATGCTTCTAGTGATAGGTATCAAACCACATGATCAAGAATCATCTACTCATGGTTGACATAGATCCTACAAATAAAGCCATGATTGGACCCAATCAAGATCTATAGGATAAAATCATGGGTAAAGAGTGTTGAATCAAGAAAACAAGTATAATAAACTTAATATATGAACACTTTCATCCAACACTAATTTAACCACAACCATTGTTATGACTAACCCATAACTAGCTATCCATTCCCAAATTGTTCAAGTTTTTTAATAAAAACTTAGACTAGTTGTGGTAGGTTATCTAAAGGCAATGAATGTGATTTTTAGCACACAAGAATATTTGAATTTTATTTTCTCAGATTTTCATTCAAAACAATAATTTTTATGGAAGGACCCTATCATGGATTTAAATCTTAGATAAAACCCTCTTTCCATTTATCATTAAGCAATGTGACATTTGTGGATCCCTTTCCCTACCAGAATAAGAAATATTTATTCATGTAATTTTAATGAATGTTTACTCATGTAATTTCATCAATTTAACTGACCCAAGCTAAAGGTAGATGGTTTGCTCCAAATGTCAAAAAGTCTTGAGATTTGTATATTCTCCCTTTCGATGAGGTGAATATTAATGATTTTGTTTATCAAGATGGTAACTAATTTCATTTGGCCTAATGTTATATGCCACATGTCTAATCATGACATGGGACATTGAAGAGTCATAAGTATGATAGTGCCACTTTTTACATCAAATTTTTAGTATATCATGGAGTGGATCTATCAAAGTGTGTACTTTGAACCATGATTTATTTTGATATGTAGACCCTTATTCTAGTTAATTTATATTCCTCCAATAATTTTTTAGAATAAATGAGCCTTTGGTAGTGGATAAAAAAGTAAGTACATGTATCTGTCAAGATAATTTGTCGAGAACTCAACACGGTTTAATCTATGTAAGATAAATAGGGTGCATTACCCAGGAAGTGTTATGCTGATGAATTAGAGGCATGTTTATACACTTGTAACAAAGTAGGGTTATGCAACCCTAATCATCATATCAAAACCTCTATTCCCAACCCTTTGCTCACATGGATTAATTTTCTTGGGGATAAAAATACTCTTATTTGAATAAATATTTGACAAGCTAGTCAATGTGATTTCATATGTTTTTTTATATGACCATAGTGTATGATTTTTTTATTGAATGGTCTAATTTGTTTGTGAAATTTTTCAACAATTAGGTTTAACTCAAGACCTCATTTATGCAACATCAACTAACCCTCACGCATATTAAAAGGATTTGGAGATTATATTATCACCCAAATACAATGTATAGTAGGCTCAACTAATGAGAAGCAACCATTATGCACACTTCTACTTTAATCAAGATGTTTAGGAAACAACTGTCATTTTTGAGGAAAACGTCCAATTGTGCTTATAGTCAACTAAGGTTCTCATGAATTTTAAAAATTCACCTTGAGTGAGATTCTAAAAAATAAATCTACTTTGTTAAGATAAAAAAATAAATTAACAAAGTTTCATAATGCTTATAGATCCAGAATTTGAGCCCATATTTGATACCTAAAGATTAGGGATAAAGTTTAAAAACATAATAGCAAGATAAAATTTCATCATTCTACTCTACAATTTAGTGCTATAAAATAAGTTAGAAACCATATCACTAGTATTCTATACATTTTTTAATCATTTCTTATCCATTATAAACAATTATTTCAACTTTCTTGTTGTTCTTTATAATCTCCATTCAAACCAAATAATGGCTTGTGTTAATCCTCTCTCCCTTAAATCGATTCTTAATTCAATTATTAACATGTTTAAAGAAAAATATCAAGGTTTTGATGGATTTCTTTGTGAGTTATATTGAACCTTGTATGACTGAGTGGGACCTAATTTACAGAAGCTGATGCAAGAGCATTAGGGTTTATTTGTTAATTTTGAATTTTTTTTTGATAGAAAAGGTTTAAAAGATCATATTTTTATATAGTTTAATCTTTTCCTTATTTTGATCATTTTAGCTTGTTTTCATTTTTGCCACAAAAATAGGAAATTTGAATTTTAAAACCTATTTTGGGTATTTTAAGACCTTTTCTCATCTCCTAATGTTTGGTTTGGTCATGATGGTTTATTAAGGGGTAAAAAAAGTCTTAGACATTTTTTAGAATAGTTCAAATGTATTATTTTTTTAAGGAAATTAATTACATGATTTTTAACAATAGAATTACATATCATAAAATTAAGAGAAAAATAAGTAGATCCACAATAATAATTGGTGAAAGAGCATAATACTTAAATATTATGACTAAGACACTTCAAGTTGAAACCTTCAAAAATATTCAATATTAACATAACTCATAATATGATCATAAAAGACAAACTATTATCTTTTACATATACTCTACTTAGCCACAGTTATTCCATAGGCTGACCATACATGGTATGTGCACAGAGTTGGTGGACAATTACATGTAAATTACCCATAAAATGATCAAATTTTTTCAATAACATGATTTCATTATTGACATAACATATACTCTTTATTAAAGTTATGGCTTGATAATTATCGAGTCATAGTGTGATCGCATTAATATATAATATAACTACTTTAGTACAAAATGTAGTCATGTTATTTCAAACAAATAACATGATCACATTAATAACATGATCACATTACCAATGTAAATAAAAATAAATAAAAAAGTGAACCCAAATGAAAAACTTCCTCATTTTATATTTGACTTCTTTATTTCCTTACATATGGTGTATTGATTCCACTCAAGATCTTATTCACATTTTGTGTGTGT
Organism: Torreya grandis; assembly: GCA_037957365.1. Lineage (NCBI taxonomy): Eukaryota > Viridiplantae > Streptophyta > Pinopsida > Cupressales > Taxaceae > Torreya > Torreya grandis. The sequence continues at coordinate 661,998 of JARHVA010005620.1, read as the reverse complement.
TTTGTTAATTTATTTCTTATTCTCATAATCATTTGGTCTTTGTTTATTTTGTTTTCTATTTTATGTACTTTTTGTGCCTATATTCCTTTTATTTCTAGGTTTCATCATGTTGTATTTTATTCTACTAATATGGATTTAGTGGCAAAGATAAAGCACCAAATTTTACTCATGTATATTTGAAAGACTATAGTTCCCTCCTCAACCCTTTTCTAGGACCTTATAAACTTATTTAGGTCTTTTCTATATTTAGATCCATATATGTTAATTATTTTCCTTTTACTAGTTCTTTTTGTGCATCAATAAGTTCATAGTTCCAACATGATAAGGTCCATAACCTTTTTGAATACATATTATGTGATTATTCCCATGGTTTGAGATCTAGAGCTAATCACCAACTATAGGCCCATAACCCTCTTTAATGTCTCTTATGAGATTATTTCAAAATCTGTCCCTAAGGATTATGTACCTTCTTCCCTTAGTTTTTAAACAAGAGAAAAATGTATTGATCCAGGATAGATATATATTGTACCACATCATCCTTTTTTGGGAAGGGATGTAATCAAACTCAAAAGTATAAGTTCTTGTTCGTCAAATCTATCTTTGAAAAATCCCATGAGAAGATTGAATGGCCTTTCAAACTTGTCACATTATAAGCATTGGGTTATGGTCATATATATGTTCACTTGATATATAATCTCTTTAAATAATATTTTGTTTGCCTAACTATCAATGCCCATCAATCTAATAATATTAAATTCTTTCAGTCTAATAGGCAAGGCTACCCACTATTTAACTTGTATTCCCTTGCTACAAAATACTTTTGATATATGTTGGGAGACTATACCTCTAGATGATCATTCAATGGAGTTATCCTCCCCCACTCACCTCTAGATAAAATTCTTAATGAACTCTTTTCATACGAGTCTTTACTTGTGACTATGGAGGAGCAAATGGTTGAGGTAATGGTCACCCATAATAGCAACATTGGCAATTTGGTAATTTAGTTACATTTTGTTTTAGGAAATAATAAATAAAACATAAATAACTAATACAACTAAAGAGTCTTCAAATGGTATCACAACAACTAATGCAACTAAAGAGTCTTCAAATGGTAACACAATTTAATTATTTGTTGTATGTTGAATCTACATCTAAATAATTTTAGTTCCCTCAAAATTTAATTTTCTATAGATATTCCAATAATAATAAATAGGCATAAAAATGCAAGAATGACCTTAGTGAAAAATAAAAATAAAAGAATGTTATCTTGTCAATTCAATATTTAATAAGAGTTTTATTAAATTAAAATTTAACTTAACAAATTAAAATATTATTTAAATAAAACACCAAATTCACATCCAATCCTTCTTCATTAACATGATTTAAGAAAAATGACATTAATAATAATATCTAACATTTACATGTTTCATGTGTTATCAATCTCAATCACATGTTTCAACATTGATATATTTTTTCTATCAAAATTATTATATTAAATATTTTTAGTGCTCTTTTTGGGTTCACAAATAATATTAATACTTATTATAGAAATTATTATTCTCATATTTATTTTAATTTTTATTTACTATAAATCATAATCATATATTATAATATTAATATATTTTCTCTATCAAAATTATTATATTTTTAATACTATTTGTGACTCACAAAAAATATTAAATTTTATTATAGGAATCATCTTCATATTTATTTTATTTTAATTTATTTTTCTGAGGCTAACTATCCATCCTCCCAAGAGAGCACTCCTTGATTAGAAGGGTTGAGATTATCGACGCCTTGCACTGTGATGTTATAAATATGGTTGATCTCATCCTCCAGATCAATGCTTTCTACATAAGGGGTCCTTGGTGACTTGAAATGGGAATCACTACCCTTTCTTTTCCATTTGCAATGGTCATATATCACTTCTTGAAGCACATATCTACATTTTTGGCATAGTACCATAGCCTTCCTAGCAATGTTGGATAGTTATCCTCTTTAGCTAACTTGATTATCTCAAAGTCAGTGCAAAATTTGATGCCCATAATATCTATAATGGCACCCTTTATAATTTTTATCAGTTGTGTTCAAGTCTTACTCGCCATGAAAATTGCATGTCGATAAGGCCTTAAGGCTAGACTACCCATCTTTTACCATGCATTCTTGGTCAATTTATTGACCTCAAAACTGGTGTCGATCAAGATCTTGCAGATTAACCATCCATTGATGGTGGCATTCACTAGGACTTCTTGGTCATACTCTATGTTTTTTATATTCCTAACCTCTCATGACCTTTCCATGCATGGTGCAATCAGTTCCATTGACTTTTGTCTTTCATGTTCTAGAAGCAAGTTATTTAATAGGGGAAACATCCCTTCTATTTTTAGGAGGTATAAGATCTTCGTTAGATCTTGCACTTCAACCTCCTAGGCATCCTACTTTTTGTGAGAGGTAGTAGCCTTCACCTCTAGGTATCACAATAGTTGGAGCTCTCTTTGCAGGTTCTGGATCACACTCATGGCTTGTTATGGTACATCTTTTTGATGCGTAGGCTCTAGATAAGGTATGGATTTGGGTTCCAACCGCATAATGTGCTCAATGCAGTTCGACATCCCATATTCCAAGGACAACTCTGATATTGGTTTAACTAGTGGTTGAGTGACAAGTCCACTCTGATTAGTTTATTATACTTTGATCAACTCCGTAGATTATATCCATTTCTTTAGAGCCTATTTTTCCTCTTTATATTCATGCCTGATCATCCCTGCACCTTTATCAATAGATGACCTAATTTGGGTCATTTTTTTACAAGTTGGGGCATTCTTTGACATTGTGTGTTTCTCAAAAATACCCACACATTGTATGTGTAGGGCAGTCACATTTATAGTGGTTGGTCTAACCATACTTGTAACATGATCATGATGGGAACCTTTCTCTACCATGTCCACCACCTTGCCCTCTAATGCCTCTATACATCTCATAGCTTGTATTCTACTGGTTGTAACCCTCATTTAATTGGACTTCTTTTGCTCATGTTACTTTCATTTCTTGCCATGAACCTCTTCCCATGTTATCAAGCATCCCATCAATTACATGACAATTTTGCCATGTTATGGGTATAGGCATCACATTATCAATAATAGGTAGTTGTGCTGACCTAATGGGCACATTGTAATAAAGGGAAGTTATGAACATAATGTTCCTCATGAAAAACTTCATAGTTGAGGATAAGTGTGTGCACATTCCTTTGAGGGAAGTTGTTTCTATTATGGCCCTCCATTTCAAATTCGGTGTACCACAACCCGCTTCAAGCATCCTATGATGAATTAGCAGTCAAATTTTGTAGTTGGAAGGCTATAGATGCAATTTGTGCCTCCATGAAAGGGATAATTCATGTATCATCTCTCCCTACTACCTTAGCTCTAAGCATAGCTTCAAGCACTTCAGGAAGGTCTATGAATGTTTTCATGGATACCACCCTTCTAAAAGGTACTAACAATCCTCCAATGAACCATTATGCATTTTGGGATGGGTGAATATCTTAAGAGAGATTGCAAAGGAGAGTCTTGAATCTGGTACCATACAAGCACATGCTCTTTGATAATACCCACTTGATCTCTTTGAGCATAATGATGCTCTGCTACTCAAACTCAGGTATATCAAATTATTTCAAGAAGACTTCCTTCAATGTGTCATAATCAACCATATCTTGATTAGGATAAAACCTCCTATACCAATTATGGGCATGATTAAGTAAGGTTATCACAAATTAAATTTCCTTACACTTAGACTAGGTTATTCCTCGAGCATGCCATTATAACTCATACTTGATCACATGCTCTATGGTGTTCTCCATACCTCAATACTCACTCAAGCACATGCCCATCTTGTAATAAATTTAGGGAGAAGGAGTAATTGGTGTTTAAGGTGATTGTACCCTTATTACTTTCCTAGTATTGGTTCTCTAATGCCTCCACCCATTAGGATAGGTGTTGGTCCCATGGTTAGTAATCATAATGTACCATATGATGGTATTTTACTATTGACTAGTGTTATGGGGCCACTTCTTATGGGCTACTACCTAGGTTGCATAGTTGACATTAGTTGGACTGAGGTCCTTGCACGTATGTTTTGTCTAGTCGGGATAGCACCTCGAGTTCTAGAGGTATCTTCAATTACCTCCTCTTAAGGGATAACTTGTTTAATAACAAAGTTTTGATGAAAATATATAAAATTATCAAAGTCTAAGTTGACAATGAGGTCAATTGTTAATATTTTGTCTTCCTATAGGGGATCTAGTGCATGATCTTATACCATAGGTTCAAAGGGGTAGGTGCATCTGATGCATCTCCAATGGTCAATTTATATAGTGACTTTGAGCATTCACTAGTCAACTTTAGATCTTGTTTCATGGCTTCAAGGGTTCCTTCCTCTAGGCATTTCAACTATTCAAGAGATCCTTCCCCATGCCCTTTCCTCCACTACGAGTCCTCTTATCACTTACATGTTATAGATCTTCCATCATCCTGTGCCTTCTCTTGTTATAAGCTTGTATCTGGAGCTCTTGATTGTCAATCTACTCATCTCCTTCCATTGCACCTCACCTACACATCCCCTTATTCCTTATTGTACTGCTCATATATGAGAGGACTTTAGCCTTTCATCCTTAGGGTCTCAATGCTCTAATCCACCATTAAATTCTTAATTTTAGTTTCAATTTATTTCACAAACACACCTCTGGGTTCACACAATGACTGATATTTTACTTCTTTAGGATAGGAATACATTAATACTACAAACTTAAGTATGTAAGTGTTCAACAACCCTTGTTGCCATTTGTTTGCAGCTCTAGTCCAAATGGCATCTAAGTTCTCAAGCCTCTCTGGGATCTCTTTCATATACTCAAGGCATTGTCCATAGATTTTACTTCTATGTGTCACATAACTAGGCAACCATTGGTACACTTGCTTTGGTATCTCACAAAATAAAACCTCATAAAAAGCATCATACAAATGGTTCTAAACCCACTTCCTTGGGTTCTATCCTATATAAGTTGGATGCCTCAGTGCAAAGCTGTCTTCTACTTATTCTGTCTAGTGCTCAATGTTCTCAAGGGAGAGTTAGATCATTGTTTTGGTGCGCAACTACATCAAAAAAATTCAATAGGTCCTAGCAATGGAACCAAAATGTTGTATAGAAGTGGGTGTTTTGATCATAGGCTAATCAAGCGCTCACCTAGTTGTCTATTTAAAATTTAGGTTGGTTACAATAGGGCACATGCCTTGAATAATCATAGGGTGCTAAAAATTTATCACTTGACTACACTAGAATCACTTCACATAAGGTTCAAGCCTTATGTTCTCACCCAAAGTGTAGTAGAGAAGGGATCAGGGTCTATGTTGGGATAGTTGTGTCATGGTGCAACTTTATCTTTTGGGTAGTTTGGTTAGTGCAACAACATTTATGCTTCCATGGGTGAAAGCCTCTTGTATCCTTGGCTTAATGGCATTCAAGAACTTGAGGGGTAATTGGGTATCTAGTTGAAGGACTAAAGCATAGGTTTGTGCTTAGGCATGGGTATCATTATGAGGCACAGGGTCTTACCCATAATTTGACCCTTTCATATATCAGGCATGGGAGTCATCATGAGCTACAGGCATGTCATATATGAATTAGGTTAGGATATCATGAGACCTAAACATACATACTATATACTTAAGCATTCAATCCATCAAACATTTCACAAAGATTCCATCATTAACATAGTTCAACAAAAATACATATATAAGTCAATAAAAATTGTGAAAATGTTTGACATAAGCTACTAGAGACCCAAAGGCTCATATAAAATCTTTGGAATTATAATGGGGAGTAATAAAGGCATCCTAAAATAAGTTATAAATCTAATGGTGAACATTTATATTTAATCTACTAGGGCTTCGCTAATCCATTCATCTCTCTCTCACTAGCTAGTTTCTGCTTCCTTTTATAGTGCTTCAAGCCATCTTAGGCTCTTGAAGGATGGATCACTTTGATTGTTTATCTGGAACTAGATGTATTCATATTTACAACTCCACTACACTACCTTAAATGATCCATCACTATCCCATGCACCTGCTTCATATTGAAGATTAAGCTAAAAAGGAGTTGTTAGCCACCTGCCAACTGGCACCACTAGAATACAAAATAGAAATAATAATAAATGATTGCCTCATGCCCAAGTAAATTTTGTATTGGCATGTATCTTATACAGATATGGATTTGGGGCCTAAAATTTTTCCCACTCAAACACAAGTAGAAGATGATGACACATACACTTCCCAAGTCACTGGCTAGGAGACTATTCTAGTTGGCAATGGCTTGCCAAGCTCAGGCTGGGTCCTGATTATGTGGATCCTTTACCTTCTAGCCTTGCTCTTGCTACATGAAATTTATCTTTTTTAATGACTTTGTGATTTTTTTCTAGGCTTTACCTAGATTATGATACTTTTGATTTTGTTCCTAGGCTCTGCCTAGTGTGATGTGGTGTGCTTTCATGCCGCCTTTATTTTTTGTGAATTATTTGTATATTTCTATTAATTTAATATATAGTTATATTTCATCAAAAAAATTATACTGGGTTGAGGGAAAAATTCATGATGTCATCATAACTGTAGTTTAATGGTCAAATTTTATATTGAAAAGGTAGTCTCATCCCATCAAGTGGGTCCATTTGTGATTGTTAATAACTATAATAATTAATAGTTTCCTTGATGGTACAATTTATGCAAGAAGGATTTAATTTATTTTTTTAGTAAAGTACAGTTTGGTTAAGCAATAGTTTTACTTCTCTATAATTTATGATTGTTAATCTAATCTCGCTTTTTTTGTATAAAGTATTAGTTAAAAATAATTTGATATTTTTTATCGTGGTAATGGTAGAAATTGAGGTAGTATATTTATTCATATAATATGATAATGAACTCTATCAAGAGGAGACGTTTGTTTTCCCAAAGCAATGAAAAAATAATAGGGAAGGGCAAGGACATATAAAGCATAAACATACTTAAAGACTTGAAGTTATTTAAGCAACGATGGTGAGAGGAAATGAAAATACACCCTAAACAATTCTTCATATTTACAACAACAATAATAAAAATATAATAAACATAAAATATACACAAAAAATTTGTAAGAAATCAATAGCAAAAAATCTGTAAATAATATGTATATATGATTGATATAATTATTATAATATAATAATTGTATAATATATATATACTCTATTATATTATATAATATGATATAATGTAATAGAGTATATATATTATATAATTATTATACTCTACTAAGTATAATATTAATTATATCATATTTACTATATATATTTAATTGTAATATAATTTATATTATTATAATTATTATATAATAGTAAAATTTATTAGTGTTGTGTCAGATTAAATGAAATTATGAATTGTTAATCTTGCAGGTGATTTTAAATTTGTCTAATACGCTATTTATATCCATCAATCCCACATGCCACCTAAAATGGTACACACCTATAAATGTTTTAGTATCATCCACACTAAATTCAAATATTTGTTACATTTTTCATTTTAAACTGTTATTATAAAAATGGAATCCTTGTGTTTTGGTGGATATCATTGGTTATTGTGTCCAATAAATCAATTGATATGGTTAGATATATATTAGGATCTTATTCACTAAGTTTTTTCTATAGCTTATTAATATTTTTTGATATACCCATTCAATATTCACCATGAATGAAATAATGAGAAGTGAAAAATATGATGTATTAATTTATGCTTAAGATTAAATTTATTTAAGTCTAATAAATTTTTATACAAAAAATTTGAAATTCTTTTCCATAAAATATGCCTTGCATGAAAATAGCATCAATTTTACCCCTCAACAATTATGTGAGGGGTCTAGGTTATTGGCAACCTTTGAGAATTGTGTTTAGTAGAGAGATTGTCATTATCATAGAAATTAATTATTATTTCTTCAATTAATGTGCCATTATTGTGGGCCAATGTAAATTTTCAACAAGGCTTCATTGATGTTTCATACGAGGTGACAACATTATCTTGTAAATTTGAAAATAAAAATATACTGTCAAACTCCAAAGTATCCAAAAAAATGTTCCTTTACAAAGACAAAATCAGGTGGATATGTTTACATGCTCTTTCTCCAAAAGTTACTTACAACACAAAACTCACATACAACAAGAATCTCCTTTCTCCTTACTCCATAATTTCTTAGGCATTGTTAGGTTTGGGACTTTGTGATGTAATCTCATATCGCCTTTTTGGTGAATAGTGTTATTTTAATGTAACATTAATATAAAAATATATATTTTAATAATTATTAAATGAAATGATAAAGGTAACTTTTAAATATAAAACATAGAGAAAAATTTATCATGTTTTATCACACACCCCATTTTTGTAATAAAATGGAAAAAAAAAGGTAAGGTTTGCATGTGGTGGACTATATACAAATTTACAAAAAAGTGAAACTACTTAAGGGACTAAACTTCAAATAATATTTTTCCATCATGTGATATTATCAGGACCTGTGGTAGCATGTCTCAAGAGGTCTTCCTTTTCTTGATATATTTTTGGTCATAAAATATAGGACTCTTCAATAGAGTGATGTGATGAGAAATTTTTGAAACAAACTAAGTTTCATTATAGTACAGTAGACTATATTAATTACTTTTTCATCTACTAACCAACATGCATAACTAATATGCCTAGGACTTTTATACTATTAAATGCTAACTTGTCTCAAATCCCTAAAAATCTATTGTATTACACAATTGTTGACTCCACCTAATATACTTATTTGGGCATTAAACTCACACAAGACCTATATGATAGCATAGAACTTGATATTAATAAAAAGTCTTCACCCAATTAATGATATATATCAACCTTCGAAAACATGCTTCTAGTGCTAAACATCAAACCACAAGATCAAGAATTGTCTACTCATGGTTGATGTGGATCCTACAGATAAAGCCATGGTTGAACCCAATCAAGCCCTATAAGAGATAATCATGGATAGAAAGGGGTGAATCAAAAAATTAACTATAATAAACATAATAATGAACACTTTCATCTAGCACTAAGTTGACCAGAAACCACTGTTATGGCTAACCCACAACTTGTTATCCATTCCCTAATTGCTAATGTTTTCTAGTCAGAACCTAAACTAGTCATGGTAGGATATCTAAAGGAAACAAATGTAATTTTAAAGAGAAAATAATATTTGATTCATATTTTCTCATATTTCCATCCACAATAATTATTTTTGTGGAAGGACCCTATCATGGATTTCAATCTTAGATAAACCCTTCTTTCATTTGTCGCTAGACAATGCGACATTTGTGGATCCCATTCCCTAGAAAAATAGGATATATTTATTGCATAATTAGGGGTTGGTTTTTTTTCCCTTATAATTTATTTCCATTGAGATTTTACTCATGCAATTTCATCAATTTAACTGACCCAACCTAAAAGTACATGGTTTTGACCAAATGTCAAAAGTCTTAAGATATGTATATTCTCTCTTTAGAGGAGGTGAATATTAATTATTTTGTTTATTACAATGGTATATAATTTAATTTGGCCTAATGTTATATATCACATGTATGATCATGACATGGGCCATTAAATATTCATAACTATGATAGTGTCACATTTTACATCATTTTTTAGTATATTGGGGAGAAGATTTATCAAAGTGTGTACTTTGAACTATGATGGATTTTGAAAGGTAGACCCTTCTAATAGTTAATTTATATTAATCCAATGATGTTATAGAATAAATGAACCTTTGGCAGTAGCTCATAAAGTACGTAAATGTATCTCTCTAGATAAAGTTTTGAGAATTTAAGATGGTTCAATCTATTGAAGATAAATATGGTCTATTATCGAGGAAGTTTTGTGACAATAAATTAGAGGCATGTTTCTACACTTATAAAAAATTAGGGTTATTCAACCCTAATCATCAGATAAAAACCTCTATTCCTAACCCTTTATTCACATGGACTAATTTTGTTGGAGAAAAAAATATTATTCTTTGAATATATATTTGACAAGTTAGTCAATGTGATTTTAGATGTTTTTTATATGACCATAGTGTATGATTTATTTTTTTAATGGTATACTTTGATGGTGATATTTTTCAAAAACTAAGTTTAACTCAAGACCTCACACATGCAACATGAACTAACCCTCACTCACATTAAAAGGATTTGGAGCTTATATTATAGCCTAGATAGTTTGTATGGTAGGTTTAACTAATGGGAAGTAATCATTATGAACACTTCCACTTTAATCAATATGTTTGGAAAAAAAATGTCATTATTGGGAAAAGGGTCCAATTTTGTTTAAAATCAATCAAGGTTCTCATGAATTTGAGCAATCCACATTGAGTGAGATTCTACAAAATAAAGCTACTCAATTAAGATATAAATTAAATTAACAAAGTTTCATAATACATGTAGATCCAAAATTTGAGCCCATATTAAATACCTAAAAATTAGGGATAAAGTTTCAAAAAATATTAACAAGATAAATTTTCATCATTATAATATAAAAATCAAGGATATAAAATAATTTAGAAACCATATTTCAAGTCTACATACATTTTGTAAACCTTTGTTAACCATTATAACAATTATTTCAACTTCCTTGTTGTTTCTCTTTATAGACTCCCTCTAAGGCAAATAATGGCATGTATTATTGATCTCTCCCTTCAGTGGATTCATAATGAAATTATTAACATTTTAAAGGAAAAATACCTAGGCTTTTATGGATTTCTTTGTGAGTTATATCGAACCTTGTATGACTGAGTAGGACCTGATTTACACAAATTGATGTATGAGCATTAGGGTTTATGTGTTGTTTTTTAAAAAATGGTTTAGAATAGGCATAGGAGATCATATTTTTATCTTTTTAAATATTTTTAAAACTTTACATTGCCTTATTTTTATCATTTTATCTTGTTTTTAATTTGGCTACCAAAACTTTAAATTTTAAATTTTAAATTTATTTTGGGTGTTTTAAGAGTTTTTCTCATCTTCTAATGTTTGGTTGGGTCATGATGGTTCATGAAGGGGTCAAAAAAGGTCTTATAAATATTTTAGAATAGTTCAAATGTAGTAAATCTATAGGTAAATTCATTAGATGATTTGTAACAATAGAATTATATATCATAAAATAAAGAGCAGAATAAGCAGATCCACAACACAAATTGGCAAAAGAATAGAATACTTAAATATTATGATTTAGACACTTCAATTGGGAAACCTTGAAAAAAATTCAATAATAAAAAAAATAAAAATATGATCATAAAATACTAACCACTATCTCTTATATATACTCTACTTAGCCATGATTATTCCACTGGCCGACCATACTAGGGTATGTGTATGGAGTCGGGGGATAATTATGTGGACATTACCAATAACATAATCATGTTATGTCAATAACACAATTGTGTTATTGACATAACATGGTCCATTTATTTCAATTATGGATTGATAATTAGCAAGCTATAATGTGACCATGTTAATACATAATGCGATCATGCTATTTGAAACCAATAATTTGATCATCTAACATCTGTCAATTAAAACATAAAAAAGTGAAGTCAAGTGCAAAATTTACTCATTTTACATTTGATTTATTTATTACCCTCATAATGCTCCACTCTATGATCACGTTTTATGCTATTAAGGCTAAACCCTGATGGAATTCATCACAAGAAGCATGACAAATCGACTAAATGATCATGCCACCATGTAAAAGAGGTAAGTGATAAAAATCTACATATTTTAACCATAAATTTTATTAGTTTTTTTAATTTACATTATTAAATTCTTAGTACATTTTTTTAATCAAAAAAATTATTATTATAAAGATCATTATCTTTGTGTTTATTTTCATATGCTATCAATCCCATTCACAATTTTCATGTTTATTTTCATGTGCTTTAATATTAATATATTTTTGTATCAAAATCATTATATTTTTTTATAGAAGATAATCATTATCATCATTTTTATCTTGACTCTTAATTTTTATTTTTACATCATTTCAATCAAATTTAGAAAGAAGATGTACAATAGATTTACATTTTTTAAAAGTGCAAATGTAGTAAAAATATTAGTATTTAATATAGAAATCATTATACTATATTTATTTTTATTTCTATATATTATTAATTGTAATCACAAACATGAATATTACTATTTTTTTATATTAAAATTATTAAATTCTTAGTATTTTTTTCTAAACACAAAAATTCTTATTATAAAGATCATTATCTTTGTGTTTATTTTCATATGCTATCAATCCCAATCACAATTTTCATGTTTATCTTCATGTGCTTTAATATTAACATATTTTTGTATCAAAATCATTATATTTTTATATAGAAGATAATCATTATCCTCATGTTTATCTTGACTTTTAATTTTAATTTTTATTTCATTTCAATCAAATTCAAAAAGAAAACGTACAATAGATTTACATTTTTAAAAAGTGCAAACGTAGTAAAAATATTATTATTTAATATAGAAATCATTATCATATATTTATTTTTATTCTTATATATTATCAATCGTAATCACAAACATGAATATTACTATTTTTTTATATTAAAATTATTAAATTCTTAATACTTTTTTTTAATCACAAAAATTCTTATTATAAAGATCATTATAGTTGTGTTTATTTTCATATGCTATCAATCCCAATCACAATTTTCATGTTTATCTTCATGTGCTTTAATATTAATATATTTTTGTATCAAAATCATTATATTTTTGTATAGAAGATAATCATTATCCTCATGTTTATCTTGACTTTTAATTTTAATTTTTATTTCATTTCAATCAAATTTAGAAAGAAGACGTACAATAGATTTACATTTTTAAAAAGTGCAAACGTAGGAAGAAAATATTAGTAGTTAATATAGAAATCATTATCCTATATTTAATTTAATTTATATATATTATCAATCGTAATCACAAACATGAATATTACTATTTTTTTATATTTAAATTATTAAATTTTTAGTATTTTTTTTAATCACAAAAAATCTTATTATAAAGATCATTATCTTTGTGTTTATTTTCATATGCTATCAATCCCAATCACAATTTTTATGTTTATCTTCATGTGATTTAATATTAATATATTTTTGTATCAAAATCATTATATTTTTGTATAGAAGATAATCATTATCCTCATGTTTATCTTGACTTTTAATTTTTATTTTTATTTCATTTCAATCAAATTTAGAAAGAAGACGTAAAATAGATTTACATTTTTAAAAAGTGCAAATGCAGTAAAAAATATTAGTATTTAATACAAAAATCATTATCCTATATTTATTTTTATTTTAATATATTATCAATCGTAATCACAAACATGAATATTACTATTTTTTTATATTAAAATTATTAAATTCTTAGTACTTTTTCTTAATCACAAAAATTCTTATTATAAAGATCATTATCTTTGTGTTTATTTTCATATGCTATCAATCCCATTCACAATTTTCATGTTTATCTTCATGTGCTTTAATATTAATATATTTCTGTATCGAAATCATTATATTTTTGTATAGAAGATAATCATTATCCTCATGTTTATCTTGACTTTTAATTTTTATTTTTATTTCATTTCAATCAAATTCAGAAAGAAGAAATACAATAGAGTTATATTTTTAAAAAGTGCAAACGCAGTAAAAAATATTAGTATTTAATATAGAAATCATTATCTTGTATTTATTTTTATTTTTATATATTATCAATCGTTATCACAAACATGAATATTACTATTTTTTTATATTAAAATTATTAAATTCTAAGTAATTTTTTTTAATCAAAAAAATTCTTATTATAAAGATCATTATCTTTGTGTTTATTTTCATATGCTATCAATCCCAATCACAATTTTCATGTTTATCTTCATGTGCTTTAATATTAATATATTTTTGTATCAAAATCATTATATGTTTGTATAGAAGATAATCATTATCCTCATGTTTATCTTGACTTTTAATTTTTATTTTTATTTCATTTAAATCAAATTTAGAAAGAAGACGTACACTCGATTTACATTTTTAAAAAGTGCAAACGCAGTAAAAAATATGAATATTTAATATAGAAATCATTATCCTATATTTAATTTTATTTTTATATATTATCAATCGTAATCACAAACATGAATATTACTATTTTTTTATATTAAAATTATTAAATTCTTAGTATTTTTTTTTAATCACAAAAATTCTTATTAAAAATATCATTATCTTTGTGTTTATTTTCATATGTTATCAATCCCAATCACAATTTTCATGTTTATCTTCATGTGTTTTAATATTAATATATTTTTTAATCAAAATCATTATATTTTCTTATAGAATATAATCATTATCCTCATGTTTATCTTGATTTTTAATTTTTATTTCATTTCAATTAAATTCAGAAAGAAGATGTACAATAGATTTACAGTTTTAAAAAGTGCAAACACAGTAAAAAATTTTAGTATTTAATATAAAAATCATTATCCTATATTTATTTTTATTTTTATATATTATCAATCGTAATCACAAACATGAATATTACTACTTTTTTATATTAAAATTATTAAATTCTTAATATTTTTTTTTAATCACAAAAATTCTTATTATAAAGATCATTATCTTTGTGTTTATTTTCATATGCTATCAATCCCAATCACAATTTTCATGTTTATCTTCATGTGCTTTAATATTAATGTATTTTTGTATGAAAATCATTATATTTTTGTATAGAAGATAATCATTATCCTCATATTTATCTTGATTTTTAATTTTAATTTTTATTTCATTTCAATCAAATTCAGAAACAAGACGTACAATAGATTTACATTTTTAAAAGGTGCAAACGCACTAAAAAACGAAACCACCTCAATAATTTAGATAAAAAAGTGGTGTAAATTCTTTGGTGTAATTTATAAGATTTGAGTGGGACTGAGGCCACGTCAATAATTTCTTAAATGACTCGTAGCTTGTGAATCGCTATAAAAAGGGACTGAAGACTCCAGAATAAAGCACCATGTTTAGAAGTTGAGAACCTCAATAATTTAGATAAAAAAGTGGTGTAAATTCTTTGGTGTAATTTATAAGATTTGAGTGGGACTGAGGCCACGTCAATAATTTCTTAAATGACTCGTAGCTTGTGAATCGCTATAAAAAGGGACTGAAGACTCCAGAATAAAGCACCATGTTTAGAAGTTGAGAAGCACATTAAGTAATCTAAGGTAAAGAATGTTATGTTTCATTCTTAGACTTTTGGAGTTCCAGAGCTTGTAGCTTTTCTCTCTTTTATTTTATTAATCTTTCTTTTTATTAATTATAATTAATTAAATGTTTTTTAATATAATTATAAATTTGATAGTAAACATGTTTTTAAAAAAAATAAATTAATAATTATATTTTATTTAATGATATATAATATTAGTAATAAATTTTCATATTGATTATTGTTTATTTTTATTTTATAATATATATATATATATATTTTTTAATTTAAAAAAATAAACAAAAAAATTTCCAATAAAATGTCAAACGATATATTCAATCTAAATTTTTAGAAAGTTCATTCCCTTAAAATTTATGTATTTTAGTTATCCTATTAAACTTTATAAATCTGATGGGGTGAAAATAGAATTATTCTTTGCAAAATCTGCTTCTCGATATTTTTTAATACTTTGTCAATTAATCAATGATTAATAAAACTTTATTTGTACAAAATATTAATAAAATTCAGTAAACCGTTGAATGATCTATCCGTTATCTTTTTTTCTGTTCGAATTAAATTTCATTTCATTGGAGTCATTTGCTGTGTAAATCATTGTAATTCTGATATCGTTTTTAGTATTTGATTTCAGGCAATGGGGAGTTTAACACTTGTTCGACTGATGTGTGTGCTGTTGCTTTTCCTCTGTTTTGGGGGATCCTCCTGTTCGAGCGAATTTTCTGTGACAGGGTATGACACTAAAGATTTGGCTTCTGATGAAACGATATTCTTAATTTATGAAAGATGGTTGGTAGAGAATGGTAAAGTATACAATGAAAATGAGCTTGGTCAGAAACAATCGCGGTTCTACATCTTCAAAGACAATTTGCTTTACATTGACGCTCATAACAGAAAAAATGAATAGTATTCTATGAGCTTGAACAAATTCTCAGACCTCACCTATGAAGAATTCAGGAGTAAGTATGTGGGCACCGTGTTTCCTAAGCCCTCTACAGAAATTAGCTCTCGCTATCAATACGGACACGGTGACAACTTACCAGAATTCGTAGACTAGAGGCAGGAAGGCGCTGTAACGTATGTTAGGAACCAAGGCCAATGTGGTAAGCAACCTATGATTGATTTTATTAAAAATTTGTTTTATGAAAATGGGTCTGTGTTTCATGTTTCACAGGAGCTTGCTGGGCTTTCTCAACCGTTGCAGCTGTTGAAGGAGTCAATCAGATTATGACCGGGCAGTTGATACCTTTGTCTGAGCAGCAATTGGTGGACTGTGCCACTACTTATAACCACGGTTGTAATGGTGGTTACATGACTGCTGCATTTCAATACATTGTTGATAATGGTGGTATTAACAGTGAGAATAATTACCCTTACCAAGCTCAACAATTCGTATGCAATGCAAACGGGGTGTGCTACTAATCTCTCAATTTTGTTATTTCTGTCACGTTTACTTGTTTGGGGTTTCGTTTCTCTCCTCTCTTTTATTTTAAATTGCTGAGACTAATCTTCAAGTTTTGTTGCGAAGTGGTCCGATAAATAACAAAGCCAATTTTTTAAATCGGTTTCACTTTCCTAAACTTCTCATATATAATCATTATGCGGTTTTGAAACAAAAATAAACTTCTAATGTGTACGCATTGCATCTGCAGGCAAATTTCCGCGTAGTATCAATTGATGGCTACGAAGAAGTACCTTCTTATGATGAGAGTTCATTAAAAAAGGCTGTAGCAAATCAGCCAGTCACTGTGGGTATTGAAGGTTATGGAAGGGATTTTCAGCATTATGGTCATGTACGTTTTTATTTAATTTATGTTAAAAACTATTTATTCAGTAAATGTTTTTTATTTATAATTAATAATTTAAATTAAATTGATGTTTTGACTGAATGTTTATTTTTCAATTTTTTGGGTTAATAACAGGGCTTGTTCACAGGGTCATGTGGAACACAAATTGATCACGCTGTGACTTTGGTGGGTTATGGGTCATCTTACAATAATGATTATTGGATTTCAAAGAATTCATGGGGCACAAGTTGGGGTGAAAATGGATACGTTTTCTTTCCAAAAAATATTAATGATCCAGCTGGAAAATGTGGGCTTGCCATGCAACCATCCTATCCAGTTAAATTTGGAACCAATCCTTCCAAAATTACCCATTTTCCTATTTAATAAATAAAATAAAAGTCCTGCTAAATTTTAAATAAAACATAATAAAAACAACACTTATTTTTGGTATTTACTATAACTATTATCATATGGGAAAAGAGTTGACTTTTCCTCTATTACTATTAATGTTTTCATGTTAATAACATCCATGATGTATGTGAGATCTTGATATGTTAATGTAAAAAATATTAGATTGCTTATAACATTTAATATAATATATTTTAGACTTACATTTGTTATTGATGTTTAATATTTAAATAATTTTCATCAATATTGTGTTTTTTATGTTAGTTTTTCCCATTATAAATTTTTATATATACTCTCTTATTAGGATTTAATGTTTATGTGATTGACATATGAAAAGAATTTATATTATTACTCAATTTTCTACTAAATATAATATGAATTTATATTTTTCAATTAAATTTTAATTAAAATATCCATAAAAAATTAATTGTGTTAATTAATATGTATAAAATATTAATTAATGAAATTACTTACTGTTTTATTGAGAGATATATAATGTTTATAGATGTATTTTAAATTTTATGAGATTATATAATAATTTTCACTATTTAATATTGAAAATACATAGAGAAATGTAGGACATTATTTACCTGTAAAATCTATGTTGAAATGAGAACTTTTTTATAAACACATAAGGGATGATGTCTAAACCATACAAACTTAAGAGTCTAAACTTCTCTAACAATTATGATATCTTAATTTTGATATTTTAAAACTTTACACAAAATTTTGAACATTTACTTTGATCACCTGCAAAATAATAATTATTCTTCTTGTCTTAATGTGAAAATAATCCTTAAAAATTAAGGAAAAAAATAATTTAAAAAAAATAATATAACTTTCTTGATACTCTTCCATTCCCTGCAAGGTAGTAATATTATGAAAAAACCAATTCAATAATTCCAGTAATTTATGCTTGCAAATTAATGTCATGAATTATATAAATTAAGCCTTACAACTATTCGTTCCTTGATCACAATTTTGTGTGTTTGTGTGAGTGTGTGGCATATGTCACATTGGCATATTCAAAACATCCACATGTATCCATTATGTAGTCTTAGATTCATAAAGTAAAAAGGTCTATTGACGATGTTCACTTTCTCTTGTGGATTGCATAGACACATTTAGCTCATAAGTCACATTTATGTCTGCCAATGTCTAGGTGATTCTTATCCATATGTGAAGCATGGGCATGTGGTGGAATCTTGGGGGTATTTTTATATCATTGGGCCCCATGTCTTCTATATTTGTAACCTTTACAAATGGAAACCATAAAAAATTCATAGAGTGCACAAAGTATAAATATATTTTTGTTGTTGAAATGAACGGTATACCTATTATGTTGAAATCAATGTATGGAATGAACTATCTTAATAGGCGTTCTAATTTAATTTTATATGTTATATATTATTTCAATTGTTTCAAAAGAAATAACTATCCTTTTCTGATTTGAATCTAAATGCATCTATTAATATGATTAATAATGATTGTAATTAATTTAAACAAACTACTTAAAATTTTATAAGTGAACTTATAGTTATAATTAAATAATTTTTATTGCACAATTTTTTGGTATGAATGTTCGTCCATAATATTTTCATCTTGGGGTTCATCAAAGAATAATATGAGTAATTTCAATTCCTGAAAAAATATACCATGAAAAATATTAAGAAATTATTATTCTTCAATTACATAATTTTTCATATATTTTTTTTTTCTAAGTTTATTAAATGTATGTCGAGTCTATGAAACCATAAATTAAAGTGTCACTAGTATTCTCATCTAAGTGAATTAATCTATAGGACTATTATCATATCAATTTTTGACATCCTAAATCATCATACACAACATAAAGAAGATGCTCCCAGTGCTAGTTTAATTGCATATTTTTCATGCAATGAAATTTTATATCACACAATGTTTTTAGATTTTTCATTGAAAAAATATTTTATTGTTCCTTTTAATATAAATTATGGTTTCTTGCATGAATGATGTTTTATTTATACAAATACCATTATTGATGCAATTATCCTTTGTTAAAGATCACTTATAAATTCAACGAATTGAAATAAAAGATTGAAATAAATATGCTTAAGGGATGAACATTTAGGAAGTATCTTAGTTTCAAAGGAACTACAAGAAGAAACATATTTTTTTCTTTGACATAGTATAGCTCATAGTCAATGTTAACTATTTTCCTTCTCCCTCATTTTAAATGTTATCATATTGAACTTGAAATGTAATTTCCTACAAACCATGCATATGTTCGCATGTCTTGTATTTTTGTATTTTTTAATGTATTTTTTATTATAATGTTCAAATGTTTTTTTTTAAAATCTTTTGATTAGTTTAGATTTCATTTTCCAAATTTTGAGTGGTATTTTTGACACTTTTTCCCATTTTCCATTTTTGTTTAATAATAATAAAGCTAATATGTTAATTTGAAACATCTATTATCATGTATTTCACTAAATTTTATTATTTTTTATTGAATGATTCAATTTATATTCAACTGGTCATTTTCCACACATCAAAAAATTTAAATGATGTAGCAATTTTCAAATGAGGTTGTTGAAATTTTCTCTTGCTCACCCAAACTCTAAATAAAATATTGAATTTAAACTTTCTCTATCAATTTTATGTTTAAATGTATATGGAAATCATCAAATATTAAAGGTACTTTCGATTTCTCATTTTCTATAATACGTTATAAAAGTATGTAATGGATGTTATTGTCATATCTAAATTTCAACATTAATTATAGTATATAGCTATTAAAAAAATAATTTATTATCAAAATTTTAAATTATTTGGTGGCATGTCCATGTTAATGATATTTACGTTTCAAGTTTCTATATACCTAATACTTCTTATGACATCGATGTTAAGCCATTTTTATAAACAAGACACTACATCATAATTCTTAAATAGATATGCATTGTAGAATGGCTATGTTGTATAACATCTAGGAACATAGATATAAAATTATTCATTGTATTTTTATAAATATAATTAAATAAGATGGGAGGTCACAATATCCATTTCTAAACATAACTCATCACAGGCTTATGCTCTTAATATCATGTAAAATGAGGCATAAATGAGATCAAGGATCATGCATGTTTGTGATAAATGAACATGTCTATTCATAGTAAAACTTATTAACATAGAAATTTATTTCTTGAAGCATAAATACTAATATTATTCACGTCAAAAATCCGTGCACTATTGTATCAATTATAACTCAATAAAGACTAAATGTTTTATGCAATAAATTAAACCACTAATGAATAGAAGAAATAACACAAATATGTCATCACTTTATAACTCAATGATAGTATAAGTATGACTCTTTTCACAAGTGTAAAAGTTATATTTAATTTACATAAAATGATTGAATCATGCATTGGTAAGATGATAATAATCTATGTTACAAAAGCTAAATATTAGTATAATGGTGCCTCAAAATTGTCATAAAGAAATTAAATCAATTTGAATTTAGAGTCATTCATTTAAAAATATTATGATGTATAAATAAAACACTAGAAATTGATCATGCAACCTCCAAATGAAAACAAAATATAAACCAATTATCAATGGTCCATATATTCCGATCCATTAGTTAAAAGATTGTAAGAGTTTGGGAAAAAAAAATCAATGACACAAAATTAAAAAGGAGAATAAATTCAAGATGACCATATTACCACCAATGAAATTAAGTATTTTACATACTAACAAAATCACATAGAAAACATAAAAATAAAATTACAACCTAATGTAAGGTTTTTCAACCTACAAGCAAGTTCTTATCCAACAATAAAAACATGATTTCACTTATTATTTTTAGTTATATTCTTATATACCATGAATATAAGTTTACTGAAAAACACAAACATCAATTTAGGTTTCTCCAAAAAAAATAATCAATAAAAAAATAAAATCACTTATATTAACACCTAATTTACTTCACAAAAAATTATAAAAATTATTATAATGGTAAACCTTGATGTGAAGTATCTTTCCTTTGAAAAGAGAGGGCTTTAAATAAATTTATAAGTTTTGTAAAATCTTTTCTTCACATATTTCCTTAATATTTTGAGAATATCAAAAAACAACTTATTAAAATATTCCCTTAATCAAACCTAGGTTCTTCCTCTTTCCTAATATTTATTAGCTTCTCTGTCATTTAACTTTATGTATTAAGTTAGATACATTTGAGTCTATTTAAATAAAATAAGGATGATTCTCCCAAATAGACATGAATCCATCATTATGCCAAAAACTAGGTGCAATAACAACAATAATAATAATAATAATAATAATAATAATAATAATAATAATAATAATAATAATAATAATAATAATAATAATAATAATAATAATAATAATAATAATAATAAAGTTTTTTTACCCATGATATACATCCTTAAAATGCTCTCGATTACCATATTAGACTATGCAATCTATCTCCCCATTCTAAGATAAGGTTGAGGTCAACGACCAAGCAATACTAAATAAGAACCAAAATCCCAATCTCAAATTAATAAAAAATAAAATCATTGTTTAGTTAAAGATTTGATTGAATAAAAATAATTAACCATCATTATTCAAATAATTTCCAAGTAATCATCATGATAATATAAAATTTTAACCAATTTCCTTAATTGGACCAATGTCCAATATCATTCTATTTCATTGTTCATTGCCATGGCCTTGGTCTAGGTCATGTTCGAACCTTGCAGTGGTAATTCTCTTTCACAACAAGGGTTAAGTTTATGAAAATAAATGAAGGTAAAAGGACCCAAGGAATTCACAATTATTGTAACATGATAAACATGAGAAATAGTGCTAAGTAATATGCAACAATAGTGAGTAAGTTGTGTCACTAAATAATTTATACTTAAAGTCATTTACAAATAATGATTAAATAATTATGATTTTTATATCATATTAGAATATCAAATGAAAAGAAATAAAATATTACATAATATGAATAACACATAAATAAATAAATAAATTATAAAATAACAACGTAATAATTATTGAATGACATCTAAAAAGGAATAAGAAATAGAAGGATTAGGCATATAGAGTGTGTTTTTGAGATAACTTTATTTAAACTGGTCAAAACACACTAAAACCCCTTGTAACACCTTAAAATCATCCTAACACACCATTCCTAAAAGTTTTTTGTAATTTTAGGTTTTTATTTCCATATATAGGGTTGTTTGTGCTCAAAACCCTAGTAGGCCTATACAAAGGCCAAGAGCATTCAAAAATGAATAACTTAATTTTGGTGAGATGTTTTAAAAATATTTATATTTGTGGTGTTTTAACACAATATTATATACACTTACATAAAATTTTATAATTTGAATAATTAAAAAATGTGAATAATATAATGTTCCCTTGATTGTACCCATACTTTTTATTGACTGTAACATAATTGTACTATGTTATCAAACCTGAAACATGAAAAATTATGTTCCAATGGAAATTAATTTACATATTTATATTTTATTCAAAATATTAAAAAATATTTTTTTATTCATATATCTTGAAAAAAATGATAAAATAATTCTTTAGACTCTCTCCAACTTCTCTAAAAACCTATAACTTCAGAGTTTATTCTTTCTTTGTTACTTTTATTATCTCTTCCTCTGATGGTTCAAACATATTCATTTTTTTTTTAATTTATAAAAATAGTTCTTTCTTGGTTCATGAGCCAAATATCTCTTAACAAGTTATGACATATCCAAGCATGCCTAGTTTAATCATAGACCTACATTGCACATACCTTGATTGAGCTAAAGACAGATTTAAAGTGAGTCAAAGGTTGATAAAAATTTAAAAAATATATATTTAAAACCTAAATACCCATTATCATAGGACCAAAACCTTCATAACATGTCAAGGCCTTCAATATTCTTACTAACAAATTCAATTTTTTGAATTCCTAATTTTGGTAGGAAACCTAAAAATGACAAGTGAAGCATATAAAAGGTTCATTATTGACCATTAATTTATTTGTATTCCTTATAAGACCAAAAAACTACTTATTTATGCAATTGTTGGACCCACATAATATATTTATTTTGGAATTGAATTCACACAAGACATCAATGATACCATAAATATTAATGTTACTAAAAATGCTTCACCCAATTGGTGATATATATCAACCTTCCAAAACTTGCTTCTAGTGCTAGCAATCAAACCACATGATCAAGAATCATCTACTCATGGTTGATGTAGATCCTATAGATAAAGCCATGAATGGACCCAATCTAGATTTATAGGATAAAATCATGGGTAAAGAGTGTTGAATCAAACAAATAAGTATAATAAACTCTATATATGAACACTTTCATCTAGCACTAAGTTGACCACAACCATTGTTATGGCTAACCCACAATTAGCTATCCATTCCCAAATTGTTCACGTTTTTTAATAAAAACCTAGACTAGTTGTGGTAGGTTATCTAAAGGCAATGAATGTGATTTTCAAAACACAAGAATATTTGAGTCCTATTTTCTTAGATTTTCATTCAAAATAATTATTTTTATGGAAGGACCCTATCATGGATTTAAATCTTAGATAAACCCCTCTTTCTATTTATCATTAATCAATGTGACATTTGTGGATCCCTTTCCCTACTAGAATAGAAAATATTTATTCATGTAATTTTAATGAATGTCTACTCATGTAATTCATCAATTTAACTAACCCAAACTAAAGGTACATGGTTTGTGCCAAATGTCAAAATGTCTTGAGATCTGTATATTCTCCCTTTAGAGGAGGTGAATAGTAATGATTTTATTTATCAAGATGGTAACTAATTTTATTTGGCCTAATGTTATATGTCACATGTATGATCATGACGTGGGACATTAGAGAGTCATAAGTATGATAGTGCCACTTTTTACATCAAATTTTCAGTATATCATGGAGTGGATCTATCAAAGTGTGTACTTTAAACCATGATTGATTTTGAAATGTAGACCTTTATTCTAGTTAATTTATATTCTTCCAATAATTTTTTAGAATAAATGAGCCTTTGGTAGTGCCTAACAAAGTAATTACACGTATATGTCAAGATAATTTGTCAAGAACTCAACATGGTTTAATCTATGTAACATAAATAGGGTGCATTACCCAAGAAGTGTTAAGTCGATGAACTAGAGGCATGTTTATACACTTGCAAAAAAGTAGGGTTATTCAACCCTGATCATGATATCAAAATCTCTATTCCCAACCCTTTTTTCATAAGGATTAATTTTCTTGGAGATAAAAATATTCTTATTTGAATAAATATTTGACAAGCTAGTCAATGCGATTTCATATGTTTTTTTATATGACCATAGTGTATGATTTTTTGATTGAATGGTCTAATTTGCTTGTGAATTTTTTCAAAAATTAGGTTTAACTCAAGACCTCACTTATGAAAAATAAACTAACCCTCATGCATATTTTAAGGACTTGGTGATTATATTATCACCAATATACTATGTATAGTAGGGTCAACTAATGAGAAGCAACCATTATGCACACTTCCACTTTAATCAAGATTTTTAGAAAACAACTGTCATTATTGAGGAAAACATACAATTGTGCTTATAGTCAACCAAGGTTCTCATGAATTTGAAAAATCCACCTTGAGTGAGATTCTACAAAATAAATCTATTGAGTTAAGATAAAAAATAAATTAACAAAGTTTTATAATGCTTGTAGATCCAAAATTTGAGCCCATATTTGTTACCTAAAGATTAGGGGTAAAGTTTCAAAAAATATAAACAAGATAAAATTTCAACATTCTACTCTATAATACAATGCTATAAAAGAAGTTAGAAACCATATCACTAGTCTTCCATACATTTTGTAATCATTTGTTATCCATTATAAATAATTATTTCAACTTTCTTGTTGTTCTTTATAATCTCCATTCAAACCAAATAATGGCTTGTGTTAATCCTCTCTCCCTTAAATGGATTCATAATTCAATTATTAGAATGTTTAAATAAACATACCTAGGCTTTGATGGATTTCTCTGTGAGTTATATTGAACCTTGTATGACTAAGTGGGACCTAATTTACACAAAATGATGTAGGAGAATTAGGGTTTATTTGTTAATTTTGAATTTTTTATGCAATAGGTTTAATAGATCATATTTTTATATAGCTTAATCTTTGGCTTATTTTGATCATTTTACCTTGTTTTCATTTTTGCCACAAAAATAGGAAATTTGAATTATAAAACTTATTTGGGGTGTTTTAAGACCTTTTCTCATCTCCTAATGTTTGGTTTGGTCATGATGGTTCATTAAGGGGTCAAAAAAATCTTAGACATGTTTTAGAATAGTTCAAATGTATTATTTTGTAAGGAAATTAATTAGATGTTTTTTAACAATAGAATTACATATCATAAAATTAAGAGCAAAATAAGCAAATCCATAATAATAATTGGTGCAAGAGAATAATACTTAAATATTATGGCTAAGACACTTTAAGGGGAAACCTTTATAAATATTCAATATTAACATAACTCATAATATGATCATAAAAGGCAAACTAGTATCTCTTATATATTCTGTACTTAGCCACAGTTATTCCATAGGTTGACCATACATGGTATGTGCATAGAGTTGGTGGACAATTACATGTACATTACCCATAACATGATCACATATTTTTTGATAACTTGACTTCATTGTTTACATAACATAGACTCTTTATTAAAGTTATGGGTTGATAATTATCGAACTGTAGTGTGATCGCATTAATATATAATACAACTGCATTAGTATAAAATTCATTCATGTTATTTCAAACCAATAACATGATAACATAAATAACATGATCACATTACCAATGTCAATAAAAACAAATAAAAAAGTGAACCCAAATGAAAAATTTCCTCATTTTACATTTGATTTCTTTATTCCCTTCCATATTTGGTGTATTGATTCCAATCAAGATCTTATTCACATTTTTGTGTGTTTTTTGTTAATTTTTTTATTATTCTTATAATCATGTGGTTTTTGTTTCTTTTGTTTTCTATTTTATGTACTTTTTGTGCATATAGTCCTTTTCTTTCTAGGTTTCATCATGTTGTCTTTTATTCTACTAATATGGATTTACTGGCTAATATAAAGCACCAAATTTTCCACATGTATATTTTAAAGACTGTAGTTCCCTCCTCAACACTTTTCTAGGACCTTATAACATTATTTAGGTCTTTTCTATATTTAGATCCGTGTATGTTAGTTATTTTCCTTTAACCAATTCTTCTTGTGTATCAATAAGTTCCTAGTTCGAACATGATAAGGTCCATAACCTTTTTGAATACATATTATGAGATTATTCCCAAGGTTTGAGATCTAGAGCTAATCACTAACTATAGGCCCATAACCCTCTTTAATGTCTCTTATGAGATTATTTCAAAATCTATGTCCCTAAGGATTATGTACCTTCTTCCCTTAGTTTTTTAACAAGAGGAAACTATATTGATCCAAGATAGATATATATTGTACCACATCATCATTTTTTAGAAGGGATATAATCAAACATAAAAGTATAAGGCCTTGTTTGTCAAATCTATCTTTGAAAAATCCCATGAGAAGATTGAATGGCCTTTCAAACTTGTCACATTACAAGCATTGGGTTATGGTCTTATAAGTGTTCACTTGATATATAATCTCTTTAAATATTATTTCATTTTCCTCACTATCGATGCTCATCAATATAATAATATTAAATTCTTTTAGTCTATTAGGGAAGGCTACCCACTATTTAACTTATATTCCCTTGTTACAAAATATTTTTGATATATGTTGGGAGACTATACCTATAGAGGTTCATTCAATGGAGTCATCCTCCCCCACTCACCTCTAGAAATAATTCTTAATGACCTCTTTCCATATGAGTCTTTACTTGTGACTATGGAGGATCAAATGGTTGAGGTAATGGTCGCCCATAATACCAACATTGCCAATTTGGTAATTTAGTTACATTTTGTTTTAGGAAATAATAAATAAAACATAAACAACTAATGAACCTAAAGAGTCCTTAAATGGTAGCACAACAACTAATGCAACTAAAGATTCTTCAATTGGTAGCACAATTTAATTATATGTTATATGTTGAATCTACATCTAAATAATTTTAGTTCCCTCAAAATTTAATTTTACTATAGATATTCCCATAATAATAAATAGGCATAAAAATGCAAGAATGACCTTAGTGAAAAATAAAAATAAAAGAATGTTATCTTCTCAATTCAATATTTCATAAGAGTTTTATTAAATTAAAATTTAACCTAATAAATTAAAATATGCTTTAAATAAAACACCAAATTCACATCCAATCCTTCTTCATTAACATGATTTAATAAAAATGACATTAATAATAATAGCTAACATTTACATGTTTCATGTAAAGTCAATCTCAATCACATGTTTCAACATTGATATATTTTTTCTATCAAAATTATTATATTAAATATTTTTTGTGCTATTTTTGGGTTCATAAAGAATATTAATACTTATTATAGAAATTATTATTCTCATATTTATTATAATTTTTATGTACTATAAATTATAATCATATATTATAATATTAATATGTTTTCTCTATCAAAATTATTATATTTTTAATACTATTTTTGACTCACAAAAAGTGTTAATTTTTATTATAAAAATCAAAATCTTCATATTTATTTTATTTTAATTTTTTTTTTGAGGCTGACTATCTATCCGCCCAAGAGAGCACTCCTTGATTAGAAGGGTTGAGATTATTGATGCCTTACATTGTGATGTTATAAATATGGTTGATCTCATCCTCCAAATCAATGCTTTCTACATAGGGGTTCCTTCGTCACTTGAAATGGGAATAGCTACCCTTTTCTTGCCATTTTCAAAGGTCATATATCACTTCTTGAAGCACATATCTACATTGTTGGCATAGTACCATAGCCTTCCTAGCAATGCTGGATAGTTATCCTATTTAGCTAACTTGATTAGCTCAAAGTCAGTGCAGAATGTAGTGCCCATAATATCTATAATCACACCCTTTGTAATTTTTATCAATTGTCTTTAGGTCTTATTGGCCATGAAAAGTACATGGGTATAAGGCCTTAAGGCTAGCCTACCCATCTTTTACCATGTATTTTTGGTCAAGTTATTAACCTCTATACTGGTGTCAATCAAGACCTTGTAGATGAACCATCCATCGATGGTGGAATTCACTAGGAGTTCTTGGTCATACTCTATGTTTCTTATATTCCTAACCTTTCATGACCTTTCCATGCATGGTGTAATGAATTCCACTGACTTTTATCTTTCATGTTATAGAAGCAAGATCTTTAATAGGGGAAACATCCCTTCTATTTTTAGGAGGTATAAGATCTCCATCAGATCTTGCACTTCAACCTCCTGGGCATCCTAATTTTTGTGAGAGGTAGTAGGCTTCACATCTAGGTCTCACACTAGTTGGAGCTCTCTTTGCAGGTTTTGGATCACACTCATGTCTTGATATAGTACATCTTTTTGATGTATAGGGTCTAGATAAGGCATGGCTTTGAGTTCAAACTACATAATGTGCTCAGTGCAACTTGACATCTCATATTCCAAGGACAACTCTAATATTAGTTTAATTGGTGGTTGAATGACAAGTCCACTCTGATTAATTTATTATACTTTGATCAACTCCATAGATGTTATCCATGCCTTTAGAGAATAATTTACCTCTTTAGATTCATCCCTGATCATCCTTGTACCTTTATCAATGGATGACCTAATTTGGGTCATTTTTTTATAGGTTGGGGCATTCTTTGACCTTGTGTGTTTCTCAAAAATACCCACACATTGTATGTATAGGGTAGTCAAATTTATAGTTCTTGGTTTAACCATACTTGTAACATCATTGTGATGGGAACCTTCCTCCACCATGTCCACCACCTTTCCCTCTAATGCCTATATACATCTCATAGCTTGTATTCTACTTGTTGTAACCCTCATTTAATTGGAATTATTTTGCTCATGTTACTTTCATTTCTTGCCATGCACCTCTCCCCATGTTCTCATGTGTCCCATCAATTACATGACAATTAGCCATGTTATGGGTATAGGCATCACATTACCAACAATAGGTAGTTATTTTGACCTAATGGGCACATTGTAATAAAGGGAAGTTATGAACATAATGTTCCTCATGAAAATCTTCATATTTGAGGATAAGTGTGTGCACATTCCTTTGAGGAAATTTGTTTCTATTATGGCCTTCCATTTCACATTCAGTCCACCACAACCCACTTTGAGTATCCTATGATGAATTAGTGGTCAAATTTTGTAGTCGAAAGGCTATAGATGCAATTTGTGCCTCCATGAAAGGGCTAATTCCTATATCATCTCTCCCTACTACCTTAACTCTAAGTATAGCTTCAAGCACTTTGAGAAGGTCCATGAATGTTTTCATGGATAACACCCTTCTAAAAGGTATTAACAATCCTCTAATGAACCATTATGCATGTTGGGATGGGTGAATATCTTAAGAGAGATTGCAAAGGAGAGTCTTGAATCTGGTATCATCTAAGCACATGCTCTTTGATAATCCCCACTTGATCTCTTTGAGCGTAATGATGCTATGCTACTCAAACTCATGTGTATCAAATTCATTTAAGAAGACTTCCTTTAGTGTGTCATAATCAACCATATCCTGATTAGGATCAAACTTCCTATACCAATTATGGGCATGATCAAGTAAGGTTATCAAAAATTAACCTTCCTTAAACTTAGACTAGGTTATTCACCAAATATGCCATTATAATTCATACTTGATCACATGCTCTATGATGGTCTCCACACCTTGATACATAGTCAAGCACATGACCATCTTGTAATAAATTTGGCGTGAGGGAGTAATTGGTGTCTAAGGTGATTGTACCCCTAATACTTGTCCTATTATTGGTTCTCTAATGCCTCCACCCATTAGTATAGGCATTGGTCCCATGGTTAGTAATGATAATGTACAATATGATGGTGTTTTACTATTGACTAGTAGTATGGGGCCACTTCTTATGGGATATTACCTAGGTTGCATAGCTGACATTAGTTGTACTGAGGTGCTTATACATATGTTTTGTCTAGTCAGGCTAGTAGCTTGAGGTATAGAGGTATCTTCAATTACCTCTTCTTAAGGGATAACTTGTTTAATAATAAATTTTTGATGCAAATCTATAAAATGATCAAATTCTAAGTTGATAATGAGGTCAATTATTAATATTTTATCTTCCTATGGGGGATCAAGTGCATGATCTTATGCCATAGGTTCAAAGGGGTAGGTGCATCTGATGCATCTCCAATGGTCAATTTCTATAGGGACTTCGAGCATTCAGTGGTCAAATTTTGAGCTTGTTTCATGGCTTCAAGGATTATTTATTCTAGGCATTTCTTCTATTGAAGAGATCTTTCCCCATGCCCTTTCCACTCACTATGAGTCCTCTTGACACTTACATGTTCTAGATCTTCCATCATCATGTGCCTCATCTTCTTATAAGCTTGTACTTAGAGCTCTTGATTGTCAATCTACTCATCTCCTTCCATTTTAACTCACCTACACATCCCCTTCCTCCTTATTGTACTTCTCTTATTTGAGAGGACTTTAGCCTTCCATCCTTATGGTTTCAAAGCTCTAATCCACCATTAAATTCTTAAGTTTAGTGTTGATTTATTTCACAAATGCAATTCTGAGTTCACACAAGGGCTGATATTTTACTTCTTTAGGATAGGAATACATTGATACTAAGAACTCAAGTATGTAGCTA
Organism: Torreya grandis; assembly: GCA_037957365.1. Taxonomy (NCBI): domain Eukaryota; kingdom Viridiplantae; phylum Streptophyta; class Pinopsida; order Cupressales; family Taxaceae; genus Torreya; species Torreya grandis. Next base: position 630,665 of record JARHVA010005620.1, on the reverse strand, counting down.
TTCAATAACCTTTGGTGTCATTTGTTTGTAGCTCTAGTCCAAATGGCATCTAAGTTCTCAATCCTTTCTAGGCTCTCTTTCATATACTCAAGGCGTTGTCCATAGATTTTACTTCTATGTGTCACATAAGTAGACAACCATTGGTACACTTGCTTTGGTATATGAAAAAATAAAACCTCATAAGAAGCATCATACAAATGGTTCTAGACCCACTTCCTTGGGTTCTATCCTTTACAAGTTGGATGCCTCAGTGAAAAGTTGTCCTCTACTTATTCCGTCTAGTGCTTAATATTCTCAAGGGAGAGTTAGATCATTGTTCTGGTGCACCACTTCATAAACAAAATTCAATAGGTCTTAGCAATGGAACCAAAATGTTGTATAAAAATTGGCATTTTGGTCAAAGGCCTAATCAAGCGCTCACCTAGTTGTCTAGTTCATATTTATGTTGGTTCCAATAGGGCACATACCTTGAATAATCTTAGGGTGCTCAACATTTAGCACTTTACTTCACTATAATCACTTCACCTAAGGTGCAAGCCTTATGTTCTCACCCAAAGTGCAGTAGAGAAGGGATCGGGGTCTATGTTGGGATAGTTGTGTCATGGTAAAAATTTATCCTTTGGGTAGTTTGGTTAGTGAAACAACATTTATGCTTCTATGGGTGAAAGATTTTGGTATCCTTGGCTTAATGACATTGAATCACTTGAGGGGTAATTGGGTATCTAGTTGAAAGACTGAAGCATAGGTTTGTGCTTAGGCATGGATATCATTATGAGGCACGGGGTCTTACCCATAATTTGAGACTTTCCTATATTAGGCATGGGAGTCATCATGAGCTACATACATGTCATAGATGAATTAGGATATCAGCTCATGAGATATCAACATACATACTATATAGTTAAGCATTAAATCCATCAAACATTGCACAAAGCTTTCATCATTAACATAGTTCAACAAAAATACATATATAAGTCAATATAAATTGAGAAAATGCTCGACATAAGCTACCTAAGGCCCAGAGGCTCATAGAAAATCTTTGGAATTATAGTGGGGAGTAATAAAGGCATCTTGAACTAAGTTATAACTCTGATAGTGAACATCTATATCCAATATGCTAGGGCTTCACTACTCCATTCATCTCTCTCTCTCTAACTAGACAATGCTTCCTTTTATAAAGCTTCAAGGCATCTTAGGCTCTTGAAGGATGGATCACTTTGATTGTGTATATGGAACTAGATGTAATCATATTTCTAGCTCCACTGTACTACCTTAAATGATCCATCACTGTCCCATGCACCCGCTTTGTAATGAAGATTAATCCAAAAAGGAGTTGTTAGCCACTTGCCAATTGGCACCACTAGAGGACAAAATAGAAATCATGACAAATTATTTCCTCATGCCGAATTAACTTTATATTTTCATGTATCTTATACATAGATGGATTTGGGGCCCAAATTTTTTCCCACTTGAACACAAGCAAACTATGGTGACACATACACTTCCCAAGTCACTGGCTAGGAGACTATTCTAGATGTCAATGACTTTTCAATCTCAGGTTGAGGTCCTCATGATGTGTATCCTCTACCTTCTAGCCTTGCTCTTGCTACATGAAAGGTATCTTTTTTAATGACTTTGTGATTTGTTTCTAGGCTTTACCTAGATTATGATACTTTTGATTTTGTTCCTAAGCTCTGCCTAGTCTGATGTCGTGTGCTTTCATACCACCTTTATTTTTTGTGAATTATTTGTATATTTCTATTAATTTAATATATAGATATATTTCAACAAAACATTTATACTGGGTTGAGGTAAAAATTCATGATTTCATCGTAACTATAGTTTAATGGTCAAATTTTAGATTGAAAAGGTAGTCTCATCCCATTAAGTGGGTCCATTTGTGATTGTTAATAACTATAATAATTAATAGTTTCCTTGATGGTACAAGTTATGAAAGAAGGATTTAATTTATTTTTTCAGTAAAGTGGAGTTTGGTTAAGCAATATTTTTACTTCTCTATAATTTATGATTGTTAATCTAATCTCACTTTTTTTGTATAAAGTATTAGTAAAAAATAATTTGATATTTTTTATGGAGGTGATGGTAGAAATTGAGGTAGTATATTTCATCACATAATATGATAATGAACTCTATCAAGAGGAGATGTTTCTTTTCACAAAGCAATGAAAAAATAATAGGGAAGGACAAGGACATATAAAGCATAAACATACTAAAAGACTTGAAATTATCTAAGCAAAGATGGTGAGAGGAAATGAAAATACACCCTAAATAACTCCTCATATTTACAACAAAAATAATAAAAATATACTAAACATGAAATATACACAATAATTTTGTAAGAAATCAATAACAAAAAATCTATAAATAATATGTGTATATGAATGATATAATTATTATAATATAATAATTGTATAATATATATACTCTATTATATTATATAATATGATATAATGTACTAGAGTATATATATCATATAATGATTATACTCTACGAAGTATAATATTAATTATATCATATATACTATATATATAATTAATTGTAATATAATTTATATTATTATAATTATTATATAATAGTAAAAGTTATTAGTGTTGTGTCAAATTAAATGAAATTGTGAATTTTTCATCTTGTAGGTGATTTAAAAGTTGTCTAATACACTATTTATATCCATCAGTCCCACATACCACCTAAAATGGTGCACACCTGTAAATGTTTTAGTATCATCCACACTGAATTCAAATATTTATTACGTTTCTCATTTTAAACTATTATTATAAAAATGGAATCCTTATGTTTTGGTGGATGTCTTTGGTTATTGTGTCTAATTAATCAATTGATATGGTTAGGTATATATTAGGATCTTATGCACTAAGCTTTTTCTACAAATTATTAATATTTTTTGATATACCCATTCAATATTGACCATGAATGAAATAATGAGAAGTGAAACATATGATGTATTAATTTATGGTTAAGATTAAATATATTTAAGTCTAATAAATTTTTATACAAAAAAGTGGAAAGGCTTTGCAATAAAAGATGTCTTGCATGAAAATAGTATCAATTTTACCCCTCAAAAATTATGTGAGGGGTCTAGGTTATTGGCAAGCTTTGAGAATTGTGTTTAGTAGAGAGATTGTCATTATCATAGAAATTAATTATTATTTCTTAAATTTATGTGCCATTATTATGAGCCAATGTAAATTTTCAAAAAGGCTTCATTGATGTTTCGTATGAGGTGAAAACATTATCTTGTGAATTTGAAAATAAAAATATACCGTCAAACTCCAAAGTATCCAAAAAATTGGTCCTTGAGAAAAACATAATTAGGTGGATATGTTTACACACTCTTTCTCCAAAAGTGACTTACAACACAAAAATTGCATACACCAAGAATGTCCTTTCTCCTTACTCCATTATTTCATTTCAATCAAATTTATAAAGAAGACGTACAATAGATTTAGATTTTTAAAAAGTGCAAACGCAGTAAAAAATATTAGCATTTAATATAGAAGTCATTATCCTATATTTATTTTTATTTTTATATATTATCAATTGTAATCACAAACATGAATATTAATATTTTTTTATATTAAAATTATTAAATTCTTAGTATTTTTTTTAATCACAAAAATTCTTATTATAAAGATCATTATCTTTGTGTTTATTTTCATATACTATCAATCCCAATCACAATTTTCACGTTTATCTTCATGTGCTTTAATATTAATATATTTTTGTATCAAAATCATTATATTTTTATATATAATATAATCATTATCCTCATGTTTATCTTGACTTTTAATTTTAATTTTTATTTCATTTCAATCAAATTTAGAAAGAAGACATGCAATAGATTTACATTTTTAAAAAGTGCAAACGCAGTAAAAAATATTAGTATTTAATATAGAAATCATTATCATATATTTATTTTTATTTTTATGTATTATCAATCATAATCACAAACATGAATATTACTATTTTTTTATATTAAAATTATTAAATTATTAGTATTTTTTTAATCACAAAAATTCTTATTATAAAGATCATTATCTTTGTGTTTATTTTCATATGCTATCAATTCCAATCACAATTTTCATGTTTATCTTCATGTGATTTAATATTAATATATTTTTGTATCAAAATCATTATATTTTTGTATAGAAGATAATCATTATCCTCATGTTTATCTTGATTATTTAAGATACTTTATAATCTTTACTTTCCTATTTATTATGACTTTTTGCCCATCACATCCATGCCTTTAATACTAATGCGTGTCCAATTCATTATTATACCTTTCCATTTAGGAGACCATTTACTATTGTGAGACATATCACTCTTCCCCCACACGCTGCATTGACATTAATGCGAATTATACTCTTCACTATCACCAAGAGCCTATTATTATATATATATATCTTATCCACAATTATTTCATATATAGGAATATTATTTATCCCTTTCATCATTGAGTATATTATCTATATCATTCCACGTATGATTATAGATTGTTTTTTCTTACATCAATTAATATTCTAGAACTCAAAGCACATATATATAATAAGAGGGAATCATGCCCATGTATTGTCCAGGAAACTCATTTGTTTTATTTTAATTAAATTGAGCTTCACCAAACTTGCGCATTATGATAGTCCATTTGTGGGACGATGTGCCTTTAACTATATTTAAAAATTTAAATCTTGTCACATCATGGATGTGATGTATTATTATAATTATACAATATAGATAGTGAGACATGTTATATAAATTTTAAGACATTTATGTTATATACATTTTAAGACATTTATGTTATCATTATTATGGTTATGATTTAAATTCTAAAAATTGGGGCATTATATTTACATGTTTTTCATGAGTTATTTATTTTTTATATTTTATGAAGCATTATATTTATATGTTTTTCATAAGTTATTAATTTTTTATATTTTATGTTGAGAACATTTTTCTCTCATTATTTTCTCTACATTATATATGACATTTTTTTCGTTTAGGAGTATTTTATCTGCGTGTATCTTATAAAATTCATTTAAGACATATATATAATATTTAAATTTATTGTAATCACATATTCTTTGTAAGTTATCTAATGGTTCTATTTTATACTGATGAAGATATGTTATAAGCTTGACATTTTCTATACAAAAATTTATTTTCATTGTATATATGGTCAAGGTATCTATAACTTTATTCATGATATTTATCGATATGTACCTTCTGTAAATAATTTCACATAATTATACCTAATAACCTTACATTATTTATATACTAAAGCATGACATTATCGTACAAAAATCTTATCACGTGATTGATTTTCACAAATAATACATATTTTAATATATTTTGCCATATTTTAGCACATACTTGAATTGAGGAATAACATCATTCTCCATCTATTAGATACATTAAGGTATATTTTTCATCACTTCATCTAAGACTCATATAAGGATGGATACACGTATAAATTTTTTTACGATGTTATCTTTTATATAATGGTTTAACATGAGAATATTGCATGTCCTTCTCCCATAATAGTCATAGTGAGGCATATGTTTATCCCTTAATTTCAATATTTATACTCCTTACAATTGTGTATTATCATGGAGAAAACATTATGGTCATTTATGATAGTTAAAATGTATGTATTTATATAATTTAGTAAAGATTTGGATATGTGTATTATAATGGTCAATTTTATTTTTTAAATCTTTATTTTGAGATGATGGATTTCATGTACAAATAGGTTTATTAATTTTTATGGTTATTTATATATGTCTTATTTATTTTATCCATAACATGTCACACCATTGATGTATTACATCAATCTATAAGGATATTTTAAAAAAATTCAAAGAGCTTGTATAACATGTTGGTGGATTAATGATACCCATTCACTTCATATTCCATTAGTAAGGTAAGTTCAATTAAATTTGTAATTATATCTTTGTTCTATATTTTGATGCACTATAAATTCATATCACTTATGCACATCAAATTAGTCACATAATGTAGTAGTAGGTATAATGCTTATTATTTTATTATTTTTATTCGGCCTATTGACTCTAATCAAGATTTTTTTCACATTTTATGTGTGTTTTATTATTTTCTTTCTTGATTTTTATAATCATGTGGTCTTTGTTTCTTTTGTTTTCTATTTTTTCATCCTTTTTATAATTATAATCCTTTTTTTTTTTTTTTTTTCAAATTTGATCATGTTGTATTTTATTCTATTAATATGTATTTAATTTCTCAGATAAAGCACCAAATTTTGGTCATATATATTTTATAAATTACAATTCCCTCCTCAAAACATTTCTAGGACTTTACATTGTTCTTCATATCCTTTATATATTTGGATATGTGTATATTAGTTATTTTCCTTTTAATGGTTCTTATTATGCAAAAATAGGTTTTTAATTCCAAGATGAGAAGGTCTATAACCTTTTTGAATATATATTATAATATTATTCCAAAGGTTTCAAACTTAGAGCTAATCACCCGCTATAGGCCCATAACCCTCTTGAATGCCTCTATAAGATTATTTTGGAATCTTTTGCCCTAAGAATTACATACCTTCTTCCCTTAGTGTTTGGACAAGAACACACTAGATTGATCCAAGGTAGATATATATTGTAGCAAATCATCTATCTTTGGGAAGGGATGGAATTGTCTCACACCTCCAAATATAAGGCCTTGTTTGTCAAAACCACCTTCAAAAAATCTTGTGACAAGATTGAATGTCCCTTCATACTAATCATGTTACAAGCATTGGGTTTTGGTCTTAGATATGTTCACTTAATCTAGAATCTCTTTCAATAATATTTTACTTCAATGACTATCAATACGTTTCAATTTGAGAATATAGAAATCTTTCATTGCATTAGTCAAGGCTACCCACTTTTTAACTTGTATTTCCTTGCTAAAAAATCTTTCATTGCATTAGTCAAGGCTACCCACTTTTTAACTTGTCTTTCCTTACTACAAAATATTTATGATATATGTTGGAAGACTATGCCTCATTCAAGGGAGCAACTTATTAATGACCTCTATTCATATTAGTCTTTCCTTACTATAATGGGGGAGGAAATGGTTATCCATAATAATAACATTGTTAATTTGATAATTCAATGTAAGAAAGATAATGGTAGTCAGAGTTTTAAAATGGTAGCACAATTTAGTTACATGTTGAATCTACATCTATATAATTTCACCCCTAAAAATTTACTTATCAATATAGATATTTCAATGAGAATAAATAAGCATAAAATTGAAAGAATGACCTTTGTAAAAAATAAAAATAAAATCTTATCCTCTCAATTCATTACTTAACAATAATTTTATTAAATTAAAATAGAACTTACAAAATTAAAATATTCTTTATAAAAAACACTAAATCCACATCCATTACTTCTTCATGAACATGATTTAATAAATATGAAATTAACATTAATAATAATAAAAATAACATTAATATTAATATCTAACATTTATGTGTTAAATGTGTTATCAATCTCAATCACATGTCTCAACATTCAAAAAAAATTCTAATAAAATTATTATAATAAATATTTTAATGCTCTTTGTAAACTCACAAAAAATATTATTATTTAATATAGAAATCATTATCCTATATTTATTTTTAATTTAATATATTAAAATTATTAAATATAAAAAAATATTAAATTAATATTCAATCATAATCACAAACATGAATATTACTATTTTTTTATATTAAAATTATTAAATTCTTAGCATTTCTTTTTAATCACAAAAATTCTTATTATAAATATCATTATCTTTGTGTTTATTTTCATATGCTATCAATCCCAATCACAATTTTCATGTTTATCTTCATGTGCTTTAATATTAATATATTTTTGTATCAAAATCATTATATTTTTGTATAGAAGATAATCATTATCGTCATGTTTATCTTCATTTTTAATTTTATTTCAATTCAATCAAATTCAGAAAGAAGATGTACAATAGATTTACATTTTTTAAAAGTGCAAACGCAGTAAAAAATATTATTATTTAATATAGAAATCATTATCCTATATTTATTTTTATTTTTATATATTATCAATCGTAATCAAAAACATGAATATTACTATTTTTTTATATTAAAATTATTAAATTCTTAGTACTTTTTTTTTAATAACAAAAATTCTTATTATAAAGATCATTATCTTTGTGTTTATTTTGATATGCTATCAATCCCAATCACAATTTTCATGTTTATCTTCATTTGATTTAATATTGATATATTTTTTGTATCAAAATCATTATATTTTTGTATAGAAGATAATCATTATCCTCATGTTTATCTTGACTTTTAATTTTAATATTAATACAATATAACCCATTGGAGTTTGATGGTATTAGTATTAGTATTTCACTTCTCATGTGCATTAATATTAATATATTTTTGTATAGAAGATAACAATTATCCTCATGTTTATCTTGACTTTTAATTTCTGTTTTTATTTCATTTCAATCAAATTCAGAAATAAGACGTACAATAGATTCACATTTTTAAAAAGTGCAAATGCGATAAAAAAATATTATTATTTAATATAGAAATCATTATCCTATATTTATTTCTATTTTTATATATTATCAATCATAATCACAAACATGAATATTACTAATTTTTATATTAAAATTACTAAATTCTTAGTATTTTTTTTTAATCACAAAAAATTCTTATTATAAAATCATTATCTTTATGTTTATTTTCATCTGCTATCAATCCCAATCACAATTTTCATGTTTATCTTCATGTGCTTTAATATTCAAATATTTTTGTATCAAAATCATTATATTTTTGTATAGAAGATAATCATTATCCTCATGTTTATCTTGACTTTTTATTTTTATTTTTATTTCATTTCAATCAAATTTAGAAATTAGACGTACAATAGATTTATATTAAAAAAAAGTGCAAACGCATTTTAAAATATTAGTATTTAATATAGAAATCATTATCCTATATTTATTTCTATTTTAATATACTATCAATCGTAATCACAAACATGAATATTACTATTTTTTTATATTAAAATTATTAAATTCTTAGTAATTTTTTATAAACACAAAAATTCTTATTATAAAGATCATTATCTTTGTGTTTATTTTCATATGCTATCAATCCCAATCACAATTTTCATGTTTATCTTCATGTGATTTAATATTAATATATTTTTGTATCAAAATCATTATATTCTTGTATAGAAGATAATCATTATCCTCATGTTTATCTTGACTTTTAATTTTTATTTTTATTTCATTTCAATCAAATTCAGAAAGAAGACGTACAATAGATTTACATTTTTTAAAAGTACAAACGCAATAAAAATATTAGTATTCAATATAGAAATCATTATCCTATATTTATTTTTATTTTTATATATTATCAATTGTAATCACAAACACAAATATTACTATTTTTTTATATTAAAATTATTAAATTCTTAGTACTTTTTTTCAATCACAAAAATTTTTATTATAAAGATCATTATATTTGTGTTTATTTTCATATGCTATCAATCCCAATCACAATTTTCATGTTTATCTTCATGTGCTTTAATATTAATATATTTTTGTATCAAAATCATTATATTTTTGTATTGAAGATAATCATTATCCTCATGTTTATCTTGACTTTTAATTTCTCTTTTTATTTCATTTCAATTAAATTCAGAAAGAAGACGTACAATAGATTTACATTTTTAAAAAGTGCAAACGAAGTGAAAACGTTAGTATTTAATATAGAAATCATTATCCTATATTTATTTTTATTTTTATATATTATCAATCGTAATCACAAACATAAATATTACTATTTTTTAGTATTAAAATTATTAAATTCTTAGTACTTTTTTTTAATCACAAAAATTCTTATTATAAAGATCATTATATTTGTGTTTATTTTCATATGCTATCAATACCAATCACAATTTTCATGTTTATCTTCATGTGATTTAATATTAATATATTTTTTTATCAAAATCATTATAGTTTACTATAAAAGATAATCATTATCCTCATGTTTATCTTGACTTTTAATTTTTATTTTTATTTCATTTCAATCAAATTTAGAAAGAAGACGTACAATAGATTTACATTTTAAAAAAGTGCAAATGCAGTAAAAAATATTAGTATTTAATATAGAAATCATTATCCTATATTTATTTTTATTTTTATATATTATCAATCATAATCACAAACATGAATATTACTATTTTTTTATATTAAAATTATTAAATTCTTAGTACTTTTATTTTAATCACAAAAATTCTTATTATAAAGATCATTATCATTGTGTTTATTTTCATATGCTATCAATCCCAATCACAATTTTCATGTTTATCTTCATGTGCTTTAATATTAATATATTTTTGTATCAAAATCATTATATTTTTGTATAGAAGATAATCATTATCCTCATGTTTATCTTGAATTTTAATTTTAATTTTTATTTCATTTCAATCAAATTCAGAAAGAAGACGTAGAATAGATTTACATTTTTAAAAAGTGCAAACGTAGTAAAAAATATTAGCATTTAATATAGAAATCATTATCCTATATTTATTTTTATTTTTATATATTATCAATCGTAATCACAAACATGAATATTACTATTTTTTTATATTAACATTATTAAATTCTTATTATTTTTTTTTAATCACAAAATTTTTTATTATAAAGATCATTATCTTTGTGTTTATTTTCATATGCTATCAATCCCAATCACAATTTTCATGTTTATCTTCATGTTCTTTAATATTAATATACTTTTGTATCAAAATCATTATATTTTTGTATATAAGATAATCATTATCCTCATGTTTATTTTGAAGTTTAATTTTAATTTTTCTTTCATTTCAATCAAATTCAAAAAGAAGACGTACAATAAATTTACATTTTTAAAAAGTGCAAAAGCAGTAAAAAATATTAATATTTAATATAGAAATCATTATCCTATATTTATTTTTATTTTTATATATTATCAATCATAATCAGAAACATGAATATTACTATTTTATTATATTAAAATTATTAAATTCTTGGTACTTTTTTTTTAATCACAAAAATTCTTATTATAAAGATCATTATCTTTGTGTTTATTTTCATATGCTATCAATCCCAATCACAATTTTCATGTTTATCTTCATGTGCTTTATATTAATATATTTTTGTATCAAAATCATTATATTTTTGTATAGAAGATAATCATTATCCTCATGTTTATCTTGACTTTTAATTTTTAATTTTTATTTCATTTCAATCAAATTCAGAAAGAAGACGTACAATAGATTTACATTTTTAAATAGTGCGAACGCAGTAAAAAACGAAACCACTTTTAAGTAATATGAGATAAATGTGGCAGATCAGTTCAAAACGAAGATAAAAAAGGGCTGTAAATTCTTTGGCGAAAGTAGAATCCAGTTCACGATTTGTCATGCTTGATAGAAGATTTGAGTGGGACTGGGGCCACCTCAATAATTTCTTAAATGACTCGTAGCTTGTGAATCGCTATAAAAAGGTACTGAAGACTCCAGAATAAAGCACCATGTTTAGAAGTTGAGAAGCACATTAAGTAATCTAAGGTAAATAATGTTTTGTTTCATTCTTAGAGTTTTGGAGTTCCAGAGCTTGTAGCTTTTCTCTCTCTTTTTTAATTAATCTTTCTGTTTATTAATTATAATTAATTAAATGTTTTTTAATATAATTATAAATTTGATAGTAAGCATGTTTTTTTTTAAAAAAAATTTAATAATTATACTTTATTTAATGATATATAATATTAATAATAAATTTTCATATAGATCATTGTTTATTTTATTTTATAATATTTAATTTTTTTTTAATTTAAAAAAAAAATAAAAAAACAGATTTCCAATAAAATGTCAAGGATATATTCAATCTAAATTTTTAGAAAGTTCATTCCCTTCAAATTTATATATTTTAGTTATTCTCTTAAACTTTATAAATCGGATCGGGTGAAAATAGAATTATTCTTTGCAAAATCTACTTCTCGATATTTTCTAATACTTTGTCACTTAATCGAACTATTAATAAATTTTATTTGTACAAAATTTTAATAAATTTCAGTAAACCATTGAATGATCTATCCGTTATCTTTTTTTCTGTTTGAATTAAATTTCATTTCGTTGGAGTCATTTGCTGTGTAAATCATTCTAATTCTGATATCGTTTTGAGTATTTGATTTCAGGCAATGGGGAGTTTAACAGTTGTTCGACTGATGTGTGTGCTGTTGCTTTTGCTGTATTTTGGGGGATCCTCCTGTTCGAGCGAATTTTCTGTGACAGGGTATGACACTAAAGATTTGGTTTCTGATGAAACGATCTTCTTAATTTATGAATGATGGTTGGTAGAGCATGATAAGGTATACATTGAAAATGAGCTTGGTGAGAAACAATCGCGGTTCTACATCTTCAAAGACAATTTGCTTTACATTGACGCTCATAACAGAAAAAATGAATCGTATTCTATGAGCTTGAACAAATTCTCAGACCTCACCTATGAAGAATTCAGGATTAAGTATGTGGGCACCGTGTTTCCTAAGCCCTCTACAGAAATTAGCCCTCGCTATCAATTCAGACACGGTGACCACTTACCAGAATTCGTAGACTGGAGGCAGGAAGGCGCTGTAACGTATGTTAGGAACCAAGGCCAATGTGGTAAGCAACCTATGATTGATTTTATTAAAAATTTTTTTTATGAAAATTTGTTTTATGAAAATGGGTCTGTGTTTCATGTTTCACAGGAGCTTGCTGGGCTTTCTCAACCGTTGCAGCTGTTGAAGGAGTCAATCAGATTATGACCGGGCAGTTGATACCTTTGTCTGAGCAGCAATTAGTGGTCTGTGCCACTACTTATAACCACGGTTGTAATGGTGGTTACATGACTGCTGCATTTCAATACATTGTTGATAATGGTGGTATTAACAGTGAGAATAATTACCCTTACCAATCTCAACAATTCGTATGCAATGCAAACGGGGTGTGCTACCAATCTCTCAATTTTGTTATTTCTGTCACGCTTACTTGTTTGGGGTTTCGTTTCTCTCCTCTCTTTTATTTTAAATTGCTGAAGCTTCTACGTGGTTTTGGGTCGGACTTCTTGAGCATTCCTTGAGTGGTTATATGAAGAGACTAATCTTCAAGTTTTGTCGCAGGTGGTATTGAGAATTTGGTAAACCCCTTTGTTGCGAAGTGGTCCGATAAATAACAAAGCCAATTTTTTAAAAATTGTTATATAAATATAGAATAATATCATTTTAATTCGGTTTCACATTCCTAAACTTCTCATATATAATCATTATGCGGTTTTGAAACAAAAATAAACTTCTAATGTGTACGCATTGCATCTGCAGGCAAATCTCCACGTAGCATCAATTGAAAAAAGGCTGTAGCAAATCAGCCAGTCACTGTGGGTATTGAAGGTTATGGGAGGGATTTTCAGCATTATGGTTGTGTAAGCTTTTATTTAATTTCTGTTAAAAATTATTTATTCAGTAAATGTTTTTTATTTATAATTAATAATTTAAATTAAATTGATGTTTTGACTGAATGTTTGTTTTTCAATTTTTTTGGTTAATAACAGGGCTTGTTCACAGGGTCATGTGGAACAAAAATTGATCATGCTGTGACTTTAGTGGGTTATGGGTCATCTTACAATAATGATTATTGGATTCCAAAGAATTCATGGGGTACAAGTTGGGGTGAAAATGGATACGTTTTTTTTCCAAGAAATATTAATGATCCAATTGGGAAATGTGGGCTTGCTATGCAACCATCGTATCCAGTTAAATTTGGAACCAATCCTTCCAAAAATACCCATTTTCCTATTTAATAAATAAAATAAAAGTCCTAGTAAATTTTAAATAAAATATAATTAAAACAACACTTATTGTTGGTATTTACTATAACTATTATCATATGGGAAAAGAGTTGACTTTTCCTCTATTACTATTAATGTTTTCATGTTAATAACATCCGTGATGTATGTGAGACCCTGATATATTTATGTAAAAAATATTGGATTGCTTATAACATTTAATGATAATATATTTTAGACTTACATTTGTTATTGATGTTTAATATTTAAATAATTTTCATCAATATTGTGTTTTTTATGTTAATTTTTCCCATTATAAATTTTTATATATACTCTCTTATTAGGATTTAATGTTTATGTGATTGACATGTGAAAAGAATTTGTATTATTACTCAATTTTCTACTAAATTTAGTATGAATTTATATTTTTCAATTAAATTTTAATTAAAATATCCATAAAAAAATTAATTGTGTTAATTAATATGTATAAAATATTAATTAATGAAATTATTTATTGTTTTATTGAGAGATATATAATGTTTATAGATGTATTTTAAATTTTATGAGATTATATAATAATTGTCGCTATTTAATATTGAAAATAAACAAAGAAATGTAAGACATTGTTTACCTATAAAATCTATGTTGAAATGAGAACCTTTTTATAAAAACATAAGGGATGATGTCCAAACCATACAAACTTAAGAGTCTAAACTTCTCTTACAACTATGATATCTTAATTTTGATCTTTTAAAACTTTGCTCAAAATTTTGAACATTTACTTTGATCACCTGCAAAATAATAATTATTCTTATTGTCCTAATGTGAAAATAATCCTTAAAAGACAAGGAAAAAAATAATTTATAAAAAATAATATAACTTTCTTGATACTCTTCCATTCCCTACAATGTATTAATATTAGTAAAAAACCAATTCAATAATTCTAGTAATTTATGCTTGCAAATTAATGTCATGAATTATATAAATTAAATCTTACAACTATTCGTTCCTTGATCACAATTTTGTGTGTTTGTGTGAGTGTGTGGCATATGTCACATTGGCATATTCAAACCATCCACATGTATCCATTATGTAGTCTTAGATTCATAAAGTAAAAAGGTCTATTGACGATGTTCGCTTTCTCTTGTGGATTGCATAGACACATTTAGCTCATAAGTCACATTTATGTCTGCCCATGTCTTGGTGGTTCTTATCCATATGTGAAGCATGGGCATGTGGTGGAATCTTGGGGCATTTTTCCATCATTGGGCCCCATGTCTTCTATATTTGTAACCTTTACAAATGGAAACCATAAAAATTTCATAGAGTGCACAAAGTATAAATATATTTTTGTTGTTGAAATGAACCATATACATATTATGTTTAAATCAATGTATGGAATGAATAATCTTAATAGGTGTTCTAATTTAATTTTATATGTTATATATTATTTCAATTGTTTCAAAAGAAATAACTATCCTTTTCTCAATTGTTTCAAAAGAAATAAATATCCTTTTCTGATTTGAATCTACATGCATTTATTAATATGATTAATAATGATTGTAGTTAATTTAAATAAACTACTTAACATTTTATAAGTGAATTTATGGTTATAATTAAATAATTTCTATTGCACAATTTTTCGGTATGAATGGTCATCTATAATATTTTCATCTTGGGGTTCATCAAAGAATAATATGACTAATTTTAATTCCTCAAAAAATCTACCTTGAAAAATATTAAGAAGTTATTATTCTTCAACTACATGATATTTCATTTTTATTTTTTTAAGTTTATTAAATGAATGTCAAGTCTATGACACCATGAATTAAAGTGTCACTAGTATTCTCATCTAAATAAATTAATTTATAGGACTATTATCATATCAATTTTCAACATCCTAAATCTCATCATACACAACATAAAGAAGATGCTCCCAGTCTTAATTCAATTGCATATTTTTCATGCAATGAAATTTTATATTGCACAATGTTTTCAGATTTTTCATATTAACATATGAAAAATTATTTTATTGTTCCTTTTAATATAAATTATGGTTTCTTGCATGAATTATGTTTGATTTATAAAAATACCATTATTGATGCAATTATCCTTTGTTAAAGATCAATTATAACTTACACGAATTGAAAGAAAAGATTGAAATACATATGCTTAAGGGATGAACATTTAGGAAGTATCTCAGTTTCAAATGAACTACAAGAAGAAGCATATTTTTTCTCTGACATAGTATAGGTCATAGTCAATATTAACTATTTTCCTTCTCTCACATTTCAAATGTTATTTCCTACAAACCATGCATATGTTCACATGTCTTGTATTTTTTGTTATAATGATTAAATGTTTTTTTTATCTTTTGATTAGTTTAGATTTTAGTTTTCAAATTTTGAGCGGTATTTTTAACACTTTTTCCCATTTTCCATTCTTTTTTAAGAATAATAAAGCTAATATGCTAATTTGAAACATGCATTATCAAGTATTTCACTAAATTTTATTATTTTTTATAAAATGATTCAATTTATATTCAATTGGCAGTTTTCCACACATCAAAATTTTTAAATGTAGCAATTTTCAAATGAGGTTGTTGAAATTCTCTCTTGTTCACCCAAACTCTGAATAAAATATTGAGTTTAAACTTTCTCTATCAATTTTATGTTTAAATGTATATGTAAATCATCAAATATTAAAGGTACTTTCTAATTCTCATTTTCTATAATACGCTAAAAAAGGTATGTAATTTTGTCATATCTAAATTTCAACATTAATTATAGTACATAGTTGTTAAAAGAATAATTCATTAGCAAAATTTTAAATTTTTTGGTGGCATGTCCATGCTAATAATATTTACATTTCAAGTTTCTATATACCTAATACTTCTTATGACATCGATGTTAAGCCAATTTTATAAACAAGACACTACATCATAATTCTTAAATAGATATGCATTGTAGAATGACTATGTTTCATAGTATCTAAGAACATAGATATAAAATTATTCATTTTATTTTTATAAATATAATTAAATAAGATGGGAGGTCACAATCTCCATTTCTAAACATAACTCGTCATAGGCTTATGCTCTTAATATAATGTAAAATGGGGCATAAATGAGATCAAGGATCATGCATGTATGTGATAAATGAACATGTTTATTCATAGTAAAACTTATTAATATAGAAACTTATTTCCTGAGGCATAAATACTAATATTATTGACGTCAACAATCCATGCACTATTATATCAATTATAACTCAATAAAGACTAAATGTTTTATGCAATAAATTAAACCACTAATGAATAGAAGAAATAACAGAAATATGTCATCAATTTATAACTCAATGATAGTATAAGTATAACTCTTTTCACAAGTTCAAAAGTTACATTTAATTTACATAAAATGATTGAATCATGCATTGGTAATATGATAATAATCTATGTTACAAAAGCTAAATATCAGTATAATGGTGCCTCAAAATTGTCATAAAGAAATTAATTCAATTTGAATTTAGAGTCACTCATGTAAAAATATTATGATACATAAATAAAACACTGTAAATTGATTATGCAACCGCCAAATGAAAAAAAAATATAAACCAATTATCAATGGTCCATATATTCTGATCCATTAGTTAAAAGATAGTAAGAGTTTGGCAAAACAAAATCAATGACACAAAATTAAAAAGGAGAATAAATGGAAGATGACCATATTACCACCAATAAAATTAAGGATTTTACATACTAACAAAATCACATAGAAAACATAAAAATAAAATTACAACCTAATGTAAGGTTTTTCAACTTACAAGTAAGTTCTTATCGAACAATAAAAGCTTGATTTCACTTATTATTTTTAGTTATATTCTTATATACCATGAATATAAGTTTACCCAAAAACACAAAAATCATTTTAGGTTTCTCAAAAAAAAAATCAATAAAAAAATAAAATTACTTATATTAACACCAAATTTACTTCACAAAAAAATTATAAAAATTATTATAATGGTAAACCCTGATGAAGTATCTTTTATTTGAAGAGAGATGGTTTTAAATAACCTTATAAGTTTTGTAAAATCTTTTCTTCACATATTTCCTTAATATTTTGAGAATATCCAAAAATAACTTATTAAAAAATTCCCTTAATCAAACCTAGGTTCTTCGTCTTTTCTAATATTTATTAGCTTCTCTATCATTTAACTTTATTTATTATGTTATATACATTTGATTCCATTTAAATCAAGTAAGGATGATTCTCCCAAACAGACATGAATCCATCATTATGCCAAAAACTAGTTGGTGCTTTAAAAAAAATAATAATAATAATAATAAATTATTAATAGGGAAGTTTCTTTTTACCCATGATATACATCCTTCAAATTCTCTCTATTACCATATTATACTATAAAATATATCTCCCCATTCTAAGATAAGGTTGAGGTCAACGCCCGAGCAATACTAAATAAGAACCAAAATACCAATCCAAGATTAATATAAATCAAATCATTATTTAGTTAAAGATTTGATTGAATAAAAAAATTTAACCATCATTATTCAAAACAATTTCCAAGTAATCATCATGATAATATAAAATTTTAACCAATTTACTTAATTGAACCAACGTTCAATATCATTCTATTTCATTGTTCATTGCCATGGCCTTGGTCTAGGTCACTTTCGAACCTTACAGTGGTAATTCTCTTTCACGATAAGGGTTAAGTTTGTGAAAATAAATGAAGGTAAGAAGGACCCAAGGAATTCACAATTATTGTAACATGATAAACATGAGAAATAGTGCTAAGTAATATGCAACAACAGTGAGAAAGTTGTCTCGCTAAATAATTTATAAGTAAAATCATTTACAAATAATGATTAAATAATTATGATTTTGATATCATATTAGAATATCAAATGAAATGAAATCAAATATTACATAATATGAATAACATGTAAATAAATAGATAAATAATAAAATAACAACATAATAATTTTCAAATGACGAGTAATCTAAGAAGGAATAAGAAATAGAAGGATTAGGCATATAGAGTGTGTTTTTGAGATAACTTTATTTAAAATGGTTAAAACACTCTAAAACCCCGTGTAGCACCTTAAAATCATCCTGACACACCATTCCTAAAAGTTTTTTGTAATTTTAGGTTTATATTTCTATATATAGGGTTGTTTGTGCTCAAAACCCTAGTAGGCCTATACAAAGGCCAAGAGCATTCAAAAATGAATAATTTAATTTTGGGGAGATGTTTTAAAAATATTTATATTTGAGGTAGTTTAACACAATATTATATACACTTACATAAAATTTTATAATTTGAATAATTCAAAAAAGTGAATAATATAATGTTTCCTTGATTGTACCCATACTTTTTATTGATTGTAACATAATTGTACTATGTTATCAACCCTGAAACATGAAAAATTATGTTCCAAAGGAAATTAATTTACATATTTATATTTTATCCAAAATATCAAAAAAAAATATATATTCATATATCTTCAAAAAATGATAAAATAATTCTATAGACTCTATCCAACTTCTCTAAAAACCTATAACTTCAAAGTTTATTTTGTCTTTGTTACTTTCATTATCTCTTCCTCTGATGGTTCAAACATTTTCAATTTTTTTTATATTTATAGAAATAGTTCCTTCTTGGTTCATGAGCCAAATATCTCTTAACAACTTATGACATATCCAAACATGCCTAGTTTAGTCATAGACCTACATTGCACATACCTTGATTAAGCTAAATACAGGTTTAAATTGATTCAAAAGTTGATAAAATTTTAAAAACTATATATTTAAAACCTAAATACTCATTATCATAGGACCAAGACCTTCATAACATGTCAAGGCCTTCAATATTCCTACTAACAAATTTAATTTTTTGATTTTAAAGTTTTGGTAGGAAACCTAGAAACACCACCAAAAGACCTAAAAATAACAAGTCAAGCATATAAAAGGTTCATTATTGACCATTAAATTATTTTAATTCCTTATAAGACCAAATAAAATCTACTTATTTACATAATTGTTGGACCCACATAATATATTTATTTTGGAATTGAATTCACACAAGACATCCATGATACCATAAATATTAATGTTACTAAAAATTCTTCACCCAATTGGTGATATATATAAACCTTCCAAAACTTGCTTTTGGTTCTAGGAATCAAACCACATGATCAAGAATCATTTACTCATGGTTGACATAGATCCTATAGATAAAACCATGATTGGACCCAATCTAGATCTATAGGATAAAATCATGGGTAAAGAGTGTTGAATCAAAAAATTAAGTATAATAAACTTAATATATGAACACTTTCATCCAGCACTAAGTTCACCACAACCATTGTTATGGCTAACCCACAACTAGTTATCCATTCCAAAATTGTTCAAGTTTTAAAATAAAAACCTAGACTAGTTGTGGTAGGTTATCTAAAGGCAATGAATGTGATTTTCAAGACACAAGAATATTTGAGTCCTATTTTCTCAGATTTTCATTCAAAACAATAATTTTTATGGAAGGACCCTATCATGGATTTAAATCGTAGATAAACCCCTCTTTCTATTTATCATTAATCAATGTGACATTTGTGGATCCCTTTCCCTACTAGAATAGGAAATATTTATTCATGTAATTTTATTGAATGTCTACTCATGTAATTCATCAATTTAACTGACCCAAACTAAAGGTACATGGTTTGTGCCAAATGTCAAAATGTCTTGAGATCTGTATATTCTCCCTTTAGAGGAGCTGAATATTAATGATTTTATTTATTGAGATGGTAACTAATTTCATTTGGCCTAATGTTATATGTCACATGTCTGATCATGACATGGGACATTGGAGAGTCATAAGTATGATAGTGCCACTTTTTTACATCAATTTTTTAGTATATCATGGAGTGGATCTATCAAAGCCTGTACTTTAAACCATGATTTATTTTTAAATGTAGACCCTTATTCTAGCTAATTTATATTCCTCCAATAAATTTTTAGAATAAATGAGCCTTTCGTAGTGCCTAACAAATTAAGTACATGTATCTATCAAGATAATTTGTCAAGAACTCAACATGGTTCAATCTATGTAAGATAAATAGGTTGCATTACCCAAGGAGTGTTATGTCGATGAATTAGAGGCATGTTTATACACTTGTAAAAAATTAGGGTTATGCAACCCTAATCATCATATCAAAACCTCTATTCCAAAACATTTGTTCACATGGATTAATTTTCTTAGAGATAAAAATATTCTTATTTGAATAAATATTTGGCAAGTTAGTCAATGTGATTTCATATGTTTTTTTATATGACCATAGTGTATGATTTTTTGATTGAACGGTCTAATTTTTTTGTGATTTTTTTCAAAAATTAGGTTTAACTCAAGACCTCACTTATGAAACATTACCTAAACCTCATGCATATTAAAAGGACTTGGAGACTATATTATCACCTGAATACTATGTATAGTAGGCTCAACTAATGAGAAGCAACCATTATGCACACTTCCACTTTAATCAATATTTTTAGAAAATAACTATCATTGTTGAGGAAAATGTCCAATTATGCTTATATTCAACCAAGGATCTCATGAATTTAAAAAATCCACCTTGAGTGAGATTCTACAAAATAAATCTATTGATTTAAGATAAAAAAATAAATGAACAAAGTTTCATAATGCTTGTAGATCCAGAATTTGAGCCCATATTTGATACCTAAAGATTATGGATAAAGTTTCAAAAAATATTAATAAGATAAAATTTCATCATTCTACTCTATAATTTAGTGCTATAAAATAAGTTGGAAACCATATCACTAGTCTTCCATACATTTTGTAATCATTTGTTATCCATTATAAATAATTATTTCAACTTTCTTGTTGTTATTTATAATCTGCATTAAAAACAAATAATGGTTTGCGTTAATGATCTCTCCCTTAAATTGATTCATAATTCAATTATTAGCATGTTTAAATAAAAATACCTAGGCTTTGATGGATTTCTTTGTGAGTTATATTGAACCTTCTATGACTAAGTGGGACCTAATTTACACAAACTGTTGTAGGAGCATTAGGGTTTATTTGTTAATTTTGAATATTTTTGATGGAATAGGTTTAATAGATCATATTTTTATATAGTTTAATCTTTGGCTTATTTTGATCATTTAGCTTGTTTTCATTTTTTCCATAAAAATAGGAAATTTGAATTATAAAACTTATTTTTGGGTGTTTTAAGACATTTTCTCATCTCCAAATGTTTTTTTTGGTCATGATAGTTCATTAAGGGGTCAAAAAAATCTTAGACATGTTTTAGAATAGTTCAAATGTATTATTTTTGTAAGGAAATTAATTAGATGATTTTTAACAATAGAATTACATATCGTAAAATTAAGAGCAAAATAACCAGATCCACAATAATAATTAGTGAAAGAGCATAATACTTAAATATTGTGACTAATACACTTCAAGGGGAAACCTTAAAAAATATTCAATATTAACATAACTCATAATATGATCATAAAATACAAACTAGTATCTCTTATATATTCTCTACTTAGCCACAGTTATTCTATAGGCTGACCATACATGGTATGTGCACAGAGTTGGTGGAAAATTACATGTAAATTACCCATAACATGATCAAATTTTTTCAATAACATGATTGCATTATTGACATAACATAGACTCTTTATTAAAGTTATGGGTTGATAATTATCGAGCCATAGTGTGACCGCATTAATATATAATACAACTTCATTAGTACAATATGCATTCATGTTATTTCAAACCAATAACACGATCACATTAATAACATGATCACATTACCAATGTGAATAAAAATAAATAAAAAAGTGAACCCAAATGAAAAATTTCCTCATTTTACATTTGATTTCTTTATTCCCTTACATATGGTGTATCGATTCAAATCAAGATCTTATTCACATTTTTTTGTGTGTTTTGTTAATTTCTTTCTTATTATTATAATCATGTGGTATTTGTTTCTTTTGTTTTATATTTTGTGTACTTTTTGTGCCTATAGTCCTTTACTTTCTAGGTTTCATCATGTTGTCTTTTATTCTACTAATATGGATTTAGTGGCTAAGATAAAGCACCAAATTTTCCTCATGTATATTTTAAAGACTGTAGTTCCCTCCTCAACCCTTTTCTAGGACTTTATAACCTTATTTATGTATTTTCTATATTTAGATCTATGTATGTTAGTTATTTTCCTTTTACTAGTTCTTCTTGTATATCAATAAGTTCCTAGTTCCAACATGATAAAGTCCATAACCTTTTTGAATACATATTATGAGATTATTCCCAAGGTTTGATATCTAGAGATAATCACCAACTATAGGCCCATAACCCTCTTTAATGTCTCTTATGAGATTATTTCAAAATCTATGTCCCTAAAGATTATGTACCTTCTTCCCTTAGTTTTTTAACAAGAGCAAACTATATTGATCCAAGATAGATATATATTGAACCACATCATCTTTTTTTTGGAAGGGATGTAATCAAACTTAAAAGTATAAGGCCTTGTTTGTCAAATTTGTCTTTGAAAAATCCCATGAGAAGATTGAATGGTCTTTCAAACTTGTCACGTTACAAGCATTGGGTTCTGGTCCTATATATGTTCACTTCACATAGAGTCTCTTTAAATAATATTTTGTTTGCCTCACTATCAATGCCCATCAATCTAAGAATATTAAATTCTTTTAGTCCATTAGGCAAGGCTACCCACTATTTAACTTATATTCCCTTGCTACAAAATATTTTTGATATATGTTGGGAGACTATACCTATAGAGGGTCATTCAGTGGAGTTGTCCTCCCCCACTCACCTCTAGATAGAATTATTAATGACCTCTTTCCATACGAGTCTTTACTTGTGACTATGGAGGATCAAATGGTTGAGGTAATGGTCGCCCATAATAGCAACACTGCCAATTTAGTAATTAAGTTACATTTTGTTTTAGGAAATAATAAATAAAACATAAACAACTAATGAAACTAAAGAGTCTTCAAATAGTAGCGCAATTTAATTATATGTTATATGTTGAATATACATCTAAATAATTTTAGTTCTCTCAAAATTTAATTTTACTATAGATATTCCAATAATACTAAATAGGCATAAAAATTCAATAATGACCTTAGTGAAAAAAAATAAATAAAAGAATGTTATCTTCTCAATTCAATATTTCATAAGAGTTTTATTAAATTAAAATTTAACCTAATAAATTAAAATATTCTTTAAATAAAACACCAAATTCACATCCAATCCTTCTTCATTAACATGATTTAATATAAATGACATTAATAATAATATCTAACTTTTACATGTTTCATGTGCTATCAATCTCAATCACATGTTTCAACATTGATATATTTTTTCTACAAAATTATTATATTAAATACTTTTAGTGCTCTTTATGGGTTCATAAAGAATATTAATACTTATTATAGAAATTATTATTCTCATATTTATTTTAATTTTTATGTACTATAAATCATAATCATATATTATAATATTAATATGTTTTCTCTATCAAAATTATTATGTTTTTAATACTATTTGACTCACAAAAAATATTAATTTTTATTATAAAAATCATAATATTCATATTTATTTCATTTTAATTTATTTTTTTGGGGCTGACTATCCATCCTCCCAAGACATCACTCCTTGATTAGAAGGGTTCAGATTATTGATGCCTTACATTGTGATGTTATAAATATGGTTGATCTCATCTTCCAGATCAATGCTTTCTACATAGGGGGTCCTTGGTCACTTGAAATGGGAATCACTAACCTTTTCATTCCATTTTCAAATGTCATATATCACTTCTTGAACCACATTTCTACAATGTTGGCATAGTACCATAGCCTTCCTAGAAATGCTAGATACTTATCCTCTTTAGCTAACTTGATTACCTCAAAGTCAGTGCAGAATTTAGTACCCATAATATCTATAATCGCACCCTTTATAATTTTTATCAGTTGTGTTTAGGTCTTATTGGCCATGAAAATTACATGGGTAAAAGTCCTTAGGGCTGGCCTACCCATCCTTTACCATGCAATATGATAAGAGGGAATCATGCCCATGTATTGTCCAGGAAACTCATTTGTTTTATTTTAATTAAATTGAGCTTCACCAAACTTGTGCATTATGATAGTCCATTTGTGGGACGACGTGTCTTTAACTATATTTAAATATTTAAATCTTGTCACATCATGGATGCGATGTATTATTAGAATTATACAATATAGATAGTGAGACATGTTATATACATTTTAAAACATTTATGTTATCATTATTATGGTTATGATTTAAATTCTACAAATTGGGGCATTATATTTACATGTTTTTCACGAGTTATTTATTTTTTATATTTTATGAAGCATTATATATATATATATATATATATATATATATATATATATATATATATATATATATATATATATGTTTTCCATAAGTTATTAATTTTTTATATTTTATTTTGAGAACATTTTTCTCTCACTATTTTCTCTACATTATATATGACATTTATTTCTTTTAGGGGTATTTTATCTACGTGTATCTTATGAAATTCATTTAAGACATATATATACTATTTAAATTTATTGTAATCACATATTCTTTATAAGTTATCTAATGGTTATATTTTATACTGAGGAAGATATGTTATAAGCTTGACATTTTCTATACAAAAATTTATTTTCATTGTATATATGGTCAAGGTATCTATAACTTTATTCATGATATTTATCGATATGTACCTTCTGTAAATAATCTCAGATAATTATACTTAATAATCTTACATTATTTATATAATAAAGCATGACATTATCATACACAAATCTTATCACGTGATTGATTTTCACAAATAATACATATTTTAATATATTTTGCCATATTTTAGCAGATACTTGAATTGAGGAATAACATCATTCTCCATCTATTAGATACATTAAGGTATACTTTTCATCACTTCATCTAAGACTCATATAAGGATGGATACACGTATAATTTATTTTTTACGATGTTATCTTTTATATAATGGTTTAACATGGGCATATTACATGTCCTTCTCCCATAATAGTCATAGTGAGGCATATAGTTATCCCTTAATTTCAACATTTACACTCCTTACAATTGTATATTATCATGGAGCAAACATTATGGTCATTTATGATAGTTAAAATGTACGTATTTATATAATTTAGTAAATATTTTTATTGAGATTTGAATATGCGTATTATAATGGTAAATTTTATTTTTTAAATCTTTATTTTGAGATGATAGATTTCATGTAGAAATAGGTTTATTAATTTTTATGGTTATTTATATATGTCTTATTTATTTTATCCATAACATGTCACACCATTGATGTATTACATCAATCTATAAGGATATTTTAAAAAAATTCAAAGAGCTCTAATAACATATTGGTGGATTAATGATATCCATTCACTTCATATTTGATTCGTAAGGTAAGTTCAATTAAATTTGTAATTATATCTTTGTTCTATATTTTGATGCACTATGAATTCATATCACTTATGCACATCAAATTAGTCACATAATGTAGTAGTAGGTATAATGCTTATTATTTTATTATTTTTATTCAGCCTATTGAATGTAATCAAGATTTTTTTCACATTTTATGTGTGTTTTATTATTTTATTTCTTGATTTTTATAATCGTGTGGTCTTTGTTTCTTTTGTTTTCTATTTTTTTCATCCTTTTTATAATTATAATCCTTTTTCTTGTGTTTTTTCTCAAATTTGATCATGTTGTATTTTATTCTATTACTATGTATTTAATGGCTGAGATAAAGTACCAACTTTTGGTCATATATATTTTATAGGTTACAATTCCCTCCTCAGACCATTTTTAGGACTTTACATTGTTCTTCATATTCTTTTATATATTTGGATATGTGTATATTAGTTATTTTCCTTTTATTTGTTCTTATTATGCAAAAATAGGTTTTTAATTCCAACATGAGAAGGTCTATAACATTTTTGAATATATATTATAATATTATTCCAAAGGTTTCAAACTCAGAGCTAATCACCAACTATATGCCCATAACCCTCTTGAATGCCTTTATAAGATTATTTTTGAATCTTTGGCCCTAAGAATTACATACCTTCTTCCCTTAGTGTTTGGACAAGAACACACTAGATTGATCCAAGGTAGATATATATTGTACCACATCATCTATCTTTGGGAAGGGATGGAAATGTCTTACACCTCCAAATATAAGGCCTTGTTTTTCAAAACTACCTTCAAAAAATCTTGTGACAAGTTTGAATGTCCCTTCATACTAATCACGTTACAAGCATTGGGTTTTGGTCTTTGATATGCTCACTTAATCTAGAATCTCTTTCAATAATATTTTACTTGGCTGACTATCAATACCATTCAATTTGAGAATATGGAAATCTTTCATTGCATTAGTCAAGGCTACCCACATTTTAACTTGTATTTCCTTGCTACAAAATATTTATGATATATGTTGGAAGACTATGCCTCATTAAAGGGAGGTATCCTCCCCCACTCACCTCAAGAGAAAATTATTAATGACCTCTATGTATATTAGTCTTTCCTTACTATAATGGGGGAGGAAATGGTTGTCGATAATAATAACATTGTTAATTTGATAATTTAATGCACGTAAGATAATGGTAGTCAGAGTTTTAAAATGGTAGCACAATTTAGTTATATGTTGAATCTACATCTATATAATTTCACCCCTCAAAATTTACTTTTCAATATAGTTATTTCAATGAGAATAAATAAGCATAAAATTGAAAGAATAACCTTTGTAAAAAGTAAAAATAAAATCTTATCCTCTCAATTCATTATTTAATAATAGTTTTACTAAATTAAAATAGAACTTACAAAATTAAAATATTCTTTATATAAAACACTAAATCCGCATCCATTCCTTCTTCATGAACATGATTTAATAAAAATGACATTAACATTAATACTAATAAAAATAACATTAATATTAATATCTAACATTTATGTGTTTAATGTGTTATCAATCTCAATCACATTTTTCAACATTCAAAAAATATTGCTATTAAAATTATTATAATAAATATTTTAATGCTCTTTGTAAACTCACAAAAAATATTAGAATTTAATATAGAAATCATTATCCTATATTTATTTTTATTTTTATATATTAAAATAATTAAATATACAAAAATATTATATTAATATTTAGTCATAATCAAAAACATGAATATTAATATTTTTCTATATTAAAATTATTAAATTCTTAATACTTTTTTTTAATCACAAAAATTCTTATTATAAAGATCATTATCTTTGTGTTTATTTTCATATGCTATCAATCCCAATCACAAATTTCATGTTTATCTTCATGTGCTTTAATATTCATATATTTTTGTATCAAAATCATTATATTTTTGTATAGAAGATAATCATTATCCTCATGTTTATCTTGACTTTTAATTTTTATTTTTATTTCATTTTAATCAAATTCAGAAAGAAGACATACAATAGATTTACATTTTTAAAAAGTGTAAATGCAGTTAAAAAAATATTAGTATTTAATATAGAAATCATTATCTTATATTTATTTTTATTTTTATATATTATGAATCGTAATCAAAAACATGAATATTACTATTTTTTTATATTAAAATTATTAAATTCTTAGTATTTTTTTTAAACACAAAAATTGTTATTATAAAGATCATTATCTTTGTGTTTATTTTCATATGCTATCAATCCCAATCACAATTTTTATGTTTATCTTCAAGTGCTTTAATATTAATATATTTTTGTATAGAAGATAATCATTATCCTCATGTTTATCTTGACTTTTAATTTTTATTTTTATTTCATTTCAATCAAATTTAGAAAGAAGACGTACAATAGATTTACATATTTAAAAAGTGCAAACGCATTTAAAAATATTAGTATTTAATATAAAAATCATTATCCTATATTTATTTTTATTTTTATATGTTATCAATTGTAATCACAAACACGAATATTACTATTTTTTTATATTAAAATTATTAAATTCTTAGTATTTTTTTTAATCACAAAAATTCTTATTATAAAGATCATTATCTTTGTGTTTATTTTCATATGATATCAATCCCAATCACAATTTTCATGTTTATCTTCATGTGCTTTAATATTAATATATTTTTGTATCAAAATAATTATATTTTTGTTTAGAAGATAATCATTATCCTCATGTTTATCTTGACTTTTAAATTTTATTTTTATTTCATTTCAATCAAATTCAGAAAAAAGACGTACAATAAATTTACATTTTTAAAAAGTGTAAATGCAGTAAAAAAATATTAGTATTTAATATAGAAATCATTATCCTATATTTATTTTTATTTTTATATAATATCAATCGTAATCACAAACATGAATATTACTATTTTTTTATATTAAAATTATTAAATTCTTAGTATTTTTTTTTAATCACAAAATTCTTATTATAAAGATCATTATCTTTGTGTTTATTTTCATTCAATCCCAATCACAATTTTCATGTTTATCTTCATGTGCTTTAATATTAATATTTTTTTTAATAGAAGATAATCATTATCCTCATGTTTATCTTGACTTTTTATTTTTATTTTTATTTCATTTCAATCAAATTCAGAAAGAAGACGTACAATAGATTTACATTTTTAAAAAGTGCAAACGCAATAAAAAATATTAATATTTAATATAGAAATCATTATCCTATATTTATTTTTATTTTTATATATTATCAATCGTAATCACAAACATGAATATTACTATTTTTTTATATTAAAATTATTAAATTCCTAGTAATTTTTTTTAAACACAAAAATTTTTATTATAAAGATCATTATCTTTGTGTTTATTTTCATATGCTATCAATCCCAATCACAATTTTCATGTTTATCTTCATGTGCTTTAATATTAATATATTTTTGTATCAAAATCATTATATTTTTGTATAAAAGATAATCATTATCCTCATGTTTATCTTGACTTTTAATTTTTTTTTTAATTTCATTTCAATCAAATTCAGAAAGAAGACGTACAATAGATTTACATTTTTAAATAGTGCGAACGCAGTAAAAAACGAAACCACTTTTAAGTAATATGAGATAAATGTGGCAGATCAGTTCAAAACGAAGTTACAAAAGGGCTGTAAATTCTTTGGCAAAAGTAGAATCCAGTTCACGATTTGTCATGCTTGATAGAAGATTTGAGTGGGACTGGGGCCACCTCAATAATTTCTTAAATGACTCGTAGCTTGTGAATCGCTATAAAAAGGTACTGAAGACTCCAGAATAAAGCACCATGCTTAGAAGTTGAGAAGCACATTAAGTAATCTAAGGTAAAGAATGTTTTGTTTCATTCTTAGAGTTTTGGAGTTCCAGAGCTTGTAGCTTTTCTCTCTCTTTTTTTAATTAATCTTTCTTTTTTATTAATTATAATTAATTAAATGTTTTTTAATATAATTATAAATTTGATAGTAAGCATGTTTTTTTTAAAAAAAAATTAATAATTATACTTTACTTAATGATATATAATATTAATAATAAATTTTCATATAGATCATTGTTTATTTTATTTTATAATATTTAATTTTTTTATAATTTAAAAAAAATAAAAAATACAGATTTCCAATAAAATGTCAAAGGATATATTCAATCTAAATTTTTAGAAAGTTCATTCCCTTAAAATTTATGTATTTTAGTTATTCGATTAAACTTTATAAATCGGATGGGGTGAAAATAAAATTATTCTTTGCAAAATCTACTTCTCGATATTTTCTAATACTTTGTCAATTAATCGAATTATTAATAGATTTTATTTGTACAAAATTTAAATAAATTTCAGTAAACCATTGAATGATCTATCCGTTATCTTTTTTTCTGTTTGAATTAAATTTCATTTCATTGGAGTCATTTGCTGTGTAAATCATTGTAATTCTGATATCGTTTTTAGTATTTGATTTCAGGCAATGGGGAGTTTAACAGTTGTTCGACTGATGTGTGTGCTGTTGCCTTTGCTGTATTTTGGGGGATCCACCTGTTCGAGCGAATTTTCTGTGACAGGGTATGACACTAAAGATTTGGCTTCTGATGAAATCATCTTCTTAATTGATGAACGATGGTTGGTAGAGCATGGTAACGTATACAATGAAAATGAGCTTGGTGAGAAACAATCGCGGTTCTACATCTTCAAAGACATTTGCTTTACATTGATGCTCATAACAGAAAAAATGAATCGTATTCTATGAGCTTGAACAAATTCTCAGACCTCACCTATGAAGAATTCAGGAGTAAGTATGTGGGCACCGTGTTTCCTAAGCCCTCTACAGAAATTAGCTCTCGCTATCAATACAGACACGGTGACAACTTACCAGAATTCGTAGACTGGAGGCAGGAAGGCGCTGTAACGTATGTTAGGAACCAAGGCCAATGTGGTAAGCAACCTATGATTGATTTTATTAAAAATTTGTTTTATGAAAATTCTGATTTTTTCAAATGGGTCCGTGTTTCATGTTTCACAGGAACTTGCTGGGCTTTCTCAACCGTTGCAGCTGTTGAAGGAGTCAATCAGATTATGACCGGGCAGTTGATACCTTTGTCTGAGCAGCAATTAGTGGACTGTGCCACTACTTATAACCACGGTTGTAATGGTGCTTACATGACTGCTGCATTTCAATACATTGTTGATAATTGTGGTATTAACAGTGAGAATAATTACCCTTACCAAGCTCAACAATTCGTATGCAATGCAAACGGGGTGTGCTACCAATCTCTCAAATTTGTTATTTCTGTCACGCTTACTTGTTTGGGGTTTCGTTTCTCTCCTCTCTTTTATTTTAAATTGCTGAAGCTTCTACGTGGTTTTGGTTCGGACTTCTTGAGCATTCCTCGAGTGGTTTTACGGAGAGACTAATCTTCAAGTTTTGTCGCAGGTGGGATTGAGAATTTTGTAAACCCCTTTGTTGCGAAGTGGTCCGATAAATAACAAAGCCAATTTTTTAAAAATTGTTATATAAATATAGAATAATCTCATTTTAAATCGGTTTCACATTCCTAAACATCTCATATATAATCATTATGCGGTTTTGAAACAAAAATAAACTTCTAATGTGTACGCATTGCATCTGCAGGCAAATTTTTGTGTAGCATCAATTGATGGCTACGAAGATGTTGAAATCCAGAGAGCATGCAAAAATAAGAACTTAAACAAATAAACAAAACAGAACCCAATTGCTACTGCAACTTCTTGAAAATAAGATTTTATTGATCTTCAATTTTCATTGCTTACAATGCTGCGTCCAAGGCATCTTTAAATAGATTTGAATCCAAAAATAAATTAATTGCTTAACTGATTGTTAACTAATCTTCTAATTGCTTAACTAACTGATTGTTAACTAACTGATTCCTAACTGTCTGTTAACTAACTGATTGCTTAACTGCAGCTAACTGCTTGCATGCATGAGGAGTGGAGAAATTATCTCCAATTCATCTTGAGTTTCTAACACTCCCCCTTAATTTCTACCACTTAAAACTTTAGCATTTACAATGCCTAAATTTTGTCTCAAATAATCAAAGTTCTCTTTTGCTAATACCTTTGTAAATATATCTACCAATTGATCTTCAGATCTGCAAAAGTCCAGATGGATTTCTCCATTGTTCACTAACTCTCTGATAAAGTGAAATCTTGTATCAATGTATTTGCTCCTCTTTTGAAACACATGATTTTTTGATAATGCAATTGTTGATTTGTTGTCACAAAAGATTGGTGTTGACTTCTTCTGTGCTTGTAATAAATCTTTCAATATTCTTCTCATCCAAGTTGCTTGACATGCTGCTGATGTGGCTGCTACATACTCTGCTTCAGGTGATGAAAGTGTCACTATAGGTTGCTTTTTGGATGCCCATGTGACCACACCTGTGCCTAAAAGAAAGGCATGTCTAGAAGTACTCTTTTTATCATCAACGCTACCTGCAAAATCACTATCTGTAAAACCGATCAAATTAAAATCGTTATTTTTGGAATATAAAATTCCATATTCTGTAGTTCCTGCCACATATCTCAATATCGTTTTTCCAACTTGCCAATGTGAGTCTTTTGGTGACTCCGTGAATCTTGAGATTAAACTAACCCCATAACTGATATTTAGTCTTGTAGCTATAAGATACATCAAACTGCCAACTAGTATTTTGAATGTTGTGGAATCAACATTAGACCCTTGGTCTTCTTTGCTAAGTTTGGTCCCTGTAGCAATTGGTGTAAGTGTTGGTTTACAATTTAGCATCTTAAATCTGCTTAACACATCCTTTTCATATTTAGTTTGACAAATAAATATTTCTTTCTTTGATTGTATAACTTCTATGCCCAAAAAATACTTCATTAATCCCAAATCTGTCATTTCAAATTCTTTCTTCATTGCTGATTTAAAAGTGTCTACAGACAAATTTCTAGTAAAAATCAAATCATCAACATATAAACACACAATCAAAATCTGACATTCTTTGTTGATTTTTGTGTACAAAGTAGGCTCACTATTGCTTCTACTGAATCCATTGTTTATCATATAAGAATCAATCCTACTATAACATGCTCTTGGTGTTTGCTTGAGACCATAAAGAGCCTTCTTCAATCTGTAAACTTTTTCTTTATGTCCTTGTACTTCATAACCTATGGGTTGTTTTACATACACTTCTTCATCTATAAAACTATTAAAGAAAGCTGATTTTACATCCATTTGATATACATACCAATTATTTTGAGCAGCTATTGCTAAAACCATTCTAACAGTATCCAATCTAGCAACTGGTGCAAATGTTTCATTATAGTCAACTCCATGTTCTTGTGCAAAACCTTTTGCTACTAACCTTGCCTTGTGCTTTTCAACATTTCCATTTGCATCAAATTTAGTCTTATAAACCCATTTGACTCCTATACAATCCTTACCTTCATGTAAAATAGTTAAATCCCATGTTTGATTTCTTTCAATAGCATTCATCTCTTCATCCATTGCTTTTATCCAATGTTCCTTATTAACTGCTTCTTCATAATACATAGGATCATGAGTGAAAAGAGAAAAATTTGAAACCAAATCTAATTTCTCTTCTTCTTGATTATAAATCTCATTCAAATTTCTCATTTTCTTACCTTTAATTCTTGATCTTAAGGTAGCAATTGTTGGATCTAATTCATCACTTACTTGTGAATTTGGAGTAGGGTGACATCCATGTCTAGATGATTCACTTTGTTCAAACCTCCTAGGTGTTCTTATAGGAGTGCTTGTTCCTGCTTGTGGAGAGGATTGATCTACTTGCAAATTTTGTTCTTCAAAAAATTCTTCTTCAATTTGTGGAATTGGTGCTCCAATTGTGATGGTGCTACAATCCCATGCTTCTTCTTCCTTAAATTCAACATCTCTACTAATAATCACTTGCTTTGAAACAGGGTTATACAACTTATAAGCCTTTGATTCTTCACTATATCCAATAAAAATGCATTTCTCACCTCTATCATCAAGTTTTCTTCTCAATTTAGATGGTATAAGAGAATATGCTATAGAACCAAAAATTCTGAAATCGTGTACACTATGTTTCTTACCGCTCCATGCTTCTTGTGGAATTCGATCTCTGACACTCTTTGTTGGCATTCTGTTTAGAATATACACTACACATGCTACTACTTCTACCCAATATTCATTTGACAATTATTTGGCTTTCAACATTCTTCTTGCCATCTCCATGATTGTTCTATTCTTTCTTTCTGCTACACTATTCTATTGTGGTGTGTACTTGGTAGTGAATTGTCTTTTGATGCCATGATATCTACAAAAATCTTGAAATTGATTAGACATATATTCACCTCCTCTATCTGATCTAAGTACCTTGATATAACGGCCACTCTACTTTTCAACCATTGCCTTGAATTCTTTAAACTTTTCAAAAGCTTCAGACTTATTTTTGAGGAAATATATCCATGTCTTTCTGCTAAAGTCATCAATGAAGGTTAAAAAATAAGTACTACCTCCAAATGATGTAGTTTACGTTAGTCCACATAAATCACTATGGAATAGCTCCAATATTACCTTAGCTCTGTATGAGGCTCCTACTGAAAAGCTCTCTCTATGCTATTTTGTTAGAATACAACTGTCACATGAACTTTCTGGCTATTCTATTGGTGGTAAACCCTTCACCACATTTTTATTCTATAACAAATTTAAACCTCCAAAATGTAAATGTCCATACCTTAAGTGCCATAACCATGATTGGTCTAGCTGCATGGTTTTGAAGTGGGCTTCCACTTCTCCTTGGATGCACTGAATTCGAAGAGGGAACATCCGATTCTTGGTCATCTCCACTTTTCCTATCAACCTGTCACTTGGAAACTTGTCCAATATTGTGCAAACATTATCCATAAAAGATACTCTATAACCTTTCTAAACTAACTGTCCAATACTCATAAGATTATGCTTTAGTCTAGGTACAAAATAAACATCAGGTATAAACCTTCTTTCACCATTCTTTGCCAAAACATTTATTACACCTTTACCCATGGCATCTACTATGATATCACTTCCTAATTTCACTTCAGATCTTACATAATCATTAAGACTAGAAAACAATTCTTTATTCCCTGTCATATGATTACTGCATCCACTATCTAAGAACCAAATATCTCTAGCTTTTTCTTGAGTAACATTACAAGTAAGAAATAAGCTTGTAGGATTAGAACTAGATTCACCTGGATTAGAACTAAATTCACCTGTGTAATCAACATTTTGCTTGTCCACATATTCTTGTTTCTTTCTGCAGTCACTTGCATAATGTCCATATTTGTTGCAATAATAACATTGAATATTAGATTTATCAAACCTCTGTGAACTGTGATGGAAGTGATTGTTGCTACGTCCTCTACTGCTATAGTTTTGATTACTATTTTCACTTTGATCTGGATTGTTTCTTCTAGTTCTAGCTCTGCCTCTTCCTCTGAAGTTTGACCTTCCTCTTCCTCTGCCAAATGATACATGTGACTTGAAAGCATTCTCAAGAGAAGTGTTATTCCTATTCATTCTGGATTCATGTGTTAACAAAGAACCCATTAATTCATCTATTGATAACTGTTCCAAATCCTTGGTTTCCTCAATAGCTACAACTATTGCATCAAATTTATTGGGTAAACTTCTGAGTATTTTTCTATAATATTCTGATCCATGATTGTTTCTCCATTAGATCTAATTTGATTCACTATATTCAAAACTTGACCCATAAACTAGTCTATTGAATTTGAATCATTTATTTGCAAATTTTTAAAACTTCGCCTAAGAGATTAGAATTTTGCAATTTTTACCTTTATATTACCTTTATAGGTACTCTCCAAGATTTTCCATGCCTCTCTAGATCTCGTTGCTACTGCAACTCCAGAAAAAATAGATTCATCCAATGCCTGTTAGATGAGAAATAAAGCTTTTGCATCTTTTTTCTTGTTCTCTTAAAGCTCGTCTCTTTGTGCTCAAGATAATGCCAGATGGGTTGCCTTGTCCTGCGATTCTACAAAAGCACTTTCTACCAAATCCCAAACATCTTGTGAGCAAAATAAAGTTCTCATCTTAATTGCCCAAAAATCATAATTCTTACCATTGAAAACAAGAATTTGAGGCTGTGAAATACTGTTGTTCGCTACCATGTCTCACGCTAAAATGGCTTTTTAGTTTTCTATCTCTAAATACAGTCACTGACATCAGTTAAGCTGTCGAGGTTGGTCAGTAGATAGTGTCGACGTCGGTTGTCTCTACCGAGGTCGGTCAGTGTTGTTGACTGACATCGGTTGGGTTGCCGATGTTAGTCTCTAGATGACTATTGTGCTTCACCTTTCCTGTTGGGCACCTCTCCTTGGCACTTATCCTAACCAGGCTCTGTTACCAATTTGTTGAAATCAAGAGAGCATGCAAAAACAAGAACTTAAAAAAATAAATAAAAATAAAACCCAATTTCTACTGCAACTTCTTGAAAATAAGATTTTATTGATCTCCAATTTTTCTTGCTTACAATGCTGTGCCCAAGGTGTCTTTAAATAGATTTAAATCCAAAAATAAACTAATTGCTTAACTAATTGTTAACTAATCTTCTAACTACTTAACTAACTGATTGTTAACTAACTTATTCCTAACTATCAGTTAACTAACTGATTGCTTAACTATAGTTAACTGCTTGCATGCATGAGGAGTGGAGAAATTATCTCTAATTCATCTTGAGTTTCTAACAGAAGAAGTACCTCCTTATGATGAAAGTTCATTAAAAAAGGTTGTAGCAAATCAGCCAGTCACTGTGGGTATTGAAGGTTATGGGAGGGATTTTCAGCATTATGGTTATGTAAGTTTTTATTTAATTTCTGTTAAAAATTATTTATCTGGTAAATGTTTTTTATTTATAATTAATAATTTAAATTAAATTGATGTTTTTTATTTATTTTATTTTAATTTATTTTTTTGACGCTGACTATCCATCCTCCCAAGACATCACTCCTTGATTAGAAGGGTTCAGATTATTTATGCCTTACACTATGATGTTATAAATATGGTTGATCTCATCTTTAGATCAATGCTTTCTTCATAGGGGGTCCTTGGTCACTTGAAATGGGAATCACTACGCTTTTCATTCCATTTTCAAAGGTCATATATCACTTCTTGAACCACATTTCTACAATGTTGACATAGTACCATAGCCTTCCTAGCAATGCTAGATACTTATCCTCTTTAGCTAACTTGATTACCTCAAAGTCAGTGCAGAATTTAATACCCATAATATCTATAATGGCACCCTTTATAATTTTTATCAGCTGTGTTTAGGTCTTATTGGCAAAAATCGGATTTTCTAAATAGAATTATTCTTTGCAAAACATACTTCTCATATTTTCTAATACTTTGTCAATTAATCAAATTATTAATAAATTTTATTTGTACAAAATTTTAATAAATTTCAGTAAACCATTGAATGATCTATCCGTTATCTTTTTTTCTGTTTGAATTAAATTTCATTTCATTGGAGTCATTTGCTGTGTAAATCATTGTAATTCTGATATCGTTTTTAGTATTTGATTTCAGGCAATGGGGAGTTTAACAGTTGTTCGACTGATGTGTGTGCTGTTTCTTTTGCTGTATTTTGGGGGATCCTCCTGTTCGAGCGAATTATCTGTGACAGGGTATGACACTAAAGATTTGGCTTCTGATGAAACGTTCTTCTTAATTTATGAACGATGGTTGGTAGAGCATGGTAACGTATACAATGAAAATGAGCTTGGTGAGAAACAATCGTGGTTCTACATCTTCAAAGACAATTTGCTTTACATTGACGCTCATAACAGAAAAAATGAATCGTATTCTATGAGCTTGAACAAATTCTCAGACCTCACCTATGAAGAATTCAGGAGTAAGTATGTGGGCACCGTGTTTCCTAAGCCCTCTACAGAAATTAGCTCTCGCTATCAATACAGACACGGTGACAACTTACCAGAATTCGTAGACTGGAGGCAGGAAGGCGCTGTAACGTATGTTAGGAACCAAGGCCAATGTGGTAAGCAACCTATGATTGATTTTATTAAAAATTTGTTTTATGAAAATTCTGTTTTTTTCAAATGGGTCTGTGTTTCATGTTTCACAGGAGCTTGCTGGGCTTTCTCAACCGTTGCAGCTGTTGAAGGAGTCAATCAGATTATGACCGGGCAGTTGATACCTTTGTCTGAGCAGCAATTAGTGGACTGTGCCACTACTTATAACCACGGTTGTAATGGTAGTTACATGACTGCTGAATTTCAATACATTGTTGATAATGGTGGTTTTATTTTT
This sequence comes from Torreya grandis, assembly GCA_037957365.1. Classification (NCBI taxonomy): domain Eukaryota; kingdom Viridiplantae; phylum Streptophyta; class Pinopsida; order Cupressales; family Taxaceae; genus Torreya; species Torreya grandis. Next base: position 591,839 of record JARHVA010005620.1, on the reverse strand, counting down.
TTAAGTTTATTAAATGTATGTCTAGTCTATGACACCATGAATTAAAGTGTCACTAGTATTCTCATCTACGTAAATTAATTTATAGGACTATTATTATATCGATTTTCAACATCCTAAATCTCATCATACACAACATAAAGAAGATGCTCCCAGTCTTAATTTAATTGCATATTTTTCATGCGATGAAATTTTATATTGCACAATGTTTTCAGATTTTTCATATTAACATATGAAAAAATATTATAATGTTCCTTTTAATATAAATTATGGTTTCTTGCATGAATGATGTTTGATTTATACAAATACCATTATTGATGCAATTATCCTTTGTTAAAGATCAATTATAACTTCAACGAATTGAAACAAAAGATTGAAATACATATGCTTAAGGGATGAACATTTAGGAAGTATCTCAGTTTCAAAGGAACTACAAGAAGAAGCATAGTTTTTTCTCTGACATAGTATTTGTCATAGTCAATATTAACTATTTTCCTTCTCTTTCATTTTAAATGTTATCATATTGAACTTGAAATGTTATTTCCTACAAACCATGCATATGTTCGCATGTCTTGTATTTTTTATTATAATGTTTGAATGTTTTTTTTAATTTTTTGATTAGTTTAGATTTCATTTTTCAAAATTTGAGCGGTATTTTTGACACTTTTCCCATTTTCCGTTCTTGTTTAAGAATAATAAAGCTAATATGCTAATTTGAAACATGTATTATCATGTATTTCACTAAATTTTATTATTTTTTATAGAATGATTCAATTTATATTCAATTGGCAGTTTTCTACATATCAAAATTTTTAAATGATGTAGCAATTTTCAAATGAGGTTGTTGAAATTCTCTCTTGTTCACCCAAACTCTGAACAAAATATTGAGTTTAAACTTTGTCTATCAATTTTATGTTTAAATGTATATGTAAATCATCAAATATTAAAGGTACTTTCTATTTCTCATTTTCTATAATACACTATAAAGGTATGTAATGGATGTTATTGTCATATCTAAATTTCAACATTAATTATAGTACATAGTTGTTAAAAGAATAATTCATTAGCAAAATTTTAAATTATTTCGTGGCATGTCCATGTTAATAATATTTACATTTCAAGTTTCTATATACCTAATACTTTTTATGACATCGATGTTAAGCCACTTTTATAAACAAGACACTACATCATAATTCTTAAATAGATGTGCATTGTAGAATGACTATGTTGAATAGCATTTAGGAATATAGATATAAAATTTTTCATTTTATTTTTATAAATATAATTAGATAAGATGGGAGGTCACAATCTCCATTTCTAAACATAACTCGTCACAGGCTTATGCTCTTAATATAATGTAAAATGGGGCATAAATGAGATCAAGGATCATGCATGTATGTGATAAATGAACATGTTTATTTATAGTAAAACTTATTAATATAGAAATCTATTTCCTGAAGCATAAATACTAATATTATTGATGTCAATAATCCATGCACTATTATATCAATTTTAACTCAATAAAGAATAAATGTTTTATGTAATAAATTAAACCACTAATGAATAGAAGCAATAACAGAAATATGTCATCACTTTATAACTCAATGATAGTATAAGTATGACTCTTTTCACAAGTTCAAAAGTTACATTTACTTTACATAAAATGATTGAATCATGCATTGGTAGGATGATAATAATCTATGTTACAAATGCTAAATATCAGTATAATGGTGCCTCAAAATTGTCATAAAGAAATTAATTCAATTTGAATTTAGAGTCACTCATGTAAAAATATTATGATACATATATAAAACATTGTAAATTGATCATGCAACCTCCAAATGAAAAAAAAAATATAAACCAATTATCAATGGTCCATATATTCCGATCCATTAGTTAAAAGATTGTAAGAGTCTGGCAAAAAAAATCAATGACACAAAATTAAAAAGGAGAATAAATGCAAGATGACCATATTACCACCAATAAAATTAAGGATTTTACATACTAACAAAATCACATAGAAAACATAAAAATAAAATTACAACGTAATGTAAGGTTTTTCAACTTGCAAGTAACTTCTTATCGAACAATAAAATCTTGATTTCACTTATTATTTCTAGTTATATTCTTCTATACCATGAATTTAAGTTTACCCAAAAACACAAAAATCATTTTAGGTTTCTCAACCCAAAAAAAAAAAGAAAAAAAGAAAAAAAACAAAACAAAAAAACAAACAATCAATAAAAAAATAAAATTACTTATATTAACACCAAATTTACTTCACAAAAAAATTATATAAATTATTATAATGGTAAACCCTGATGAAGTATCTTTTCTTTGAAGAGAGAGGGTTTTAAAGAACCTTATAATTTTTGTAAAATCTTTTTTCACATATTTCTTTAATATTTTGAGAATATCAAAAAACAACTTATTAAAAAATTCCCTTAATCAAACCTAGGTTCTTCCTATTTTCTATTATTTATTAGCTTCTTTATCATTTAACTTTACGTATTACGTTAGGACCCTGGCTAGGGGCTAAGGCGCCTCGCATATGGGTAGCAAGGGGGATCTTATGGGCAAAATAACAATTATTGTTAAGCAAGGTAAATTGCTCATAATGAAAAGAAAAGAGACTTTCGATATCAAAACCCATGCTTGAGATCTTGGGATACATTTGAGTCCATTTAAATCAAATAAGGATGATTCTCCCAAACAGACATGAATCCATCATTATGCCAAAAACTAGTTGGTGCTTTAAAAAAAAATTAATAATAATAAAAAATTATTAATAGGGAAGTTTCTTTTTACCCATGATATACATCCTTAAACTGCTCTCTATTACCATACTAAACTATACAATCTATCTCCCCATTCTAAGATAAGGTTGAGGTCAATGCCCAAGCAATACTAAATAAGAACCAAAATCTGAGTCCAAGATTAATAAAAATCAAATCATTGTTTAGTTAAAGATTTGATCGAATAAAAATAATTAACCATCATTATTCAAAACAATTTCCATGTAATCATCATGATAATATAAAATTTTAAACAATTTCCTTAATTGGACCATTGTTCAATATCATTCTATTTCATTGTTCATTGCCATGGCCTTGGTCTAGGTCACTTTCGAACCTTGCAATGGTAATTCTCTTTCACGATAAGGGTTAAGTTTATGAAAATAAATGAAGGTAAAAAGGACCCAAGGAATTCACAATTATTGAAACATGATAAACATGAGAAATAGTGCTAAGTAATATGTAACAACAGTGAGTAAGTTGTCTCACTAAATAATTTATAAGTAAAATCATTTACAAATAATGATTAAATAATTATGATTTTGATATCATATTAGAATATCAAATGAAAGGAAATAAAATATTACATAATATGAATAACACGTAAATAAATAAATAAATTATAAAATAACAACATAATAATTGTCAAATGATGAGTAATCTAAGAAGGAATAAAAAATAGAAGGATTAGGCATATAGAGTGTGTTTTTGAGATAACTTTATTTAAACTGGTCGAAACACTCTAAAACCCCTTGTAACACCTTAAAATCATCCTGACACACCATTCCTAATTTTTTTTTGTAGTTTTAGGTTTTTAATTCTATATATAGGGTTGTTTGTGCTCAAAACCCTAGTAGTCCTATACAAAGGCCAAGAGCATTCAAAAACGAATAATTTGATTTTGGTGAGATGTTTTAAAAATATTTATATTTGAGGTAGTTTAACACAATATTATATACACTTACATAAAATTTTATAATTTGAATAATTCAAAAAAGTGAATAATATAATGTTTCCTTGATTGTACCCATACTTTTTATTGATTGTAACATAATTGTACTATGTTATCAACCATGAAACATGAAAAATTATGTTCCAAAGGAAATTAGTTTACATAATCAGATTTTATCCAAAATATGAAATAATATATTTGTATTCATATATCTTCAAAAAATGATAAAATAATTCTATAGACTCTTTCCAACTTCCCTAAAAACCTATAACTTCAGAGTATATTCTTTCTTTGTTACTTTTATTACCTCTTCCTCTGATGGTTCAAACATTTTCAATTTTTTTTATATTTATAAAAATAGTTCCTTCTTGGTTCATGAGCCAAATATCTCTTAACAACTTATGACATATCCAAACATGCCTAGTTTAATCATAGACCTACATTGCACATACCTTGATTGAGCTAAATACAGGTTTAAAGTGATTCAAAGGTTGATAAAAATTTCAAAAATATATATTTAAAACCTAAATACTCATTATCATAGGACCAAGACCTTCATAACATGTCAAGGCCTTCAATATTCTTACTAACAAATTCAATTTTTTGAATTCCTAGTTTTGGTGGGAAACGTAGAAACACCACCAAAAGACCTAAAAATAACAAGTGAAGCATATAAAAGGTTCATTACTGACCATTAAATAATTTTAATTCCTTATAAGACCAAATAAAAACTACTTATTTACGCAGTTTTTTGACCCACATAATATATTTATTTTGGAATTGAATTCACACAAGACATCCATGATACCATAAATATTAATGTTACTAAAAATGCTTCACCCAATTGGTGATATATATCAACCTTCCAAAACTTGCTTCTAGTTCTAGGAATCAAACTACATGATCAAGAATCATCTACTCATGGTTGACATAGATCCTATAGATAAAGTCATGATTGGACCCAATCTAGATCTATAGGATAAAATCATGGGTAAAGAGTGTTGAATCAAACAAATAAGTATAATAAACTTAATATATCAACACTTTCATCCAGCACTAAGTTGACCACAACCATTGTTATGGCTAACCCACAACTAGTTATCCATTCCCAAATTGTTCAAGTTTTTTAATTAAAAACTAGACTAGTTATGGTAGGTTATCTAAAGGCAATGAATGTGATTTTCAAGACACAAAAATATTTGAGTCCTATTTTCTCAGATTTTCATTCAAAACAACTATTTTTATGGAAGGACCTTATCATGCATTTAAATCTTAGATAAACCCCTCTTTCCATTTATCATTAATCAATGTGACATTTGTGGATCCCTTTCCATACTAGAATAGGAAATATTTATTCATGTAATTTTATTGAATGTCTACTCATGTAATTCATCAATTTAACTAACCCAAACTAAAGTTACATGGTTTGTACCAAATGTCAAAAAGTCTTGAGATCTGTATATTCTCCCATTAGAGGAGGTGAATATTAACGATTTTATTTATCGAGATGGTAACTAATTTCATTTGGCCTAATGTTATATGTCACATGTCTGATCATGACATGGTACATTGGAGAGTCATAAGTATGATAGTACCACTTTTTGCATCAATTTTTTAGTATATCATGGAGTGGATCTATCAATTTGTGTACTTTAAACCATGATTTATTTTGAAATGTAGACCCTTATTCTAGCTAATTTATATTCCTCCAATAATTTTTTAGAATAAATGAGCCTTTCATAGTGCCTAACAAAGTAAGTACATGTATCTGTCAGGAACTCAACATGGTTTAATCTATGTAAGATAAATAGGTTGCATTACCTAGGGAGTGTTATGTCGATGAATTAGAGGCATGTTTATACACTTGTTAAAAATTAGGGTTATGCAACCCTAATCATCATATCAAAACCTCTATTCCAAACCCTTTGTTCACATGGATTAATTTTCTTGGAGATAAAAATATTCTTATTTGAATAAATATTTGACAAGCTAGTCAATGTGATTTCATATGTTTTTTTATATGACCATAGTGTATGATTTTTTGATTGAACAATCTAATTTTTTTGTGAATTTTTTCAACAATTATGTTTAACTCAAGACCTCACTTATGAAACATAACCTAAACGTCATGCATATTAAAAGGACTTGGAGACTATATTATCACCTAAATACTATGTATAATAGGCTCAACTAGTGAGAGCAACCATTATGCACACTTCCAATTTACTCAATATTTTTAGAAAACAACTGTCATGGTTGAGGAAAATGTCCAATTATGCTTATAGTCAACCAAGGTTCTCATGAATTTGAAAAATCCACCTTGAGTGAGATTCTACAAAATAAATCTACTGAGTTAAGATAAAAAATAAATGAACAAAGTTTCATAATGCTTGTAGATCCAGAATTTGAGCCCATATTTGATACCTAAAGATTATGGATAAAGTCTCCAAAACTATTAAATAGATAAAATTTCATCATTCTACTCTATAATTCAGTGCTATAAAATTAGTTAGAAACCATATCACTAGTCTTCCATACATTTTGTAATCATTTGTTATCCATTATAAATAATTATTTCAACTTTCTTGTTGTTATTTATAATCTCCATTCAAACCAAATAATGGTTTGATTTAATCATCTCTCCCTTAAATGGATTCATAATTCAATTATTAGCATGTTTAAATAAAAATACCTAGGCTTTGATGGATTTCTTTGTGAGTTATATTGAAACTTGTATGACTAAGTGGGACCCAATTTACACAAACTGATGTAGAAGCATTAGGGCTTATTTGTTAATTTTGAATTTTTTTGATGGAATTGGTTTAATAGATCATATTTTTATATAGTTTAATATTTGGCTTATTTTGATCATTTTAGCTTGTTTTCATTTTTGCCATAAAAATAGGAAATTTGAATTATAAAACTTATTTTGGGTGTTTTAAGACCTTTTCTCATCTCCTAATGTTTGGTTTGGTCATGATAGTTCATTAAGGGGTCAAAAAAATCTTAGACATGTTTTATAATAGTTCAAATGTATTATTTTTGTAAGGAAATTAATTAGATGATTTTTAACAATAGAATTACATATCGTAAAATTAAGAGCAAAATAAGCAGATCCACAATAATAATTGGTGAAAGAGCATAATACTTAAATATTATGACTAAGAAACTTCAAGGGGAAACCTTAAAAAATGTTCAATATTAACATAACTCATAATATGAACATAAAAGACAAACTAGTATCTCTTATATATTCTCTACTTAGCCATAGTTATTCTATAGGCTGACCATATATGGTATGTGCATAGAGTTGGTGGAAAATTACATGTACATTACACATAACATGATCACATTTTTTCAATAACATGATTGCATTATTGATATAACATAGACTCTTTATTAAAGTTATGGGTTGATAATTATCGAGCCATAGTGTGATCGCATTAATATATAATACAACTGCATTAGTACAATATGCATTCATGTTATTTCAAAACAATAACAAGATCACATTAATAACATGATAACATTACCAATGTCAATAAAAATAAATAAAAAAGTGAACCCAAATGAATAATTTCCTCATTTTACATTTGATTTCTTTATTCCCTTGCATATGGTGTATTGATTCCAATCAAGATCCTATTCACATTTTTTTGTCTGTTTTGTTAATTTATTTCTTATTCTTATAATCATGTGGTATTTGTTTATTTTGTTTTATATTTTGTGTACTTTTTGTGCCTATAGTCCTTTTCTTTCTTGGTTTCATCATGTTGTCTTTTATTCTACTAATATGGATTTAGTGGCTAAGATAAAGCACCAAATTTTCCTCATGTATTTTTTAAAGAATGTAGTTCCCTCCTCAACCCTTTTCTGGTACCTTATAACCTTATTTAGGTATTTTCTATATTTAGATCTGTGTATGTTAGTTATTTTCTTTTTACTAGTTCTTCTTGTGTATCAATAAGTTCCTAGTTCCAACATGATAAGGTCCATAACCTTTTTGAATACATATTATGAGATTATTACCAAGGTTTGATATCTAGAGCTAATCACCAACTATAGGCCCATAACCCTCTTTAATGTCTCTTATGAGATTATTTCAAAATCTATGTCCCTAAAGATTATGTACCTTCTTCCCTTAGTTTTTTAACAAGATCAAACTATATTTATCCAAGATAGATATATATTGTACCACATCATCTTTTTTTTGGAAGGGATGTAATCAAACTTAAAAGTATAAGGCCTTGTTTTTCAAATTTGTCTTTGAAAAATCACATAAGAAGATTGAATGGTCTTTCAAACTTGTCACGTTACAAGCATTGGGTTCTGGTCCTATATATGTTCACTTGATATAGAATCTCTTTAAATAATATTTTGTTTGCCTCACTATCAATGCCGATCAATCTAAGAATATTAAATTCTTTAAGTCCATTAGGCAAGGCTACCCACTATTTAACTTATATTCCCTTGCTACAAAATATTTTTGATATATGTTGGGAGAATATACCTATAGAGGGTCATTCAATGGAGTTATCCTCCCCCATTCACCTCTAGATAAAATTATTAATGACCTCCTTCCATACGAGTCTTTAATTGTGACTATGGAGGATCAAATGGTTGAGGTAATGGTTACCCATAATAGCAACATTTCCAATTTGGTAATTTAGTTACATTTTGTTTTAGGAAATAATAAATAAAACATAAATAACTAATGCAACTAAAGAGTCTTCAAATGGTAGCACAACAACTAATGCAACTAAAAAGTCTTCAAATGGTAGCACAATTTAATTATATGTTATATGTTGAATCTACATCTAAATAATTTCAATTCCCTCAAAATTTAATTTTACTATAGATATTCCAATAATAATAAATAGGCATAAAAATTCAAGAATGACCTTAGTGAAAAATAAAAATAAAAGAATGTTATCTTCTCAATTCAATATTTCATAAGAGTTTTATTAAATTAAAATTTAACCTAATAAATTAAAATATTATTTAAATAAAACACCAAATTCACATCCAATCCTTCTTCATTAACACGATTTAATAAAAATGACATTAATAATAATATCTAACATTTACATGTTTCATGTGCTATCAATCTCAATCACATGTTTCAACATTGATATATTTTTTCTACCAAAATTATTATATTAAATATTTTTAGTGCTCTTTTTGGGTTCATAAAGAATATTAATACTTATTATAGATATTATTATTCTCATATTTATTTTAATTTTTATGTACTATAAATCATAATCATATATTATAATATTAATATGTTTTCTCTATCAAAATTATTATATTTTTAATACTATTTGTGACTCACAAAAAATATTAAGTTTTATTATAAAAATCATAATCTTCATATTTATTTTATTTTAATTTATTTTTTTGAGGCTGACTATCCATCCTCCCAAGACATCACTCCTTGATTAGAAGGGTTGAGATTATCGATGCCTTACATTGTGATGTTATAAATATGGTTGATCTCATCTTCCAGATCAATGCTTTCTACATAGGGGGTCCTTGGTCACTTGAAATGGTAATCACTACCTTTTTCATTTCATTTTCAAAGGTCATATATCACTTCTTCAAGCACATATCTACATTGTTGGCATAGTACCATAGCCTTCCTAGCAATGCTGGGTAATTATCCTCTTTAGCTAACTTGATTACCTCAAAGTTAGTGCAGAATTTAGTGCCCATAATATCTATAATGGCACCCTTTATAATTTTTATTAGTTGTGTTTAGGTCTTATTGGCCATGAAAATTACATGGCTATAAGTCCTTAATGTTGGCCTACCCATCCTTTACCATGCATTTTTGGTCAAGTTATTGACCTCAATATCGATGTCGATCAAGACCTTGCAGATGAACCATCCATCGATGGTGGCATTCACTAGGAGTTCTTGGTCATACTCTATGTTTTTTATATGCCTAACCTTTTTTGATCTTATGTGTTTCTTAAAAATACCCACACATTGTATATGTAGGGCAGTCACATTTATAGTGCTTGGTCTAACCATATATTTAACATGATCATGATGGGAACCTTCCTCCACCATGTCCACCACCTTGCCGTCTAATGCCTCTATACATCTCATAGATTGTATTTTACTAGTTATAACCCTCATTTAATTTGACATCGTTTGCTCAAATTACTTTCATTGTGTACCATGCACCTCTCCCCATGTTCTCATGCATCCCATCATTACATGACAATTAGCCATGTTACGGGTATAGGCATCACATTATCAACAATCGTTAGTTGTGCTGACCTAATGGGCACATTATAATAAAGGGAAGTTATGAACATAATATTCCTCATGAAAAACTTCATAGTTGAGGGTAAGTGTGTGCACATTCCTTTGAGGAAATTTGTTTCTATTATGGCCTTTCATTTCGCATTCGGTGCACCAGAACCCATTTTGAGCATCCAACGATGAATTAGTTGTCAGCTTTTATATTTGGAAGGATATAGATGCAATTTGTGCCTCCATGAAAGGGCTAATTCCTATATCATCTCTCCCTACTACTTTAACTCTAAGCATCGCTTCAAGCACTTTAGGAAGGTCCATGAATGTTTTCATGGATAACACTCTTCTGAAAGGTATTAACAATCCTCTAATGAACCATTATGCATGTTGGGATGGGTGAATATCTTAAGAGAGATTGCAAAGGAGAGTCTTGAATCTGGCATCATATAAGCACATGCTCTTTGATAATCCCCACTTGATCTCTTTGAGCGTAATGATGCTATGCTACTCAAACTCAAGTATATCAAATTCTTTCAAGAATACTTCCTTCAGTGTGTCATAATCAACCATAGCTTGATTAGGATCAAACTTCCTATATCAATTATGGGCATGATCAAGTAAGGTTATCATAAATTAACTTGCCTTACACTTAGACTAGGTTATTCCCTGAGTATGCCATTATAATTCATACTTGATCACATACTCTATGATGTTCTCCACACCTTGATACTCAGTCAAGCACATGCCCATCTTGTAATAAATTTGGGTTGAGGGAGTAATTAGTGTCTAAGGTGATGGTACCCCTAGTAATTGTCCTATTATTGGTTATCTAATGCCTCCACCCATTAGGATAGGTGTTGGTCCCATGGTTAGTAATGATAATGTACAATATGATGGTGTTATACTATTGACTAGTGGTATGGGGCCACTTCTTATGGGATATTACCTAGGTTGCATAGCTGACATTAGTTAGATTGAGGTGCTTACACATACATTTTGTCTAGTCAGGCTAGCACCTTGAGGTCTAGAGGTATCTTCAATTACCTCCTCTTAAGGGATAACTTGTTCAATAACAAAGTTTTGATGCAAATCTATAAAATGATCAAAGTCTAAGTCGATAATGAGGTCAATTGTTAATATTTTTTCCTCCTATGGGGGATCCAGTGCATGATCTTATGCCATAGGTTCAAAGGGGTAGGTACATCTGATGCATCTCCAATGGTCAATTTCTATAAGGACTTTAAGCATTCAGTGGTCAAATTTAGAGCTTGTTTCATGGCCTCAAGGTTTTCTTCCTCAAGGCATTTATACTATTCAAGAGATCCTTCCCCATTCCCTTTCTGCTCACTACGAGTCCTCTTAGCACTTACATGTTCTAGATATTCCATCAGCATATGCCTGCTCTTGTTATAAGCTTGTATCTGGAGCTCTTGATTTTCAATCTACTCATCTCCTTCCATTATAACTCACCTACACATCCCCTTATTCCTTAATGTACTACTCAGATACGAGAGGATGTTAGCCTTCCAACCTTATGGTTTCAAAGCTCTAATCCACCATTAAATTCTTAAGTTTAGTGTCGATTTCTTTCACAAATGCACCTTTGGGTTCACACAAGGACTGATATTTTACTCATTTAAGATAGGAATATATTGATACTATGAAATCAAGTATGTAGTTGTTCAATAACCCTTGCTACCATTTGTTTGTAGCTCTAGTCCAAATGGCATCTATGTTCTCAAGCCTCTCTAGGATCTCTTTCGTATACCCAAGGCATTGTCCATAGATTTTAATTTTATGTGTCACATAAGTAGACAACCATCAGTACACTTGTTTTGGTATCTCACAAAATAAAACCTCATACAATGCATCATATAAATGGTTCTAGACCCAATTCCTTGGGTTTTATCCTTTACAAGTTGGATGCCTTAGTGCAAAGCTATCTTCTACTTATTCCATCTAGTGCTCAATGTTCTCAAGGGAGAGTTAGATAATTGTTCTGGTGCACAATTTCATCAACAAAATTCAATAGGTCCTATCAATGGAACCAAAATTTTGTATAAAAGTGGGCGTTTTAGTAAAAGGCCTAATCAAGCACTCACCTAGTTGTCTAGTTCAAATTTATGTTGGTTCCAATAGGGAACATACCTTGAATAATCTTAGGGTGCTCAACATTTAGCACTTGACTTAACTATAATCACTTCACCTAAGGTGGAAGCCTTATGTTCTCACCCGAAGTGTAGTAGATAAGGGATCGAGGTCTATGTTGGGATAGTTGTGTCATGGTACAACTTTATCCTGTGGGTAGTTTGGTTAGTGAAACAACATTTATGCTTCCATGGGTGAAATCTTTTGATATCTTTGGCTTAATGTCATTCAAGAACTTGAGGGTTAATTGGGTATCTAGTTGAAAGACTGAAGTGTAGGTTTGTGCTTAGACATGGGTATCATTATGAGACACAAGGTCTTACCCATAATTTGAGCCTTTCCTATATTAGGCATGGGAGTCATCATGAGATACATACATGTCATAGATGAATTAGGTTAGGATCTCATGAGAGCTCAACATACATACTATAGACTTAATCATTCAATCCATCAAATATTATACAAATCTTTCATCATTAATATAGTTCAACAAAAATACATATATAAGTCAATATAAATTGAGAAAATTCTCGACATAAGCTACCAAAGGCCCAAAGGATCATAGAAAATATTTGTAATTATAATGGGGATTAATAAAGGCATCTTGAACTAAGTTCTAACTCTAATGGTGAACATCTATATCCAATCTGCTAGGGCTTCACTAATCCATTCATCTGTCTCTCGCTAACTAGACTCTGCTTCCTTTTATAATGCTTTAAGGCATCTTAGGCTCTTAAAGGATGGATCACTTTGATTTTTTATCTGGCACTAGATGTACTCAAATTTCCAGCTCCACTATACTACCTTAAATGATCCATCACTGTCCCATGCACCTGCTTCATAATGAAGATTAATCCAAAAAGGAGTTGTTAGCCACTTGCCAACTGGCACCACTAGAAGACAAAATAGCAATCATGACAAATGATTTCATCATTCCCAAGTAAATTTTATATTGTCATGTATCTTATACATAGATGGATTTAGGGCCCAAAATATTTTCCACTCGAACACAAGCAAAAGATGATGACACATACACTTCCCAAGTCACTGGCTAGGAGACTATTCTAGATGTCAATGACTTTCCAAGCTCAAGCTGGGGTCCTCATGATGTGGATCCTTTGCCTTCTAGCCTTGCTCTTGCTAAATGAAAGGTATCTTTTTTAATGACTTTATGATTTATTTCTAGGCTTTACCTAGATTATGATACTTTTGATTTTGTTCCTAGGCTTTGCCTAGTCTGATGTGGTGTGCTTTCATACCGCCTTTATTTTTTGTCAATTATTTGTATATTTATATTAATTTAATATATACATATATTTCATAAAAAAAAATATACTGGGTTGAGGGAAAATTTTATGATTTCATCATAACTGTAGTTTAATGGTCAAATTTTAGATTGAAAAGGTAGTCTCATCCCATTAAGTGGGTTAGTTTGTGATTGTTAATAACTATAATAATTAATAGTTTCCTTGATGGTACAAGTTATGCGAGAAGGTTTTAATTTATTTTTTAGTAAAGTGGAGTTTGGTTAAGCAATATTTTTACTTCTCTATAATTTATGATTGCTAATCTAATCTCACTTTTTTTGTATAAAGTATTAGTAAAAAATAATTTGATATTTTTTATGGAGGTGATGGTAGAAATTGAGGTAGTATATTTCTTCATATAATATGATAATGAACTCTATCAAGAGGAGATGTTTCTTTTCACAAAGCAATGAAAAAATAGTTGGGAAGGGAAAGGACATATAAAGCATAAACATACCAAAAGACTTGAAGTTATTTAAGCAACGATGGTGAGAGGAAATGAAAATACACCCTAAACAACTCCTCATATTTACAACAACAATAATAAAATAATACTAAACATTAAATATACATAAAGAATTTGTAAGAAATCAATAACAAAAAATCTTTAAATAATATGTATATATGAATGATATAATTATTATAATGTAATAATTATATAATATATATACTCTATTATATTATATAATATGATATAATGTAATAGATTATATATATTATATAATTATTATACTCTACTAAGTATAATATTAATTATATCATATATACTATATATATAATTAATTGTAATATAATTTATATTATTATAATTATTATATAATAGTAAAAGTTATTAGTTTTGTGTCAGATTAAATGAAATTTTGAATTATTAATCTTGCAGATGATTTAACATTTGTCTAAGATGCTATTTATATCCATCAGTCCCACATACCACCTAAAATGGTGCACACCTATAAATGTTTTAGTATCATCCACACTAAATTCAAATATTTATTATGTTTCTCATTTTAAACTATTATTATAAAAATGGAATCCTTGTGTTTTGGTGGATATCTTTGGTTATTGTGTCCAATAAAGCAATTGATATGGTTAGATATATATTAGGATCTTATGCACTAAGTTTTTTCTACAACTTATTAATATTTTTTGATATGCCCATTCAATATTCACCATGAATGAAATAATGAGAAGTGAAAAATATGATGTATTAATTTATGCTTAAGATTAAATTTATTTAAGTCTAATAATTTTTTATACAAAAAAGTGGAAATGTTTTGCCATAGAAGATGCCTTGCATGAAAATAGTATCAATTTTACCCCTCAACAATAATGTGAGGGGTCTAGGTTATTGGCAACCTTTGAGAATTGTGTTTAGTAGAAAGATTGTCATTATCATAGAAATTAATTATTATTTCTTAAATTAATGTGCCATTATTGTGGGCACATGTAAATTTTCAACAAGTCTTCATTGATGTTTCGTATGAGGTGACAACATTATCTTGTAAATTTGAAAATAAAAATATACCGTCAAACTCCAAAGTACCCAAAAATTGGTCCTTAAGAAAAACATAATTAGGTGGATATGTTTACACACTCTTTCTCCAAAAGTGACTTACAATATAAAAATCGCATACAACAAGAATGTCCTTTCTCCTTACTCCGTAATTTCTTAGGCATTGTTAGGTTTGGGACTTTGTGCTGTAATCTCATATAGCCTTTTTGATGAATAGTGTTATTTTAATATAATATCAATATAAAAATATATATTTCAATAAATATTAAATGAAATTATCAAGGTAAATTTTAAATATAAAAAATAGAGAAAACTTTATCATGTTCTATCACACACCCCATTTTTGTAATAAAATGGAAAAAAAGGTAAGGTTTGCATGTGGTGGAGTATATATAAATTTACAAAAAAGTGAAACTACATAAGGGACTAAACTTAAAATAATATTTTTACATCATGTGATAGTATTAGGACCTATGGTAGTATGTCTCAAGAGGCCTTCTTTTTCTTGATATATTTTTGGTCGTAAAATACAGGACTCTTTAATAGGGTGATGGGATGAGAAAATTTTGAAACAAAATAAGTTTTATTTTTTAGCCAACGAGACTATATTAATTACTTTTTCATCTACTAACCAACATGCATAACTAATATTCCCTAGAGTTGTAGACTATTAAATGATAACTTATCTCAAATCCCTAAAAAACTATTTATTAGAGTTGTTGCCAGAATCTAGATAATGCGAATGCAATGGAGACGTGATCACATGAGATGGAGCAAGTGCACACCACATAGATGCTAAAACAATTTGAAATTATACAAGAAGCTAAATTTCAAAAGACAAAATGGAAAAAACCCAATATCTGATTAACATGAGATGGCCGAAGTGAAGAATACATATAGGAGAGCACGTAAGTAACTCCTCCACAAAAGGTGGCCAAGGCACCCCAAGAATAGACTGTAACTCTTCCATGAAAGGTGGTGACAAGGTGCTAAAAATAAAGAAGTAACTCCCATCAAGGGAGTTACTTATGACACCTATGACACATCTATGACACACATCTCCACATAAGCTAGCCTATCCCACAAATGTAGGAAAACTCCATGTAAGCACAAGAAATAAAATTTCCCTAATTAAAAAATAGGGAAAAATAAAAACCTACACTAATAGCCCCCCATAAGCGCAGCTTAAGTGGGCAGTGTGGAAATATAAAATGGGTCCCGACAACTAGGCCTGATGAGGTACCCATGTACAAATGCAATCTCTCATAAGATAGAGAAAAGGAGAAAACCCATAGAAAAAACTCCCCCCCAAAAGAGAGACATAAAAGAAAGAAGAGGCTAGTGCCCCCCCCCCCCCCCCCGCCCCCACCCCGAGGATTATGCTACTACAAATTTGGACTACACCCCAAGAAGAGCTCGTAGATGATTGAACTTGCTCTCAGTGAAAGGTTTGGTGAAGATGTCTGCAACCTGCTCTAAAGACTGGAAAAATATCAAGTCAATGACCTGACTATGAATAAGCTCCTGAATGAAATTCATGTGAATCTCTATGTGCTTGGTCCGCTGGTGGTAAACTAGATTCCTACAAATCTGAATGGTACTTTGGTTGTCATAATAAATGATGGTGGGCTGCCTGATAGGAATGCCAAACTCAGAAAGGATCCCCTGAAGCCAAATAGCCTCAATAGTTACATTAATAGCTCCCTTGTATTCTGCCTCTGTGGATGATATAGCAATAGCATTCTGCTTCTTGCTAGACCAATTGGTTGTCACAATAAATGATGGTATATACCATCAAACTCCAAAGTACCCAAAAAAATGGTCCTTGACAAAAACATAATTAGTTGGATATGTTTACACACTCTTTCTCCAAAAGTGACTTACAACATAAAAATCGCATACACCAAGAATGTCCTTTCTCCTTACTCCATAATTTCTTAGGCATTGTTAGGTTTGGGACTTTGTGATGTAATCTCATATTGCCTTTTTGATGAATAGTGTTATTTTAATATAATATCAATATAAAAATATATATTTTAATAAATATTAAATGAAATTATCAGGGTAAATTTTAAATATAAAAAATAGAGAAAAATTTATCATGTGCTATCACACACCCCATTTTTTTAATAAAATAGAAAAAAAGGTAATGTTTGCATGTGGTGGAGTATATACAAATTTACAAAAAAGTGAAACTACTTAAGGGACTAAACATAAAATAATATTTTTCCATCATGTGATAGTATTAGGACCTATGGTAGTATGTCTCAAGAGGCCTTCTTTTTCTTGATATATTTTTTGTCGTAAAATACAGGACTCTTCATTAAGGTGATGTGATGAGAAAATTTTGAAACAAAATAAGTTTTGTTTTTTAGTACACGAGACTATATTAATTTTTCATCTACTAACCAACATGCATAACTAATATTCCCAAGACTTGTAGACTATTAAATGATAACTTATCTCAAATCCCTAAAAAACTATTATATTACACAATTGTTGACTCCACCTAATATACTTATTTGGGCATTAAAATCACACAAGACGTCTATGATACCATAAAAATTGATATTAATAAAAATTCTTCACCCAATTAATGATATATATCAACCTTCCAAAACATGCTTCTAGTGCTAGGCATCAAACCACAAGATCAAGAATTGTCTACTTCTTGCTAGACCAACTGGTTGTCACAATAAATGATGGTATACACTGTCAAACTCCAAAGTACCCAAAAAAATGGTCATTGAGAAAAACATAATTATGGGGATATGTTTACACACTCTCTCCAAAAGTGACTTACAACATAAAAATCGCATACACCAAGAATGTCCTTTCTCCTTACTCCATAATTTCTTAGGCATTGTTAGGTTTTAGACATTGTGATGTAATCTTATATTGCCTTTTTAATGAATAGTGTTATTTTAATATAATATCAATATAAAAAAATATATTTCGATAAATATTAAATGAAATTATCAAGGTAAATTTTAAATATAAAAAATAGAGAAAAATTTATCATGTGATATCACACACCCCATTTTTGTAATAAAACAGAAAAAAAGGTAAGGTTTGCATGTGGTAGAGTATATACAAATTTAAAAAAATGTGAAACTACTTAAGGGACTAAACTAAAAATAATATTTTTACATCATGTGATAGTATTGGGACCTATGGTAGTATGTCTCAAGAGGCCTTCTTTTTCTTGATATATTTTTGGTCGTAAAATACATGACTCTTCAATAGGGTGATGTGATGAGAAAATTTTGAAACAAAATAAGTTTTATTTTTTAGTACAGGAGACTGTATTAATTACTTTTTCATCTACTAACCAACATGCATAACTAATATTCCCTAGACTTGTAGACTATTAAATGATAACTTATCTCAAATCCCTAAAAAACTATTATATTACACAATTATTGACTCCACCTAATATACTTATTTGGGCATTAAACTCACACAAGACCTCTATGATACCATAAAAATTGATATTAATAAAAATTCTTCACCCAATTGATGATATATATCAACCTTCCAAAACATGCTTCTAGTGTTAGGCATCAAACCACAAGATCAAGAATTGTCTACTCATGGTTCACGTGGATCCTACAGATAAAGCCATGATTGAACCCAATCAAGCCCTAAAGGAGATAATAATGGATAGAAAGGGGTGAATCAAAACAATAACTATAATAAACATAATAATGAACACTTTCATGTAACACTAAGTTGACCAGAAACCACTATTATGGCTAACCCACAACTAGTTATCCATTCCCTAATTGCTAAGGTTTACTAGTCAAAACCTAAAATAGTCGCGGTAGGTTATGTAAAGGAAAAAAAATGTGATTTTCAAGATAAAATAATATTTTATTCATATTTTATCATATTTCCATCCAAAATAATTGTTTTTGTGGAAGGACCCTATCAGGGATTTCAATCTTAGATAAACCCTTCTTTCATTTGTTGCTAGGCAATGTGAAGTTTGTGGATCCCTTTCCCTAGAAAAATAGGATATATTTATTACATAATTCAGGGTTTGTTTTTTTCCCTTATAATTTATTTCCACTAAAATTTTACTCAGGCAATTTCATCAATTTAACTGACCCACCCTGAAGGTACATGGTTTGGACCAAATGTCAAAAGTCTTAAGATATCTATATTCTCTCTTTAGAGGAGGTGACTATTAATTATTATTTTTATTATGATAGTATATAGTTTAATTTTGAATAATGTTATATATCACATGTGTGATCATGGCATGGGCCATTAAATATTCATAACTATGATAGTGTCAATTTTTACATCATTTTTTAGTATATTGGGGAGAAGATTTATCAAAGTGTGTACTTTGAACTATGATGGATTTTGAAAGGTAGATCCTTCTAATAGTTAATTTATATTCCTCCAATGATTTTATAGAATAAATGAACCTTTGGCAGTAGCTAACAAAGTAAGTAAATGTATCTCTCTAGATAATGTTTTAAGAATTCAACATGGTTCAATCTATTAAAGATAAATATGGTCCATTATAGAAGAAGTTTTGTGACAATGAATTAGAGGCATGTTTCTACACTTGTAACAAAGTAGGGTTATTCAACCCTAATCATCATATCAAAACCTCTATTCCCAAACCTTTGTTCACATGGACTAATTTTGTTGGAGCAAAAAATATTCTTCTTTGAATATATATTTGACAAGTTAGTCAATGTGATTTTAGATGTTTTTTATATGACCATAGTGTATGATTTATTTTTTTAATGGTATACTTTGATGGTGATATTTTTCAACAACTAAGTTTAACTCAAGACCCCACATATGCAACATGAACTAACCCTCACTCAGATTAAAAGGTTTTGGAGCTAATATTATAACCCATATAGTTTGTATGGTAGGTTTAACTAATGGGAAGTAACCATTATGAACACTTCCACTTTAATCAAAATGTTTGGAAAAAAGTTGTCATTGTTGGGCAAAAGGTCCAATTGTGCTTATAGTCAATTAAGCTTCTCATGAATTTGAGCAATCCACATTGAGTGAGATTCTAAAAAATAAAGCTACTCAATTAAGATATAAAGTAAGTTAACAAAGTTTCATAATACTTGTAGATCCATACTTTCAGCCCATATTAAATACCTAAAGATTAGGGATAAAGTTTCAAAAGATATTAACAAGATAAAATTTCATTATAAAGGATATAAAAGAATTTAGAAACCATATTTCTAGTCTACATACATTTTGTAAACCTTTGTTAACCATTATAAACAATTATTTCAACTTCCTTCTTGTTTCTATTTCTAAACTCCCTCTAACACAAATAATGGCATGTATTATTAATCTCTCCTTTGAGTGGATTCATAATTAAATTATTAACATTTTACAGGAAAAATACCTAGGTTTTTATGGATTTATTTTTGAGTTATATCGAAGCTTGTATGATTGAGTAACACCTGATTTACACAAATTAATGCATGAGCATTAGAGTTTATGTGTTGTTTTTTTTTAAAATGGTTTAGAATAGGCATAGGAGATCATATTTTATCTTGTTTAATTTTTTTAAAGCTTTAAATTACCTTATTTTTATCATTTTATCTTGTTTTTAATTTGGTTACCAAAACTTAAAATTTTAAATTTTAAATTTATTTTGGGTGTTTTAAGAGTTTTTCTCATCTTATAATGTTTGGTTGGGTTATGATGGTTCATGAAGGGGTAAAAAAGGTCTATAAATGTTTTAGAATATTTCAAATGTATTAAATCTATAGGTAAATTCATTAGATGATTTTTAACAACAAAATTATATATCATAAAATTAAGAGCAGAATAAGCAGATCCACAACAAAAATTGGCAAAAGAATAGAATACTTAAATATTATGATTTAGACACTTCAAGTGGGAAACCTTGAAAAAAATTAGATAATAACAAAATTCAAAATATGATCATAAAATACTAACCACTATCTCTTATATATACTCTACTTAGCCATGATTATTCCACTGGCCGACCATACTAGGGTATGTGTATGGAGTTGGGGGATAATTATGTGGACATTAACAATAACATGATCATGTTATGTCAATAACACAATTTTTTTATTGACATAACATGGTCAATTTATTTAAATTATGTATCGATAATTACCAAGCTATAATGCGACCATGTGAATAAATAATGTGATCATGGTATTTAAAACCAATAATCTGATCACCTAACATCTGTCAGTTAAAACATAAAAAAGTGAAGTCAAATGCAAAATTTACTCATTTTACATTTTAGTTATTTATTACCCTCACTCTCCTCCACTCTATGATCGTGTTTTATGCTATTACGCCCAAACCCTGATGGAATTCATCACAGGAAGCTTGACAAATTGACTAATTGATCATGCCACCATGTAGAAGAGGTAAGTGTTAAAATCTACATCTTTTAACCATAAATTTTATTAGTTTTTTCTTATTTACATTATTTTATTGCTAGTTTATTTATTTTTAATATCCCATCTTCATAATACTCATGTTTCTCAACCTGATCCTCCATCTAACCCTCTTGTTCCTCATCCTAACCCACCTCATAACCTTCCACCCAACCCTCCTACTAACCCTCCCCCTAACCCTCCTATAGCTCCAAAAAATCCCCTAGGTAGTTAAGAGAGTCTATTTGATCAAATTATGGAAAATAAAATTGAAATTAAAGAAATTATTAGGTGAATGAGGGATTCCACTTCTACCAACACACACCATACCTATCCAACCAATTCTCTAGAGTCATTATTATGTCAAATTGATTCTATAAATGTCAAACTGACATATGGGCTTCGTATCAAGATAGTTTTAGGGATTATATCTTTGATAAAAAAATTCATATATATCTTTGATACTTTATATAAAAGTAAGTGAGACCTTGTCTACATTCATTTGATGGATCAATTAGACACTCCTATATCCTATGAAATGAGACAAACATAGGAATTATTATCGCAATGTCATTTAATGGGTGCTAATAGAGGTATATATTAACTTGTAGTTTTGAATTAAAAATTAGGCATTTTTAATAATTTTACCACATAGTTGTGGTAAATATAACTTATGTGAATGTATTGTGTATGCATGTTTGTCCCATGACAACTAAAAATCCCAGTCAAATTAGTATGTAAATTTCTCATGTTTCTTCCCTATATCAAACACATGTTCAAATTGATCCTACCACCAACTCATTTGACCAACAAAAGTAGATTAAGCAGGACTGTGAGCTTGCAGTTAGTGCATGTTTAAATTTTTTTATCTTAAAAAGTGTTTGAATGTATTTTATGGTAATTTTTTAATAATTCTCATATTTTAACAAGTTCAACTATAAGTGAGTTATGAGAATAGGATCCACAGTCAGACCTTGGAGCAATCCAAGGGGTTCAAGGGATATCCATATACCATCTGGGCATCCCACAAAGAGTCTTATCTGAGGAATGAAAAGGGAGGAATGTTATTTGATGATTAATATGTATTACATGAAATGTGCTTTTTTGTATGCCTATATGGAAATATACACATTTTTGGCATTGTATATGCATATATAAGGCTCACCTGACATTATAGACTATGGTGGTATATGTTGTAACATTTTGTATGCCTATCATGGTAATCTATGTATTATTAACATTGTACATGTGACGATATGATTTTTTTTGAGTTTTCATCTAAATTATGTTAATCTATCTAATCTATATTTAGTTTTAATTTAAAATGTTATTTTATAGTGTTGTTTTGATCTTGCAAACTATTATCTTTCACATCTCATATTTACTTTTATACACAAATGAGGATTAAGAAATTATTATTTTCAATGTTTTGAATCTATGATATCCTTTTTTTTAAATTAAAATTTTATTTTATTATGTGGAGTGGAAATAACTGATGAAAATCTTATCTATCTTACATTTGTCATCACCCATTAACAACTTTTTAATTGATCATTAGCATAATTTGATTTCAATTGAGGCCCATAACCAATCATGTTCATACCTTATAATGGAGAGACATAAAATCATTCATAAATCCCTATAAATTTCTAACTCTGTCACCTATACATGCAAACATGATATTTCACCTTCACCTGGATCTAATGCCTTTTTGGCTAGCTTTTATTGAAACTAGGCATATTACTTGTATGGCCTCTATCATACTTCTTCCTTTATATTTTCCCTCCTATCGAGTAATCTCAATCCATACCTCTTTCACATTCAAATCCTTTAATATTATCTAACTTACCTCTTTGGTCATTCACTCCACACTCTCTCACTATACATTCCCTAGGTTTGGCTATGCCTAGATGTCTACTTCTTTTATAATATATTCAAGAACACTTCATATAGCTCTTATATCCACCTATCCAACCTTAATTTAACCCACTCAATCTAATTTCAAATTAATCCACACTACTTTACACTTTATTTCACTTTTCCCTTCAAGGTTTATTTGACCTAATAGGCCTAATTCATGTTCTCAAGACTAATTTATGGACCTTTAATACCATACTCCTTCAGCGCCTTCAACACCTCACTCTTAATGTACTTCAACTCCCCATTGAGGTCTATAGACCCAATTCAATGCCTATTAATAGTTTTATATATTTGTAGGCCTATCCTTTAAGGGTGTTAGGCCTCTACAAATGATATATGACAACTGATATTTAATAGTATCACAAACCAATTATAGCCTCAAAATCACCTTGAACACTTAAAATACACTTTCATGAAAAAGTGGGTGAGAAAAGGGAGAGAGAGAGATAGTTGCATGGGTGTGTGTGGTTTAGGAGATTGGGGGGAAGTAGTATGAGTTAATAAATTGGGTATGAGGTTCGTGAAAGAGGGATAAACGGAGAAAGAATATGGAAAGCTATGTTATCCATGAGGACAAGGATATGACAATGGATCATATAGGAAATATTTATGAAGATCAATAAAATATGTGTTATCTAGTATAAAAACCTCATCATTGTGTTTTAAATGTAGTTGAATGAACTTTAATGTTTGATAGTGTCATTTAATCCTAGACATATCATCCCATGCTAACTTGTGTGTGGAGGATTTAGTGGTTGTAGGAAAACATAGGGGTATTTTCTCCCTCAAGTAAAGGTGGTTTGATGAATAAGAATCATGGAGCTATAGTTTACTACAGTCGTATGGAAATAGTTTGATTGAGTTGTTAGAATTAAAAACTTTTATATATACTTGAAACTAGGAAATTAAATATGATACCCAAAAATTATCTACATTTCTCAAAAATAAATAAATCATTTCCATTCAACCATACAAGGATTAACAATAAGTGCAAGCAGAAAATATTAGTTCCATGTAAAGTATCAATATGCAAAGACCTCATATTGACTTAAAAGTGGCACTTATAACACATCTAGGGGGAGGATAATGTCCAATACCATTTTATTGGCCTCCCATCATGCCCTAATGACAAATCCACAACCCATTATAGCCTCAAGAATGCCCTTATCAGTAAAATAAAAATGTAGTTTTTAGCCTAAGTTCAAACATGAATAAACCAAAACATGTAATTAATTATTATGAACCATCATATCCTTACCATTCCTATTTAATCCATTTAATTACACCACATATCACTCATGTGGAACCTTTGATATCAATTTGTGGCATAAGTTGTAGTGATGGGTCCTAAAATGTAACTTTATGACATTGAATAGGTAAGTCCTTGAGTTCCAACTACCAATTATTCATCCCAGACCTGTAGTTGAGAATATATTACTTAAATCACATAAAAATATACAAGTTACATGTGCACACATTTCCATGACATCCAAATCCACATGGAAGTAAATTTTCAATATCATTTAGGAGCATGGAAACACCGACAACAAATGTTGTCAAAGTTGAAGTTATGGTTGTAAGACTCTAATTATGATTCTTAAAAACCAAAAATTTACACTAAAAATGTGTTTGGGGGGTTTATAAGACCCAGGAATGATTTTTTTACTCGTATCATCCAAGATCAATACACCCACCACCCATTCCATCCTCAAGACTGCCATTCCTAATACAAGAAAAATCCATATTTTTATCCTAAGTTCAAATACATGAAAAATGAAATATGTGAGTCATTTATCTGAACCATTAAATCCTTCCCTTGAATATTTAATCCTTATAATCACACCATAAATCAATCAAGTATAGACTTAGTGGTAAATACATGAAACAAGTTGTAGTAATGAGTCCTAAAACTCAAATTTTTAGCATTGAATAAACAACTTCTTAAGATCTAACTACCATTTCTACATTTAGGACCTCTAGTAGAGAATATATTACTTCTATCACATCTACAGAGGTAAATTACATGTTATCACAATAACATAATATTTAAATCCTTTTAGAATTACATTTTCACTACCATTTAGGAATGCAGAAACACTGACAACAAATATTGTCAAAGTTGAAGTTTTGGTTTCAGAACTCTGATTCCAATGTTTCTTGACAATACGTTGGAACCAAAAAAAATTTTTATAGGGTGGATAATTTATAATACTAATATTTTATCCTCTTATTATACCTGATTGAAAAAATCATGACCCATTTTAGCCTCAAGAACACCCATCCCAATACCAAAAATAAATTATTTTAGCCTAAGTTCAAACACATATAAAATGAAACTTGTTAGTCATTTATATGAATAATAAATCCCATAACCTACCTATTTATGTCCTATAATCTCAATCACAATCACTCAAATGGAACCTTCAATATCAATCCATGACATATGTTGAAGTGACTAGACCTAAAATGCATCTTTTTGGCATTGAATAGACAACTTCTTGAACCTCGACTACCATTTCTACCTCTGAGATCTCCAGTTGAAAATATATTACTTTTATACTATATATATAAGGAAAATAAATGTTATTAAACTACCAAGACATTCAAATTGTCCTAAAATTACATTTTGACTACCATTCAGTAACGTGAAAACACTAACAAAAAATGTTGTCAAAATTAAAGTTATGGTTGTATAAATATTATTATAATGCTTATTGTAAAAAAATTGGTATTGAAAACACATATTATGGGGTATATCATGTGAAATATTAATTTATTAATGTCACATAATGCCTGATTAACAAACCCACCACCCATTTTGCCCTTAAGAACACCCTTCCCAATATAAGACAAATGTAATTTTTAATCCTAAGTTCAAAAACACATAAAATGAAACCTGTAATTAATTTATGTGATTCATTATATCCTTATCATACCTATTTATTCCCTATAAGAACACCTAAAATAACTTAGGTGTAACCTTCAATAGAAATTTGTGTCATAAGTTGTAATGGCAAGTCTTAAAATGGAACTTTTTCACATTAAATTGATAATTTCTTGAGCTCTAACTACCATTTATACATCTAGGACCTCCAGTTGAGAATATATCACTTTAATAATTTATATATAGTCAAATTAAAAATTATCAAATCATGATGAAATTTAAATCTACTTGAAATTATATTTTCACTACCGTTTAGGAGCATAGAAACACTGATAATAAATGTTGTCAAAGTTGAAGTTATGGTTGCAAAACTCTGATTTTGATGCTAAAATAACCGAAAATGGCATTGTAAACACATCTAAGGGGAATAAAATGTCTAATAATAGGTTTTTATCCTCACATCATGCCTAAATGACAAACCCACCACCTATTCTAGCCTAAAAACACCCTTCCCAATATAAGAAGAATGTAGTTTTTAAGCCTAAGTTCAAACACACATAAAACAAAACTTGTAACTCATTTTTGTGAACCATCAGATCCCTCCCTTACCTATTTAGTACCTATAATCACACCTTGAATCATTTAGATGGAACCTTCAGGAGCAATCAAAGGCACAATTTATAGTGATGGATCCTAAAATAAAACTTTTTAGCATTGAATAAACTACTTTTTGAGCTCTAACTACCATTTTTACCTCCCCAACCTCTAGTTGAGAATCTATCACTTTAATCACATCTCAATAATAAAATTACACATGATCACACTTCCATGACATTAAAATCCACCCATAAGTAAATTTTTAAAATTGAAGTTGTGGTTGCATAACTCTTATTCTAATGCTTCCTGACAAAAAATTGGCACTACCAACACGTCTAGGGGGAAGATAACATCTAGGACCAGGTTCTTAGACTACCATCATAGATGACCAATTAATAAACCAACCATTACAATCTCAATAATGTCTTTCTCATTATACAATAAAAATGGGTTTTTTAAGATGAAATTCAAAATACATAGAATGAAACTAGTAACTCACTTTTACAAACTATCAGATCCCTCCCTTGCCTATTTAATCCCTCAAATCACACATTGGGTAACTAAGGTGTAGCCTTTGAGATTAATATATGTTAAAAAATTTAGTGATGATTCCTAAAATGTAACATTTTACCATTGAATAGGCAACTTGTTGATTTCTAATTACCATTTCTATCTTTAGGACCTCTATTTGATAATCTATCACTTTGATTACATCTAGATAGGTAAATTACATGTGTTCCCACCACCAAAACATTAAAATACACCTATAAGTGAATTTTCATTAAATTTTAGGAGTACATAAACACTAAGTACCTTAAAAATTAACTTTTCTTATCTTGAAGAATATGGAATTCTTTACTGACAGTGCCAACCATGTGAAGGTGGAAGCTTATTTGGCACCACTAACCTACAAAAAATTATTATTAAGTAATTAAAAAATAAATTCATATGTACTACCTAGAAAATATAAAACATTTAGTAAAATTAATTACATATACATTTAAAAAGTCAACATATCTACATATTTCAATCCAATGAACAACTACGATTTGCTCTAACCTTGATATTATCAATAATATCATCATGGTCTGAATTCTAAACTCTACATAGTTTCTTTTTTAATGGCCTCCCATGATAGTTTTGTAATTGAATATTTATTTAAAGAATCAAATTTGAATAGTACATTATTTTCCTATGTGTTTCAAACTCTTTAAACAACCATTGATCTATTTTTTTATATGATATCATTGAAACCAAGTTCCAATGACTACCACTAACCTAGTGGGATAGTCAAATTTTTCTCCATCTACAACTAGGGAATCTTATTTTTTATTTCTCTCTACACACTGCCACAAGTAATAATATATGTCCTCTTCATTTTATACATCTGTAATAACTACAAAAACATGTCTTGTTTCATAAAAAACCATTTTTAGTGACACTATGAAGGTATATAATGAGAATAAATTATATATAAAGAAAATTATTCTTCCTAGCTACACTAGATCATATACATTATCAACGTAATCTAAAACTTTCATATCTGTAAGTTATAATACTATTATAACCTAATCTGTGTTGATTGGAATTAGAAGTTTAGAACTCCAGTCATCCACCCATTCTTGTGACTCAAACTCATTCTAAATATATTCCATGCATGGATAACAAAAACATGCCAAGCATCTCATTTGAACAATCTAAGAACTTGAATTTGAGCTATGAAAGGAGTATATCTCACTTAAACCTATTATAGTCATACAATCCTCATATATTTCCAAGTGTTCTTTCTCCATTAACCATAAATGTATATGAATATTAGAATTTGGTTGATCACCATGACACATGTTATCATTACACTATTCAACCACAATTTTTGCATCTATCAAATTATCACCCTCTTAAAATTTTAACTCCTCCCTTGTAATGATTCTTTTTACATATGATCCAACAACATCATGCTCCCTTTTTCCATGGATATCCTCAGTAAAACTCTAAATGTGTTCTACACCAATGATAATTTCCATCGTGCTCAACCAATAAAACATCCATGCATTTTTGAATTACAATGTGCAATTCTCTGACCAAATATAATTTTGATTGAAAGTAATGTTCCTCTAACTCAGTTGTTCATATAACTTTTAAAAATAAACATTCACATACTCTAAATAATGTGATCAAGCATCATTAATATAGAAATGGTACTCCTTTGGTATTCATTTTTATACTCTATCCTATCAGGTGCATGTATTAATATTATATGCATGAATATGAAAACTTTTGATGAGTTGTAATGTTGTGATTAAACTTCTATTTATGGTTTGAATGTGTAATTTTTAGCAAACTCAACTATTGAAATAATTTACCCAAGTGGGAATCTATCATTTCAAAACTTGATATGTTCATCCAACCATATATCCTTGTTTGTCTGCCTAACATACTCATAAATAATTTTCTCCCTGAATTTGACAAAAAATTTAGAAACAAGTATATTTTTTGTAACAAGATCATACCTTTTATATTTTTTCCATTATTTATTTGATAAGTCACTAATTTATATTTTCTTAAACTGACTAATTTATATCAAATTTCACATGTAATCTCTTCATGGATACATTTTTTTAATGTCGGCAATCCACCACAAATGTTACAATTTCCTTCTAAACATGATTTATTATAAAATAATTATCCATCTGATCTTTTACAAAAAAATATTTGAAATATATTCCTTGGATTATTTTGGTGTAAATTCAATGCTAGACTCTTAGAAAATGTTGTTAGTATGCAAATTACAATGAATATTGTGACAAACATCATAGTGCATTGAAAATTTTACATGTTGCAATGAAATATTGTCAATGTTGAAGTTATGGTTGAAGAACTCTAATTATGATGATTCTTGTCCAAAAAATGGCATTGAAAACACATATGATGGGGAATATAATGTCTAATACTAGTTTATTATCCTCACATCACAACCGATTGATAAACCCACCACCCATTATGGTGTCAGGAAAACCCTTCCCAATACAAGAAAAATGGAATTTTAAAGCCTAAGTTCAAACATACAAAAAAAAACTTGTAATTCATTTATGTGAATATTCAGATCCTTCCACTACCTATTTAATCCCTCTAATCACACCCTGAAGCACTCAAGTGGAACCTTTGATAAAAATATGTGGCGCAAGTTGCAATTATGGGTCCTAAAATGGAACTTTTTGGCATTAAATAGATGAATTCCTTAGTTCTAACTACCATTTCTACCTGCAAGACCTCTAGTTGAGAATATATCACTTTTATCATGTCTATATAGTAAAATTACATGTGATCACATTACCCAAAAATTCAAATCCACTTGAAAGTACATTTTCACTACTGTATAGAAGGACGAAAATACTGACAACAAATGTTGTCAAAGTTGAAGTTATGGTTGTAAATATTTGATTCTGACGCTAAAATGATTAAAAATGGAATTTCTAACACATATAAGGGGAAGATAATTTTTTAAAATAGGTTTATATCCTTGCATCATGCTAGATGAACAAACCCACCACCCATTATAGGCTTAAAAATGTCACTCCCAATAAAAGAAAAGCGTAGTTGTTAATCCTAAGCTCAAACACATGTAACAGAAAGCTTGTAACTAATTTTTGTGAACCATAAGATCCTCCCCTACCTATCTAATCCATATATTCACACTTTTAATCACTTAGGTGGAACCTTTAAGAGCAATCCATGGCACAAGTTATTGTGGTAGGTCCTAAAATACATCTTTTTGGCATTGAATAGATAATTTATTAAGCTCCAATAACCATTTTTAACTCCCTAACCTCTAGTTAATAATATATCACCTTATTAACATCTAGATAAGAAAATTACACATGATCACACTACCATGACATTCAAATCCACCCATAAGTACATTTTCAATATTAAATTTGTGGTTGCATAACTCTAAGTACAATCCTTTTTGACCAAAAACTTGAACTACCAACCCATCAGGTGGGGTGGTGGGATATAACATCTAGGACTACGTTCTTCACCTCCCACCATCCATTATGGCCTCAAGAATGCCCTTCCTCATACAAAATAAAAGTATTCTTTTAGACTAAGTTCAAACATGCATAAAATGAAACTTGTAACTCATTTATATAAACTATTAGATCCCTCCCTACCTCTTTAAGCCATTTATTCATATACTAGAGCAATCAGGTGGAGCCTTTTAGAGTAATTTATGATATAAGTTATAGTGATGAGTCCTAAATTGTAACATTTTTCCATTGATTAGGCATCTTCTTGATTGATAATTTGCCATTTCTACCTCCAACTCCTCTAGTTGATAATTTATCTCTTTGATCACATCTATATAGGTAAATTACATGTGCTTCCACCACCACAATGTTCAAATCCACCCAGAAGTGCATTTTTATTAGCATTCAAGAGCATAGAAACATAAGCTAATTAAAATTCTAGCTTCCCTTATCTTTAAGAATATGAAATTAGTTACTAATAGTGCCAACCATGTGAAAGTGAATGTTTTTTTAGCACCATTAACCTACAAAAAATTGTTTGTAAGTAATTTAAAAATAAAATCACATGTAATACCTAGAAAATAAAAAATATTTGGTAATATTGATTACATATATATTTTAAAAGTTAATATATCTACATATTTCAATCCAATGAACCACTAGGATCTACTCTAACCTTGATAGTATCAAGAATAGCTTCGTGGTTTCACTCTTGAACTTTACATAGTTTCCTTTTTAATGGCCTCCCATGATAGTTTTACAATTAAATATTTATTTCAAGATATAAATTTGAATTGTATATTATCTTATTGCATCTTTCAAACTCTTCAAATAACCATTCATCTAAATGTTTTATAGGATATCATCGAAACCAAGTTTCAATGACTACCACTAACCTAGTGAGATAGTCAATGTTTTCTAAATCTATAATTAGGGAAGTCATTTCCTTCTCTATCTACACACTGACACAAGTATTAATATGTGACGTCCTCATTTCCCTCATTTGTAATAATTTTAAAAACATGTTGTATATCACAAAATAACTATTTTTAGTGACACTATGAATTTATATAATGAGAAAAATTGTACATAAAGGAAAATAATCTATATAGTTTTACTAGATTAGATACATTGTCAAAGTAATCTAAAAATTTCATATATATAAGTTGACACATTATTCGAACCTAATATGTGTTTATTAGAATTAGAGGTTTGGAACTCCAGTCATCTACCCACTCTTCTGACTCACACTCATTCCAAACAGAGTCCATGTATGCAGAACAAGAACATGCCAAGTGTCTTGTATGGATAGTCCAATAACTGAAATTTGAGCTATGAAATGAGAAGATATCACTTGAACCCACTAGAGTAATATAATACTCATACTTTGCCAAGTGTTATTCCTCCATTAACCATAAATGTTTATAAATAGTAGAATTTAAATGGTCACCATGACACATGTTCTCATTACACTATTAAACCATGGTTTTTACATCTATCAAATCATCACCCTCTTCAAATGTTAACTACTCCCTTGAAATGACTCTTATTACCCATGATGTAAAATTTTCATGCCCCAATTTTCCATGAGGCTACCCATTTTCAACATCTAGCCTCGGTGAAACTCCAAATGTGTTCTACACTAGTGGTAATGTGCATCTTGCTCAAATAATAAAACATGAATGATTTTTTTAATTGTGATGTGTAAATGTCTGACCAAATGTAATGCTAATTCAAATTAATGTTCCTCTGACTCAATTATTCATAGATGTTCTGAAAACAACCTTTCACATACTTTAAAAAATGTGATCGATCATCACTAATATAGAAATGGTGCAAGCATTAATACTATTTACATGAATATGAAATCTTGTGATGAGTTGTAATATTGCGATTGAACTTCCATTTATGGTTTGAATGTGTATTTTTTAGAAATTTCAACTACTTAAATAATTGAACCAAGTAGGAATGTATCATTGATTACATTCATATGTTCATCTAACCATAGAACCCTATGTGTGTGCCTTGCATACTCATTAAAAAAAAAATCCCTAAATTTGACAATAAATTTAGAAATAGGTGTCTTTTTTATGACAAGATCACACATTTTATTTCTTTCCCATCTTTTAATTGATAAGTCACTGATTTATATTTGTTTGATCAAACTAATTTATGCAAAATTTTACTTGTACTCTCTTCATGGATATATTTTTTTATTTTTTACAATCCACCATAAATGCTACAATTTCCATCTAAACATGATTTGTTATAAAATAGTTATCCACCCAGTATTTTGAAAAAAATAGTTGGAAAAAATTCTCTAGCTGATTTTATTAAAAATTCAATAACACACTCCTCAAAAATGTTGTTAGCATGCAAATTACAATGAATATAGTAAAAAAAATCATAGTGCATTAAAAATTCAACATGTTTCTTACAACAACAAGTGTTACATGTGTGATTTATTTTTACATAAAAAGGTTTGCCCGTCTCAAAATATCTTTGACAAATAGAAATTTATTAATGTTTTTTTTTAAAAAAAACATAGACTACATTTGTGTCTGAGTCATTTCCAAAAAATCTTTTATATGTGGTTCACGATAACAAGAACTAATTCTTATTTTTACTAAATCTCTTGCATTTGGACAAACTCTTGTATTATCTTTCCAAAATTGGGAAATTAAATCTTTGAGATCATGCCTAGATCTAAGTTGTATTAGTTTTATTAAGTATTTCACATCTTTCAATTACTTTCATTGATGTTTTTCCATTTTTAAAAAGTTCTTGACTTGTTTTTTAAAGCTTTCATTTCTTACATGTTTGGACATTTAATGAACAAGTTGTAAGTATATTTTGGGCAAAATTACAATCTTGGGTGCATGATTTTGGGCCTATAATATAATACGCATCATGTAGATTTTAAACAATTTCATTATTTTCATCATCCATTTTAGATGTTATTAATCCTATTGTGTACATTATAGGTCTCATCTTAATAATTTTTTTCAATGAATGAAATAATTCACATCTTTGACTATCATAACCCAAATTATGAAACAAACTATCCTAATTTTGTTAATCCAAACTTCTTGAATGGTGATTAGAGATTTTGTTATGCATTGGTTCTAAAATATTTTTGTCGACTTCAATTTAGTACTTGTCTTAAATCTATGCACAATTCTTCAAGGTTTTGTTAATGGTGGAGTTTCTGAGTGGGTGTTTCAAAATTATTATTCATACCATTTTTTAGTAGTGGGATGACATTTTATTCATTTTTTATTTATTCATTATATGTTTCCATAAAATCTTCATGATTGTTAATTTGATCATTATTTATTTCAATCAATTTTTCTTCATTCATGTGGGGTATAACATTATACATAAACTCATCATCAACAAAACCAAAAACTTGGAACTTCAAATTTAAACTTCCAACATTATGTAATTCATTATTGTCAATTTCATTATTATTAGTTTTATGACGTTCAATATCATTTTCATGTTATTAACTACATTTACTAGCTTGTTTTGGCCCAAGGTAACTAGGTTGTTACCTATGACTCTTTTAAAACAAAGGAACATAAGAATAACTCTCCTACCAATCATATTGACCTGCCTCTATAATGCATGCCCTCAAGTAGTAAAAGCATTATGAAGGTGGCTAGAGTTTTTTTAATAAATTTGATACTAATATTAATTAATTCAAAGGTAAGTAAAATGAGTTTTTTGATTCCATTCCCAGAAGAACTTACATTTTTGCACTTTGTATTTTTTAGTCAAATTTTAGAAAGATTCTTTTGAAATAACAACCAAGAGATTCTTTTTGTAGATAAATCTAAGTAGAACTAAATAAATACGTTTTAGGTAAGGCCATTTTATTATTACTTTAATTTAGATTGTATTCTGAGATATCAAACAAAATTTTTGTGCCAAATACCTATAATTTAAGAGAAAATTACTGAAAGAAGTGATTACTACACCTCATTTTACCCATCTAAGTGTCATAAATATGACACAAGATAAAAATGTATTATTTTTGGATTAGTTTGAAAAATAAAATATCATATTTTGTTTCTAAGTTCTTAGAATGTCACCATCTTAAATTTGAACACTCACATTCATGAGGTTTGGTATATACATATTTATTTCAAAAAAATAAATGGGATATTATTTCAATGGATTTCATATCAAGAGTACCTCAATCATAAGGCATGCATGACATAATTTTGGTTGTTATTGATAAATCCTCTAAAATTACACATTTTATTGCATAAAACTCAATTGATGATGCACCAATGTTTGATAAGAAACTTGTGAAGGAATATTTTCACCTTCTTGAGCTACTTGAAGTAATTATTTCTGATAGAGATAAGTTGTTTCCTCAAGATTATGACAAACCTTGACTACTACATTTGGTATGTCTAAATTTAGATTTATCCAATAATTTAAAAATAGATGGAAAAATTGGAAGTTTGAATCAAGTTTTTGAGTAAATGCTTACAATGTATGTCATGGATAAACAATATAAGTGGGAATATTATCTCTAATTAGTGTAATTTTTCTATATTAATACATATCACT
This sequence comes from Torreya grandis, assembly GCA_037957365.1. NCBI lineage: Eukaryota > Viridiplantae > Streptophyta > Pinopsida > Cupressales > Taxaceae > Torreya > Torreya grandis. Next base: position 556,437 of record JARHVA010005620.1, on the reverse strand, counting down.
CAATGATAAATATGGAACATTTTGAATCCTTGTATGGTAAAAAATGTCTTACTCCACTTTTTTGGGAATGATTATAAAATAGAGTGTTAGATGGTCTTGAATTATTTCATGAGTATGAATAATGAAATATCTCTTATTTGGAAAAGGATGAAATTTGTTCCTAATCTAAATAAGAGTTATTCAGACTCAATAACTGCAGTGGAATTTTAAGTCATGGATAATTTTTTTTATAAGAGTGAGTCCTCAAAAAGATTCTAAAATGCTTGGAAAGGCATCGAAACTAGTTCCATGATTTGTTTGGTCATTTGACATTATTGTGAATATTATCCATATTGCTAATCACCTAATTCCTCCTCTTATCTCTAAAATTTATGATGTGTTTCATGTTTATTTAACAAGAAAATATACACTTAATCCATATAATATTATTGATTGGACTCATATCTAAGTGGTGTAAGAGAAAATGATCTATCTAAAATTGATTGGATCTTTTTATTAAGAGGACTCATATGACACCTGATCAATACACCCACCACCCATTCTGACCTAAAGAACACACTTCCCAATACAATAAAAATATAGTTTTTTAGCCTAAGTTCAAACACATGTAAAATGAAATATATAAGTAATTTATATAAATCATCAAATCCTTACCTCACCTATTTAATCCATATAATCATTCAATAAATCACTTAATAATATCCTTAGATATAAATTCATGGAAAAAGTTGCAATAACGGGTCTTAAAATGCAAATTTTTGAAATGGATTAGACAACTTTTTGAGTTATAATTGCCATTTTTACCTCTAGGACCTCTAATTGAGAATATATTGCTTCAATCACACACACACACACACACACACACACACACACACACACACACACACACACACACACACACACACACATATAGTAAAATTACACTTTATCACACTACCAAAATATTCAAATCCATCTGGAATTACATTTTCACTACTTTTTAAGAGTGCAGAAACACTGATAACAAATGTTGTCAAAGTTGAAGTTGTGGTTATAAAACTCTAATTCTGATGCTTCTTGACTAGAACCTAGCAATAACAACATGTTTTAAAGGAATATAATGTGTAAGACCAGTATTTTGGCCTCCCGTCATGCCAGATCAACAAACCCACCACCCATTTTGGCCTCAAGAATGCCCTTCCCAATACTAAAAAGGTAGTTTTTAGCCTAAGTTCAAACACATGTAAAATGAAACCTAAAAGTCATTTACATGAATCATCTAATACATACATCACCTCTTTAATCCTTCTAATAAAATTTTAAATCACTCATGAGAAACCTTTGAGATCAATCTGTGGCACAAGTCGAAGTGGCAGGTCCTAAAATGCAATTTTTTGGCATTAAATATATAACTTCTTGAGCTCCAACCACCATTTCTACCTCTGGAACCTCCAATTGAGAATCTATAACTTTTATCATATCTATATAATCAAGTTACACGTGATAAAATTACCAAGAAATTCAAATCAACCTAGAAGTACATTTAAACTACCATTCAGAAACACAGAAACATTGACAAAAATATTGTCAAAGCTGAAGTTATGGTTGAAAAAATTTGATTTTGATGCTTATTGACCAAAAAATGGCACTGATAACACATTTTATTATGTAGATAACATCCAATACTAGTTTATTAGCCTCACATCATTCTTGATTAATAAACCCACCACCCATTCTACCCTCAATAACACCGTTCCCAATACAAAAAAATGGAATTTTAAGCCTAAGTTAAAACACACATAAAATGAAAATTGTAATTCATTTATGAAAATAGTCAGATCTTTTTACTACTTATTTAATACATATAATCACACTCTAATTCAGTCAAGTGGAACCTTAAATATAAATCCATGTCATAAGTTGTAATAAATGGTCCTAAAATGGAACTTTTTGCCATTGAATAGATAAGTTTTTGAGCTCTAATTGATATTTCTACCACTTGGACCTGCAATTGAGAGTATATCATTTCAATTTATATATATATATATATATATATATATATATATATATATATATATATATATATATATATATATATATATATATATCATCAAATTACATGTGATCACATCATGATGACATTCAAATCCACTTAGAATTACATTTTCACTACCTTTCAGGAGTGTAGAAACACTCATAACAAATCTTTTCAAAGTTAAAGTTATGGTTCCAAAAGTCTCGTATTGATGCTAAAATAATAAAAAAATTAGAATTAAAAACACATCCAATAGGAATATAATTTTCAATACTAGGTTCCTATCCTCACATAATGCTCTAAGTACAAACCCACCACCCATTCTAGCCTCAAGAATGCCCTTCCCAATATAAGAAAAATGTTTTTTCAAAGCCTTAGTTCAAACACACATAAAACAAAACTTGTAACTCATTTTTGTGAACCATTACATCACTCCCATGCCCCTATAATCCATATAATCACACCTTAAATCACTCACGTGGAACCTTCAAGATAAATTAAAGGCACAAGTTGTAGTGACGGTCGTAAAATAGAATTTTTTATCATTGAATAGACAACTTCTTGAGATCCAACTACCATTTTTGCCTCCCTGACCTCTAGTTGAGAATATATCACTTAAATCACACCTAGATATCAAAATTACACATGGTCACACTGCCATGACATTAAAATACACCCATAAGTAAATTTTTAAAATTAAAGTTGTGGTTGTAGAACTTTGATTCTAATGCTTTGTGACCAGAAACATGCACTACCAACATGTATGGGGGGCAAGATAACATCCAATACTAGGTTATTGGCTTATCATCACACATGATAAAAAAAAACACCATCGATTACAACCTCAATAATTCCCTTTGCAATACAAAAAAAATGGATTTCTCTATACTAAGTTCAAACATGAATAAAATGAACCCTATAACTCATTTTTACAAATTGTTAGATCCCTCCCCAACCTCTTTAAGCCCTCAAATCACATATTAGAGCAGTAAGGTGGAACCTTTGAGAGAATTCTAGATCATAATTTGTAGTGATGAGTCTTAAAATGTAACATTTTTCCATTGAATAGGCAACTTCTTGAGCTCTAATTTCCATTTCTATTTTTGGGGCCTCTAGTTGAAAAGCTATTGATTTGATCATGTCTAGATAGGTAAATTACATGTTCTCCCACTACCAAAATATTCATATCCACCAAAAATTTAATTTTTATTAATGTTTAGGAGTGCATAAACATTAAGTAATTAAAAAGTTAACTTTTGTTATCTTGAAGAATATGGAATTCTGTACTGACAGTGCCAACCATGTGAAGGTGGAAGCTTATTTGGCACCACTAACCTGCAAAAATTTATCAGTAACTAGAAAATAAATTCATATGTACTACCTATAAAATTAAAAACATTTGGTAAAATTTATTACATCTACATTTAAAAGGTCAACATAGCTACATATTTCAATCTAACGAACCACTAGGATCTGCTCTAACCTTGATAGTATCAAGACTAGCTTCATGGTCTAACTCCTAAATTTTACATAGTTTATTATTTAATGGCCTCTCATGATACTTTTATAATAGAATATTTATTTCAAGAATCAAATTTTAATAGTGCATTACCTTCCTATGTGTTTCAAACTCTTCAAACAACCATTGATCTAATTTTTTTATAAGATATCATTGAAACCAAGTTCTAATTACTACCACTAACCTAGTGGTATAATCAATGTTTTATCTATCTATAAGTAGGGAATTAAATATTTTATTTCTCTCTACACACTGAAAAAATAGTAATCTATGCCATGTTCCTTCTATTCATATGCAATAAATACAAAAACATGCCATGTATCACAAAACAAAAAAAAATTACTGACACTATAAAGATATATAACAAGAATAAATTATATATAAAGAAAAATATTCTACCTAACTATGCTAGATTAGATACATTGTCAATGTAATCTAAAAATATCATATTTGTAAGTCGTAATACTATTGAAACATAATATGTGTTGATTAGAATTAAAATTTTGGAACTCCAGTCATCCACCCACTCTTGTGACTCACACTCATTACAAATAGATTCCTTGCATGCAGAATAAAAACATGCTAAGTGTATCATATGAACAGTTCATGAACTTGAATTTGAGATATGAAATGAGAGGATCTCACTTGAGCCCATTAGAGTTATACAATATTAATACTTTTCCAAGTGTTCTTCCATCAACCATAAATGTATACAAACATTAGAATTTGGTTAATCACCATGACACATATTCTCATTACACCATTGAACCATAGTTTTTACATCTATCAAATTATCGCCCTCTTCAAATTTCAACTCCTCCCTTGTAATGACTCTTTTTACACATGATCAAACACCAACATGCTTCATTTTTCCATGGATAGCCTTAGTGAAACTCCAAATTTGATCTACACCAATGGTAATTTGCATCCTAATCAGATAATAAAACATCTATGTATTCTTCAATTTCAATGTGCAATTGTCTGATCAAATGTAATTTTAATTAAAAGTAATGATCCTCTGACTCAATTATTCATATAACTTCTGAAAACAACCTTGCACAAAATCTAAACAATGTGATCTATCATATTTAATATATAAATGGTATTCCCTTAGTATTATTAATTTCTAATCTATACTATTAGGTGAATGCATTAATGTTATATGCACAAATATGGCAACTTGTGATGAGTTGTAATTTTGTGAGTGAACTTACGTTTGTGGTTTGAATGTGTAATTTTTATCACAATCAACTATTGAAATAATATAAACAAGTGGGAATGTATCATTGCTTACCTTGATATGTTCATATAACCATCTAGCCTTTTGTGTGTGCCTAACATACTCATAAATAATTATCTCCATAAATTTGACAAAAAATTTAGAAACACGTATCTTTTTTGTAACAAGCTCACACCTTTTATATTTTTTTCCATATTTTATTTGATAAGTCACTCATTTATATTTGCTTAAACCAAATAATTTCTCTCAAATTCCACTTTTTCTCTCTTCATGGATACATTTTTTAATTTTGTCAATCCACCACAAATGTTGTAATTTCCATCTAAACATGATTTATTATAAAACAATTATCCATCTAGTATTTTACCAAAAATATTTAGAATAAATTTATTAGATGATGAAGGTATAAATTTAATGCCAAACACCTACAAAATCTTGTTAATATGAAAATTACAATGAATATGGTGAGAAACATCATATTGCATTGAAAATTTGACATGTTGCCTACAACAGCAAGTGGTACATGTGTGATTTATTTTTACATAATTTTTTTTGTCCATCTAAAAATATCTTTGAAAAATAGAAACCTATGGATGTTTTTAAAAATACATAGATAATAATTATTTTTTAGTCATATCCAAGAAATTTTTTAGATATAGTTCATGGTTATGATAACCAACTCTTCTTTTCACTACATCTCTTGCATTGGGCTAAACTCTTTTATTATCTTTCCAAAATTGAGTAACTCTTTGAGAGCATTCCCAGATCAAATTAGTATTAGGTTCATTAATTATTTCACATCTTTAAATTATTTAATTAATATTTTTCTACTTATACTAAGTGTTTGACTTGTTTTTGAAAGCATTCATTTTTTACCTCTTTGGGCATTTACTGCACAAGTTGTAAGTATACGTTGGGCAACATTGCAATCTTGGGTTCATGATTTTCGGCCTTGAGTATGATATGCATCATGTATATTTTAAATAATTTCATTATTTTCATAATCTATTTTATATGTCATTAATCCTAATGTGTACATTATAAGTCTCATATTAATCAATTTTATCAATGAAAAAAATAATTGACATCTTTGATTATCATAATCCAAATTATGAAATAAACTATCCCAATATTATTGAATGGTGATTAGACATTTTGTTATGCATTCATTTTAAAATATTTTTATCGACTTCAATTAACTAATTATCTTAAATTTATGCATAACTCTTGGAGGTGTTCTTAATAGTGGAAATTTTTGAGACAACATTTCAAAATAATTATTACTACCATTGTTTATAGGTGGGATGACATCTTACTCATTTTTTATTTATTCATTATATGTTTCCATGAAAGTTTTTAATTTTTAATTTCATTTTTATTTGTTTCAATCAAATTTTCTACTTCATGGGGGGTAAAACATCATACATAGACTCATCAGAAAACAAAATAAAAAACTTGGAACTTCAAATGTAAACTTCCAACATTATCTAATTCATTATTTCCAATTTCATTATTATTAGTTTCATTATGGTCAATTCCAACATCAATAAATTCATTATGATCAATTTCATCATCATTAAATTCATTATGGTCAATTTCATCATTATTTAATTCATTATTGTCAATTGGCTCATTATCTATGGCATTAGGTTCATCAAGATTAG
>JARHVA010005620.1:535000-545000 GCA_037957365.1 Torreya grandis | reverse complement strand
ACAATTAGGACAATGAGTAATGAAATTTGGGACAATTTAGGTAATGCATACCTAATTATTACTCTAAATGTTGTTAATTAGAGATAAACCAATTTGTTTAGGGTTTAACATATATGGTATAGGGTTTATAGTTTAAGGCTTGGGGCTTAAGACCTAAAAGGTGTATGGTTTAGGATATATAAGGTCTAATTAATTACAAAGATAATTGAGTAAAATTTGAATCACTTGGACCTATTTGTGACCATATAATGTGTTTTTGAGTTATCATTATACCCCATGTCATTTTGTAGATTGAGTGAAATAGTGAAATGGGGGAATCAATCATGTGATTTAGGCCAAACTGAGGACTGTGAACTTAATTCTTAGTCTAAATGATGGTAATTTGGGCTAAAATGATTGGTTTAGGGATTGAAGAGTTTATAATTATGGGTTAGAGTTTATGCATTATTAAATTTAAGGATTAGGGTTTAGGTTATAGGTTTTTAGGTATAGAAGGTATAATTGTGAAGGTAATTAGGGTAAATTTTATCTCCTTCAACCTAGGTTTATGAGTAAATAATGTGATTTTGGGCTCAATTAACCTCCACATCATCACAAATTGATCAAATTATTCATTTGTGGAATGAGTGATGTGATTTTGACCAAATTGATCCATGTGAACCTAATTCTTACTATATAAAGGATCTTAATTATGGTGAAATTGATTGGTTTAGGATTTTGGGTTTGTAATTTAAAGGGTTTATGGTTTAAGTCTTATAGATTAGGGTTCATAGTAAATGGTATAGGGTTTATGGTTTAAGGTATAGGATATAGGGTCTAATCACTAAGGTAATTGAATAAAATTTTAGCTACTTGAATCTATTTGTCATAATTATCTTCATGTTTGCAATTTTGATAAAAGTAGGTTCAAATAATACATACATGTTTTATGCATTATATAATCAATTGAGACATAAATTTGGTCTAGTGTCTCAATTTTGCCAAAATCATGCCCCTGATTACACAAATTGACTAATTAGATAAATTCATTATAGAATTGAACTTAATTTTATCCAAAATCATATCTTGTTCTTAAAGTGGTTCAAATTGGCCTCAAATGCCTCTTCAATTAAATAAATAAAATATTTGTTTAATTATATATGATATGACATTAGGGTTAATTTCGATCCAAATCACATCATATATACAGTTTAAGATAGGTTCATGTGGCTTATTTTGACCCTAATCAGGGTTAAGGGATTAAGGCATTAGTGCATAAGGTCTAAGGATTAGGGTTTAGGGCATTAAGTTAAAAGGCTTAAAATTTGTGTTTTAAGGTTTATGGATTATGGAATAGGGTATAAATTTTAGGTTTAAGGGTGTATATAAGGTCTACTTGGTCTATGCCATGTGAACCTAATTCTTACTACAAAGCATGATAATTAAGGCTAAATCAATTGGTAAATAGGGAAACTATGGTTTATAATTTATGGTATAATGTTTAGGGTTTATGGATTAGAGCTTAGGGTTTATGGTATATATGTTTTAGGTTGCACATAGGGTCCACTATTTCTTTGGGCTGGAATAACCCCACATCATCATAAATTGAACCACTTAGTCAATTTAGAAAATGAGTAATGTAATTTAGGGGAATTTAAGTAATGTATAACTAATTATTAATCTAAATTATGGTAATTAGTGGTAAAATAATTTATTTAGGGTTTAAAATATATGGTATGGGATTTATGGTTTAGGGATTGGGGTTTAAGACCTATAAGGTTTTGAGTATATATGGTTATATCATAAATATAATTGAGTATAATTTAAATCACTTGGACCTATTTATGGATATAAAATATGTTTTTGGGTTTTCATTACACCCCATGGCACCATTTAAATTAAGTTAATTAGCCAAATTGGGCAATCAATCATGTGATTTAGGTAAAAAACTAATCCTTGTGAACTTAATTCCTAGTCTAAATGATGTTAATTTGGGCTAAAATGATTGGTTCAGGTTTTAAAGTGTTTATATTTATGGTTTAGAGTTTAGGGATTAGTAAATTTAAGGATTAGGGATTAGAGTATATGTTTTAGGGTATATAAAGTATAATCATGAAGGTAATTGTTATAAATTTGAGCTCCTTCAACCTAGATCTGTGAGAAAAGAATGTGATTTTGGGCTCAATTAGCCCCTATATCATCACAAATTGAGCCAATTATTCAATTATGGTAAGGAATGATGCAATTTTTCCTAACTTAACCCTTGTGATCCTAATTCTTACTAGATAAAGGATGTTAATCAGGGCTAAATTGATTGGTTTAGGGTTTAAGGTCTAGATATTATAGGGTTTTGGGTTTGGGGATTTTGGATTTAGGTTTAAGGTAAATGGTATATGGTATATGGTTTAGGGTTGAAAATATAGGATATAGGGTAAAATCGCTAAGGTAATTGAAGAAAATTTAAGCTATTTGAATCTATTTACCAAAATTTCCTTCATGTTTGCATTTATGATAAAAGTGAGGTTAGTTAAGCCATTATATTGCATACATTATATAATTGGTTGAGCCATAAATTTTGTTTAAGGGATTAATTTTTCCAAAATCACACCCATAATTGTATACATTGACTAATTAGATTAATTCATGATAGAATCAAACATAATTTTACCCCAAATCATATCATACTCTTGAAGGGGTTAAAATTGGCCTCAAATGCCTCCCTAATTATATGAATTAAATCTTTGGTTAATTGTTTATGAAATGAAATTAGTGTTAATTTTTATCTAAATCACATCATATAAAATTAAAAATAGGTTCATGTGTGTCATTATCTTCCTAATTAGGGATAAGGGATTTGATATTAGGGTATTAATACATAGGGTCTAGGGATTAAAGATCGAGACATTAAGCCATAGGGTTTACAATTTATGTTTAGGGTTTAGGGATTACAAATTAGGGCATAGGGTTTAGTTTTAAGTGTGTATATAATGTGTAATATCTCTATGCATGTGAACCTAATTCTTACTACAAAGAATGTTAATTGAGTCTATACTGATTGGTAAATATGGAACTTATGGTTTATAATGTAGGGTATAGTGTTTAGGGTTTATGGTTTAGGGTGTACATAAGTTCCACTATGTTTTTGGGCCTAATTAGCTCCCACATCATCATAGATTGAGCCAATTAGTCAATTGGGTAAATGAGTAATGCATTTTTAGCCAAACTAAGTAATGTCTACATAATTATTACTCTAAATTATCTTATTTAGTGTTAAATCGATTGGTTTAGGTTTAAAGTATAGGGTATAGGTTTTATGGTTTAGGGATTGGGATTTAAGATTTATAAGGTTTAGGGTTTGGGGTACACATGGCCCAATCAAAACTATAATTAAGTAAAACTTGAATCATTTGGACCTATTTGTGACTATAGAATATGTTTTTGGGTTGTCATTATACCCCATGTCATTGTGTTTATTGAGTGAATTAGGTAAATAAGGAAATAAATCATGTGATTTAGGCCAAATTGATCCCTATAAACTTAATTCTTAGTCTAAATGATGTTAAATTAGGCTAAAATAATTTATATTAATGGTTTAGAGTTTAGGGATTAGGGATTAGGGTATAGGTTTTAGAGTATATACAGTATAATCATGGAGGTAATTGGAGTAAATTTGAGCTCCTTAAACCTATATTTGTGAGTAAATAATATGAGTTTGGGCTCAATTAATCTCCACATCATCACATATTGAGATAATTAGTCAATTGTGGTAATGAGTGATGCATTTTCCCAAATTGATCCTTGTAAACCTAATTCTTACATTATAAATAATGTTAATTGGGGATAAATTGATTGTTTTAGGGTTTAGGTTCAATAATGTAAAGGGTTTATGGTTTAAGGATTATGGCTTAGGGTTTAAGGTCAATGGTACAGGGTTTAAGGTATAGGATATAGGGTCCAATCTCTAATGAAATTAAACATAATTATAACCTGTTTAATCTATTTGTGATAATTTCCTTCATGTTTGAATTTATGATAAAAGTAGGGGTAGTCAAGACATACATGTTTCATACATTATATAATTGATTGAGACATAAATTTGGTTTAGGGGATTAATTTTGACCAAATCATGCCCCTAATTGCACAAATTGGCTAGTTGGATCAATTCATGACAAAATGGAACTCAATTTTACCCCTAGTCATATCTTGCTCTTGAATGGGTTTAAATTGGCCTCAAATGCCTCCTCGATTAAATGAAACAAATATTTGGTAAATTATATATGAGATGACATTGGGGCTAATTTCACTCCAAATCACATCATATATAATTTAAAATACACTAATGTGGGTCATTTTGACCCTAATTAGGGATTCACAAACATGATTGAAATATGTAGTTTTAAACCACTTTTCATATAATCATTTATTCAAACAGTATGTAGACCAAGACCTATAGACTAGGCTTTGTCAATCAAGGATAGGTACACCCAATAATGAAGCACTATACCTACTACAAATAGGTTGGTAAAAGAAAATTTATAGGTTCCTAAAAGATAACACCAATGAGCTTATGTAATATAAATTTTCATTATCTATGTCCATAGCAACACATTTTTATCTCATTAATATTATTTATGAGGGAAATTGATTCAACAAAATTACACAACCAAAATGGTAGAATTAATAAGAAATGCATTAACTAAACCCATTATTAGCTATCACTTATGTATTCCATCCACAACCCCATAAAATATGCATAATACAACTTTTTAACACCAAAATACATTTAACCTTATTTATTTATAAGCACACATAAGACTATTTATATATCCATACCTAGACCTATATCCTAGTAAAGACATAAATGATTTCCCTAATGTTGTATAAATTTGAGTATAAGAATATTTATTAAAATAAGGGAGACTTGTTTGAAATTTATGCCATTGGCTACAAAATAGATCCATTCTACCCAAACTTGTCTTCATGGTGCCTTGAACAAGTGACATTTGAAGAAGTGCCTAAAAGGTGAGTGCAATAGGGTATGTAATAGTGGAATCTATAAAAAGTGGATAGAATGGGAGAGGGAATTGAAACCAAAGAGGCTGGGCAAGTTTTAGATCCTTTTAGATAGGGTAAGTCTAATATTTGTAATAAATCACAAAAAAGGGATTGAAGCTCCCAATATATTTTTACAGATACAAAAAAAATGACATGAACATTTGTATATACCATAAAATATTGGTAAACCCCATGAAAATTGACCTTGTCTTAACCTTCAAGTGTAAATTTTGGAGGTCACAACAATAAATAATTATCTTTGTAGTTCCAAGGACATGCACCATTCCACAAGAGGAGCTAGTTGTGTTAAATACACTTCTGTATCCCCTAGTAAATGTTTATATTTAACATTGTCATTGCTCTCCTCAAATGTTTATATTATATATTTTAATTCACTTTTGAACAAATAAATTTTTTTATTATTAACCATAATAGGTAAAATAATAAAAAATTGGTAACTTTCACCAAACATTACAAAATAATTTCCATTTATACCCACCAACAAATTTTTATTAACAGTCACAAATGATCAACACATATTAATAATAATAGGACAAAATAATAGTACATAAAAAACATGTACTAATAAATCAGCATTAATAACTATCATCTACAAGGTTCATTTACTATTAACTATGAGTAATGTTCAAACATTAATATATTTTTCCTATCAACTTAGTTGTATTGAGTTCTTTTACTGCTGCCTGTGGGATTTGGACAAATATTAATAATTATTATATAAATTGTTACTCTAACTTTTATTTTAATTTTTTTGGGTTGGTTTTTTATGAATATTAATGCCATAACCATCAAACACATAGTGGTTTGGGGGTATAAATTTGTGATTTAATTGTATTTGTAATTTAGTGTTCAAATTTTAGATTGAAAAAGTAGTCTCATATTTGTATTTGGATTCCATTTTTATTATTAATATGTTTAATAATAAATATTTTAAAATAATGTTTGCAAGATGGTAAATTTTATTTAAATATTTAAATTTCATTTTATTATGAAAATGTTCTTGAGAAATTCAATTTGATCACGCATGTGGTATTTAAGAATAGGTATTCTTTAAGTGCAATTATCTATCTCCAGTAAGAAGACATTGAAACAAACTACATCAAGGAAAATGATCACTTTTGGGTTGACCCATTATAGCCTAGATAGTCCTAATTATTCTACTCTAAGTGAAATATATAATTTTTTAAGTTTTATCATCTATTAAATAATTTTAAAGAAACTATGTTGGAATAAATGTTTTCATAACATAATAGAGATTTGTACCATTGAAAAGGTGTAGAAACATTCAAATTCCAAAATTTAATGTGGGGGAGACTTGAAGACATTTTATTGTAAGGATTCCTTTAGCATTGCATTGTGAATCTCAAAAATAGATTGGAAGTCTTGGTTATTGATCATATACTTAACTTCTATCACAAAGTAGGGTGTCCAAAACCTACTTATTTTATCAAAAATATTAGCAATAGCGTGAATCCATTTTTAAGAGATGGAAAGATTTAAACCCTATATTTTTCAAATGTTAGGTTATTTTCATGGTTGATAATAAAAGACCAATATAAAGAGTCTCACATATAATATGGTGCATGTTGGTATATGATATTTATATTTTTTAATTTAATTTTTATATTTATTTATTCTTCACATTTACATAGATAACTTAATATATGTATTATATTAATAGATATAAAAAATGAGCATTTCTACTAATAAAATATGGTAATTGATTGTATCTTACATTTGAAGTTCCTTGTGATTAATAAACATGAATCCTTTATAGTTGTCTACAATATGGGTGTGATGTACTATTGGACCAAATTTAACAATTTTAGAGTACCTTAACTATTTTACTATAGTTACTTATTTTCTATATCATCTTGAGTATTTATTTTATGCCTTTTATGTAATTTCTTCCCTTGCATTTTATTGCATCCCTCATATTTATCCTAAAATTAACACGTTGGCAATTGCCTTCAATTTGCTTAAACATCCTTCTAGCGACCTCTTTATAAATACATATATATTGCATTCGCCCTTGTATGATTTTCTCATCCCCAAAACTTATGGAAATGGAAATGCCTTAATGATGACACCATTTATATTCAGACCTTCCATCAAAAAATGTTTTAAATTTTAATGGAGGTTTTAGGTTTTTGGAATAATCCTTTTATTTTTTTATTATGCCCTTTCTATTAGTTATTAACATTTATTTATATATTTTGCTTGTTAGATTTATCTATGTGATCATCTTCGAAAAATTTAAAATAATACTAAAACATTAGAAAATGTAAAATCAAATTTTACTTCTTTTAATTATATATATATATAGGGATTATCTATCGTTACAAGAGGTTTTTTTATAAAAATGTTCTTTACACATAATTATTAGAATTTTTTTTTTTAGTGTGTGAGATACAATATATACAAGTATCATATGATCATGGAATTTCAAATATTACATGGCTACTTCTAGTTCCACATTCTGGATGGAACATTATCACATTAATTGTATGCCTTGCATTAGCATAATTTTTATATAATATATAAATTATGGTGATATATTTCATTCTTTCCATTTTTTATATAAAAATAATTTAATTAATTATATAATATTTTTAACTATCATCTAAATTTTGTATGGTACATAGATATCTAAATTATATTGCTACATATTTCTTACTATGTGAATGTCTTGACTATTATCTTACATACCTTAGATCATTACTTTCATATTTATTTATTATTAATTTTTTCCATCACATCCATATATTAAATACTAATGTGTCTACACAATTCATTATTATACCTATCCCTTCAAAGGTCATTAACTATTGTGATACATATCACTCTTCTGCACTTTAGCTTGTTATTAATGGGAATTGGACTATTCACTATCACCTTGAGCCTATTATTATATATACATCATATCCTTAATTATCTTACATGTAATCATATTATTTATCCCTTTCATCATTGAGAATATTATTTATATCATTTTATATGTGGTCATAAATTTTCCTTTCATACATAAGCTAACATTTTATAGCTCATGGCTTATATGACTATATTTTATATATCGATCTCTTGTTTATTAGATCTCTTGTTTATTTTGGGGGAATCATATCTACGTATTGTCGATGAGACTCATTGATTTTATTTAATTAAATTGAGCTTCATCGGACCTATGCATTATGGTGGGAAGATGCACTTTTAATTATATTTTAATCTTATCACATCATGGATGCTATGCATGATTAGAAGTAGACAATATACATATTGAGACATTTATATTATCATTATTATGGTTGAATTAAACTCTATAACATGTGGCATTATACTTACATGTTTTTGACAAGTTTTTCATTTTCTATATCTTATATTGATTTACAATTTTCTCTCATTATTTTCTCCACGTCATATATGATATTTATTTCGCTTAGGTGAATTTTACCTACGTTCATTTTATATGAATCATTTGAAATTCATTTATGAAATACATATACCATTTTACATTTAGAGGCATTATAATCACATTATTTATAAGTTATCTAATAGTTCTATTTTATACTGATGAGAATAAACTATAGGTTTGACATTTTATATACAAAAATTCATTTTCATGTCATATAAGGCCAAATATCCACATAGTTTATCAATGATATTTATTAACATGTAACTTCTTAAAATACTCTCGCATCTTTATTTCTAATAATATTGCATTATTTATATATCAATACATGACATTATCCCACATAAATCTTTGCATGTGATTGATTTTCACAAATGATACATATTCATATATATTCTGCCATGTTATGGAAGATACTTGAGTTCAGGAATAACATCATTCTCTATCCATTGGATAAATTAACATATATTTTTCATCACTTCATCTAAGACTCATATAAGTACGGACACACCTATGAAATTTTGTGCGATGTTATATTTTATATAATGGTTTAACATGGAAATATTGCATGTCCTTTTCCCCTATTAGTCAGAGTGGGGAATGTAGTTATCCCTCAATTTCAATTTTATCCTCTCTATATTTGTATATTAAAATGGAGAAAAATGATGATAGTTTATGATAGTACATACATGTATTTATATAATTTGATAAATGTTTTTACTTGCATACTATAGTGATAAATTTTTACTTCTAAATCTTTATTTTAAAATGATGGATTTATTGTTAAAATAGGTTTAATCATTTCTATGTTTATTTATATATTTATTATTTGTCTTATCCATGGCATGTTACAACATTTATTTATTACATCTATCTTCGAGAATATTTTAAGATTTTTAAAAGATTTTTCATAATATATGAATGGAATCATGACATCCATTCACTTCATCTTTCATTTGTAAGTTAAATGCAAGTAAATGTGTAATAATATATTTTTCATACCTTGATCCACATATGAATTCATATCATTTATACACATCAAAGCAGTCACATAATATAGATACCTATTTTTGGTATAATAAGTATTATTGTATTAGTTTTATTTTCATTTTGTGCATATGGCCTATTGATTTCAATCAAGATATTTTTCAATTTTTTTGTATCTTTTTTTAATTTTCTTTCTTATTTTTATAATTATATGGTCTTTGTTTCTTTTGTTTTCTATTTTTTGTCCCCTTTTAAGTATAGTCCTATTTTTTTGTATTTCATTATGTTGTATTTTATTCTACTAATATGGATTTAGTGGCTAAGATAAAGCATCAAATTTTGGTTATATATATTTTAAAAACTACAATTCCCTCCTCAACCCTTTTCTGGGACCTTACACCCTTCTTCATGTCCTTTTTATATTTGGATCTAAATTATGTTATTTATTTTTATTTTATTGGTTCTTCTTATGCAAAAATAGGTTTCTAGTTCCAAATGATAAGGTCCATAACCTTTTTAAATACATCTTATAAGATTATTTCAAAGGTTTTA
>JARHVA010005620.1:515000-527500 GCA_037957365.1 Torreya grandis | reverse complement strand
AAATGCATTCTAACATAAATAATTATCTTTGTGTGTGTAGGGTTTCGACAGCGCTCTGTCAACCAGCGATGTCTCCATCTACACCACACTCTCTGATGATGCTCTCCCTCCAGTGTGCTCAAGGTAAGAATTCACTTACATCCACCTCACAACACATAGGTAGTTAGGCTATATCACATGATAATTATAATCAACAATACGTAATTATAACAATTCATTAATATGGTTAAAAATGAAAGTGAATACATACACTAGCTCATGTCAAATAATCATGAATTATCATCTAATTAAGAAGCATAAAAATATCTTAAAATAGCATAATCTCAAGTTTAATTAAAAAATATAGTTAATATCATGTGTATCTACCATATCCATCTATAAATAGTCAAATAATTAGCTTAGCAAGGAATTGTGATGTAACACACCTCAAGCACAACATATTAATGACCTCAATATGTATATGAGTCTTTTCTTACTACTGTGGAGGAATAAATGGTTTTGCATAATAATAACATTATTAATCTAGAAATCTAATGGAACTAAGATAATGGTAGTCAAAGTCTTCAAATGGTAACACAATTCACTTATATTTTTAATCTACATCTATATAATTTCACCCCTCAACATTTAATTTGAGTATAGATATTTCAATGAGAATAAATAGGCATAAAAATTCAAGAATGACGTTAGTAAATATAAAATAAAAGTAATTTTATCCTCTCAATTAAATATTTAATAAGAGTTTTATTAAATTAAAATTAAACCTTTGAAATTAAAATATTCTTTATATAGAAAACTAAATCCACATTCATGGCTTCTTCATTAACGTGATTTAATAAAAATGACATTATTATTGACCATTAATGAATTTTTATTCCTTATAAGACCAAATAAAAAATACTTATTTACATGCACTTGCATTAGACTACAAAGGAATAAAAGAATTATTCATGAGCTCTTCCTCATGAGTTATTCAACATGGTTGACATGCTTGATTATCTATGAAGGTGCCATCCAATTTGAATCCTAATGTGGACCCACAAAGTATATTGATATGCTTATGAATGCTACCATGGGGATCCCAATCCTTGTGAGGCAAGGTGGGCAATGAATAGTAATTTATCATTTTACCCACTTCTCCAAAGTGCCTCCAAATTATGTATCACATTTGACCTATCATCACATCAGAGACATAGAATGTACTATTCTTCTTCTTTGTCAAATCCTCGTCTATGATCCACCATAGTTGAAATGATATCTCTTGTTCTGCCAGCTTATCTAGAATGTACTTGGGAAGATATAAGTGGTTAAATTTGGTTCCAAAAACCATAATCACTATGTAATCTATGTATAACCAATGGTCACCTCATTGTTCCAATGAGTCTACAATTGACTTGCATACCTTGGGTAATGGGGATTCATGAATTTATTGCTAAACATGTTGGTACACATGCTCTATGATATGAGTGATGTTCTAGACAAATACATATATGTGCATGAATGAATAATAATCATAAATGAAATTTTTAATGTAGTCCAGATCTGGATCTCACAGTGACCCATAGTGCACATATATCATTCCCATCATAACATCCAAACGGTATGACATCATATAGAAGTGGCCACCAATAGGATGCTTATCTTTATGTAAAACCTATTCTTATCCTAACATTTATTATCTCCCAAAAGTTGAAGGTAAGGTTTGAAGTCATCATCACATCCAATAATGAAGCCCATTCTAGGTGAAAAAATGGATGTTATGGAAACCATACAGTTTATTTAGGAGGTCCATCCCATTTTGAAGCCCCATCCTAAACTTGATGATAGGTATAGAGTCCTTATCCTTTAGGATAATAATATCCCTGGGGAGAAGCCACTTTCTCAATGTATTTTTACCTAAATTATTTTCTTTGCACCCTACCACCCTATGCAAATCGTAAGTGGCATCTACAATTGGCAAAGATAAATACCTTTAGAATACATCTCTTAAGATACAAGCGACAATCATCTCATGTTACATATGGTGAAATTAATTTTCCCTCATTATTTTTCTAGTGAATAAGATATGCTATAGTAGGTATATAAATGATATCACTTCAGGCTTGGCCACAAGGAAATGCAGTCCTTATCATTTGAGCATAAGTATATTTACCACTAATTTTTTTTTGCTAGTGTTATGATTTCCTCCTGAGTGTGAGTGTCTACTAAATCAATGGTATCCCATATAGTTAAATAATTAATGTATTGATCATTAAAAATGGTGGAGTTGAAAATAGTATCCATGTATTCAGTAGAACCCTTGATTCAGAATAGCAATGGTGGCAAAAATCCTCTAAATGTTCTAGATGAAGAGGTTGTGGTTAATTGAATAGTGTTGGATTTTAGACTTTGATAGCTTGAATTTAATGGATTCACTTTTATGATTCACACACACGTTGCTAGGTCTTATTTGAAAAGTAAGAATTTAGCTCAAAGTTCATTTGTGATGAATGAGTATGACAATGATCTCAAGTGATTGATATAGTTTTAGTATTTAACTCCAATTTGTGCACCATTAATGTTTAACATCTATGAAATCTCTTTACTTATGCAAATGGAATTTTAACAATTTATTTGGTGGGTATACCACATCATTATTTTTGGTGGGTATTCCACTTTATGTCTTCTTTTGATTTATTGGTTGTTCTAAATAGGCTTTCAATAGTCAGGGATGTGGTTTTATGTTAGGACTGAAATGATCAATAGTCATGAATTAGGGATTCTAAACACAAAGTCCAAACAACAATCCTGATGGTCAAACTCATCCTCTAGGAAATACACATTGATAACCTTCCATACACTTTATCTGAGCAAAATACTGATGATCAAACTCATCTGTATAAAATTTATGGTCATAAGTACTGACAATAAGTAGAGATTTTTTTTTAACAAAGAGAAAAATATTGAATATCTAATTGCCAAAAACCAATTTTTAATTAAATATTATGACATAATTTCCTAAATGTAAATATTTAACATAAAATCCAAGAAAAAATAGTAGTGGGGAAAAAAATCTCCAAGTAAATGTAGAACATAAAAGTCAAAGACCAAATTTCTAAGGAACAAGAAACTGCAAATAGAAATTGCATGCAAAAAATACAAAAACTAAATACATAATCTATAACATGTCAAAGAACCAATTTCAGAACACTTCTACCGAGGACCAATTTGAAATAAATGAAAAATATCAAACAATTTCACCTAATATAAATATCCACATACTTGATCTAAAGACCAAATAGTGAAGGCAAAAATACAAGTTTTTTTAAAATCCAAAACTGTGAACAAAATTCTAGAATGCTTTGGCCAAATACCAAATTTTGAAGACCGAAATGTGTATGTCCCATGAAAAATTTGTGTAGATGTAAAAATTCAAAAAGAGATTAATAAGTTAGGCCAAAATGCAAAAAACATTCACTTGTATTTCCCAAATTGCTAAATTTAGATGTAATATGTAATAGTTCTTATAGTTAAAAGACCTCAAAATTTTCAAGAAGCATATGTGTGTGTGTGTGTGTGTGTGTGTGTGTGGTTCCAAGAAGCAAAATCAAATGCAATTTTTGTTATTTTGCTTCTTGGAACAACATACATACATACATACATGTGTGTGTGTGTGTGTGTGTGTGTGTGTGTGTGTGTGTGTGTGTGTGTGTGTGTGTGTGTGTGTGTGTGTGTGTGTGTTGTTCCAAGAAGCAAAATAATAAAAATTGCATTTTATCTAGCTCAATATGTGAAAGTCAAAGATATGTTATTTTTTAGACCTAATGATTTCTACAAGAGTGGACTACACATTATGGGTTGCTAGAACTAAAAGCAATATTGAGATACCACAAAGAAATGGAGATATAAAATGAAAGGTCAATGTAGCTTGGTTCATCCCAGTTCATGCAGGGGAAAAAGAATACAAAAGAAGCACAAATTTATTTAGAAAAAAATGAAAGCCAAACCCAACTAACACATATTTAACATCTATACTCATAGATAGTATCATCTACACTTGGAAACCAAATAAAAATTGGAGAGGTCATACAATTATTCTCACTAATTTTTTGAAAGGCATTGTAACAGACTATTTAAATGCATCATCCCACTAGGTACTATTAAAAATATTGATAAAAATATTGATAATTTTGAAATGATGTTTCCTTAATTTTGGAATGAGAAATATTTTTTAAAAAAAAATCAAAATTTAGTCCATTTTTTGAGACTGTATAATTTTTTATTACTTTAATTATTTATATTTATTTCTAGTGGCACTTTGCATTTTAGTTCTTGAGAAATACACTTTAGCATTTGAGTTTTATATTTTCTATTACAACAATTCAATATTTCAATAAATGTGCATCTATTTAATAGCATTCGATTGTTGGAATGTCCACTTTGCATTTTTATTATTGAAAATGTTCTTCAGCTTTTGTGTATTCCAAATAACCAAATCACATTTTGTGAATCACAAAGCCCTCTTCAAATTTTTATTTTTTAAAATTAAAGCTCACATTTTGAATCCTTCAAAATGGTCTTCGACAAATGGTCTTCATAATTTTCACATCAAAATTTATAATTTAGCTTTTATGCATTAAAAAATACACTTTTTCATTCTCATTTTTGGGAAAAGGTCTTTCGAGTTTACACCTCAAAATTTACCACTTGCACATCAAGATTTGTTCTTAGGCATTTACATATCAACAAATGGTATTTAGTTTTTTTAGTTTTTCAAATTATACATTGTACAAACACCCAATATTGTGCCATATGGCACAATCTTGGTGATTCAGTTGTACAAAAGGATGACCAATCCAAATAAAAGTCCTAAATAATGATTGTACCTAAGATTTAAACATGCATCAGAATCTCAGTAACTCGACTATGTGGGAAATTATATTAATAATTTAATAATAGAAAACCCATGATTGACATGTCGCATGTACATAAATACAAGATAAACTTTTATGGTTGTGAGGATGTCACCTAAATTAGATTAAATAGATAGTTCATGATCTAATCAAATGTTGACACATGACATCCCATCATTTGAGATGTTTTAAATCACATATCTCCTGGGCACCTGATTGAAGTATGAATTATTTTTCCTTAAGAAATAAACTACCAAGTCTTATTATCTATAAATGCATGCTCTATGAACAAGTTTGAATGACTGCATAAATTCTAATTATTTTTCACATTTAGATAGATAAGATTTATTTGTAATAAGTTTGACTAATTTTTAATTATTTAGGATTATTTTAAATAATTCGTACTTATTGGAAATTTATCATATAGATGTGATTTATTTGTAATAAGTCCAAGTAATTATTGATGAAGTCCAATCAGATTATGGTAGTTTTCAAATATTAATTATTTATGCTCATTTTAAATACTTTAGACTTATTAAAAATACATTATATAGATGTGATTTATTTGTAATAAATCCAACTTAATCTTGATATAATCAAATTTAATCTTGATATAGTATAATTTATTTCTAATAGTTTTCAAAAATTTGGACTGTTGATAAGTCCATATGATCTAAAATAGTCATTTTTTGATATTTTACTAGCAAACTTCACTTTATTTTCATCTTCTACTCCTTCATATTCAACATACATGTCCATGGCATTTATCTAGTCAACCCAATTATCTACATTCAATATACCTTCATGCATAGGTACTTCTATCTTGGGTTTGGAGCTAACTCTTGTGACTACCCTGATAAGTCTCTCTTCTACCTTTTCTTCTCTTTATTATTCTTATTCTATCTCTTATTTTTGAGTCATTTCATCTTATCTATCAGTAAAATTTCCTATTTCAATTTACCTTCTCTACGTAAGCTCTATTGGATAAAAATGAAACTATGTGGATTAATAAAATCTTGGAGGATCTTCAGTTTCAGTCATCAAAGTCTACTCTAATATTTGTGACAACTAGAGTGTTCTAAAGATGTTGACGAATCCATTAATCAGTGCTAGGATCAAACACATTGAGGTTTACCATAATTATTTATAACATTGGTTACAAATGAAGACATCAGTCTCTTTTATTCTCCCATTATAGATAAACTAACTAATATAATACCAAACTTCTTGGTTGATACAAGTTCATAAAATTCAGAGACAAACTTGGTCTTGTTTCTAGTTTAGTCATTAATTGAGTGTGTTATAATGTGATTTTAAACACCTTAGGTTTATGACTAAGGTATATTACCTATGCATTGGTTATAGGTTTTAAAACCACTTGGGTAAATAGGTTAGTTGATTTCATGGGCCTAGCTATTACTCACTATCTGATGATTGTTGTTCCACCTACCTCCTAAATTCTCAAATGGTTCTTTTGTGCCTATTTAATAGTTTCCTCATGTATTGTTCAATATGTTGGTTAATTTATTTCTTCATCTCTATTTTTGAATCAATTTTTTCATTCATCTCCTTCACAAATCTGAGTTTGATAGTAGCTACTCCTTAGATCCAGATTAATAAAATATTTTTCTCCTTTAATAACATCCATAATATCATCTAAATAAGGTATATAAAATTTTTATTTGATGTCAATTTTATTGATTTCTCTACTATCCACACACATCCTCCATCCCCCATCTTTATTTAGAGTTAGCACTGTTGATGTTGCACAATGACTCATGATAAAATAGGTTTTTTTGTAATATTCTTCTTAGTGTATTGAAAGATTTAAGTTTCTTCTTTTGTCCATACAAATTATTTTCCTCTTATGCAATCTATTATTGTTGAAACAAAACTATTACAAATTTTAGTGAAATTTTTGTAAAAATATGCTAAAGCATGGAAAATTATTACCTCTATGATGCCCTTTGTAATAGGCCACATAAATATTATTTTAGAATTTTCCTCATCCATTCTAACACCATCAAATTGAAATAAAAACACCAAAAATACAAAAATATTCAACATAAACATGCACTTATTCATATTTTCATGGAGCTTCTCCTTTCTTAATAATTCTAATATCATTTTTATATTCCTTAAATTCTCTTCTTTACTCTCAATCAATATCAAAATATCATCAAAATAAACCACTAAAAATATACAATTGTAATCATGTAGTACCATTTTCGTCACCATCATAAATGTTATGGGTATATTAGGTAATATGAAGGTCATTATCATTCACTCATATAATCCATCCCTAGTCTTGAATTTTATTTTCCATTCATCTCCTTCACAAAACTTAATCTAATAGTAACCACTCCCTAGATCAATCCTCAGAGGAAAATGTATTATGTGTATTTATATAATTAAATAATAACACCACAAAGAGGATTTTTCAATGTTGTAAAATCATAGGAGATAAAATCCTATGAAAAATATTAATTTGATTAATTTACACCCTAAGTATTCTATATTCCAACATGTAGTCAAGGGACAAAAGTATGAAAAATAGAGATTATCTCCTTTAGAAATGTCACAAGAACAAAAAATTGGGAATGTCCAATAGGATAAATATATTGATATTGCATCAAAAATTTAAATGGTTTATGAAGCATCCTATGTTCTACAAAACATTAAAAATTAAGCTACATTAGAATATGATACTACCACTATGTGTGTGTGTGTGTGTGTGTGTGTGTGTGTGTGTGTGTGTGTGTGTGTGTGTGTGTGTGTGTGTGTGTGTGTGTGTGTGTGTGTGTGTGTGTGTGTGTGTGTGTGTGTGTGTGTGTGTGTGATGAGACATGATGGAGTATTATCTAACTTGATTAATGTTATCAAAATATTAATTACTCTATAAAATGAAAAAATGTCATATAATGTTACAATATTTATACATAACAGATTAGAGTGTAGTTGGAAGGGTTATCAATATACTAACAAGTAAGTATGGTACATGAAAACTAGGAAGCCTCATGATGTTTACTCTAGTATGGATATTAAGCTGGCAAGGTATGAGGCACTAAATGTTGTGTTCAAATTTGGGAGTACAATCAGTAAAATCTATTGAACTACATGGGAGGATATTATATGACCAATAATAAACTATATCCAATAATTTTAAGCTTAAACACTATGGTAGGGTAGAACATATTGGTAATCTCAAATATGTAGAGATCAAGGTTGCAGACCTTAACTTATGAGGATATTTTTGAAGTAACAAATACATAGAGTGATGAAATGAACTACCCTATGTTGATTGCAGAAAAGTGGTCTTATGATGTTTAGATGACTATAAAGATAATGTGCAGTCTACTAGAAGCACACTAACAAGATACAATTATAATTATTCCCCTTAAAAAAATGATAGCACACTCTATATTATACATAAGGAGCATGATTCAACTTATATTTATGAATGTAACATCTATTTTAAGGTGGGAATAAAACACAAGTAAAACATGTTGTGATATTTAGGGTGCTAATGTTTTTACCTAAAACAAGAGCATAAACAACAATCATAGTTAACAAAACAAAATATATATAGGCCTATAATAACAAAGTCACCATCTTTGCATTTCAAAATAGAAGACTAAAATTAACCATTGGTATAATTACCAAAAATGTATAAGGTAGATTTATTTTAAAATGTAGGTGTGACATATATGGACTATATTGAACACACAATAGAAGATCTTTTACCTTGGGAAGTAACATGCTATATTATTGGTGATTCTAATACCCACATGTTGAACTAGGTGAGAGGATATCATGAAGTGAGTATGATGTGAATGGTTTTCACCATTGAAGTCCAACTACCTCAGTATTTTAAAATTAAATATTAAAATAATTCATTGTTTGATTGGAGCATCATGTTCCCAACATAGATAAGAGAGTGAGTGCACTAAACTATGAATTGAAGGTAATTTTTATGACTTGATGGGCATTTCATAGAAAAAATAGCTAAAATTGGATGATTCTTGATAACTATTACACACTTGATTACAAATACTACCTACCACCAAGGAACAATGGCCCCTTTCCTAGGAAGGACAATTCCTAAAAATGCATGTTCATAAGTGTGTAATGTATAGTTTGTGAAGGGTTTTGAACCAAAATACTATGTGCACATATTCAATTATACTCTAGCAGTGCTTCCAATAACTTGGTACATTCACTATGAATATAGGCAAGAGATGAATAATTAGCCTCATATATAACAAGATTTATTTATAATTTTTTTTATTGAGGATGAGAATCCTCTTATGCATAAATCTATGAGGAAGCTAAAAATAGTTTTATGTTATGGGCAAGAAGAATATTTAAGTAATGTGATAGACTCATCTTCTTAGTAATAATTAACTAAATATTTGAATGAAGTTATCCAAAATTTCAAGGCAAACAAAAAAGGAACAAATTTTTTATTAAACCAAAAAATAGTATCATGAATTATATCAAAATGATAGAGTCTAGTGATAGTGATGAGTAAATGGATTTTAAAGGATGTTTTGAACCTAAGAGAGATGTGGATCCACCTAAAACCAACATTGTAGAACAATGTAAGGATGCAAAGATAAGAAATCTAAATATTTAGGAACATGAAGGCTAGATGGATCTATGAGACTCAATTCTAAGTGTATCTAACAAAATCTATCAAGAGCCACTAAATTAATTTGTTCAAAACATTAACACAATGTCTAAACTCAAGCTTGTCAGTCTAGGAGACTACTAGATACATAATGAGGTCTCAGAATCATCTCTATTGTTAAAATATTATTAGGAAATGTTCTCAACAAAGTTTGATAACTAAAGGGTGTAGATCCTTTATTATAAGAAATTCACATTAATTTAAAATAGTGTGGAATGTCCATGAAGAAGTGTCCATACAGTCTAAATCCCAACGTGTAGTTGAAGGTAAAAGTCATACTAGTGTAGATGCGTGATGTAGACACTATTTATTTAGTGGAAAAGGTAGTTCAGGTTAGCCTAATGGTGGTTCATCCTAAAAATTATGTGAAATCGTAAGTTTATGGAGATTATTGTATACTGAATGACACCAACATAAATGACTCATTCCCAATTCCATATATAGATAATGTTTTAGAATGACTCATAAGTCATGATGTGTATTATTTTATAAATAGGCTCAAGGGTTATCATCAAATTCTAATCATAGTAGAGGATCATACTAAAATTACATTCATAATATAAAGGGTATTATTTGCATACAAACTAATGTCATTTTCAATGAGGAATAATCCATTAGTGCTCTCCAGGTTTGTGATCACTACTTTGAAATATTTTATCCATGATTTTATTTAAGTCTACCCAGATGATGAGAAGTGTTTTCCTTGTTCAAAGAGAACTTGCCTATGTTGTGACTTATGTTGGAATGATTTTGACATCTACACATTGTAATGAACATGAATAAGTGGTTTCTTTTCACAAATTTTGGTGTCTTATTGGGGCACATAGTATTCAGTGATGGGATTTTGGTGGACCAATACAAAATTAATGTAAATATTAACATGCCACCTCCTATAGTTTGAAATAGTTGAAATCTTGTTTAGGTCATAAAATATACTACATAAAATTAATTAAAGGATACACATATATATCCTCTCCTATGTAAAGAATAGTACATAAAGATACTTGCTCTGAATCGACCAAAAAGTGCAAAGCATTGTTTGTATATCTCAATTAGAGACTAGTAAAAACACCCATTTTGGTGTTTCCTAACAGGATAAAACATTTTCAAGTTCATGTGGATGCTTCAATAAATTTGGTAGGAGGGGTTATCACACAGACAAAATATGAATGATTAGGTCATCCTATTGTATTTACATGTCATAAAATTTCATTTACACAAAATAATTATATGGATATTTAAAGGGAAGATGTGTAAATGGTTTTCACACTAAAAAAATTTAGGCACTACCTTCTAGCAATGCCATTATAATTCATCATGGATCACATGATCTGAGATACCTAGTAAATAAGCCCATGTTGGGAGGCATAATATCTTGATGGTTGGTGTTATTTTAATATTTATAGTTTAGAATAAATGTGAATCCAAGGATGGAGAATGTAAGACCTAACCACTTAAGTTGGATACACAATGGAGAATAACCAAAGGAACTTCAAGATGACTCACGAAATGTACATATTTTTTGAGGCTCCATAATTCATGAAAAATTGAAAGACAAAATTTTTATTGGAGTAAGAGATATTTTCTATGCACTATATAGAAAGGGACAAAAATAGTTGATCACATGAGTTATTCCCTTCATGTTTGTCAATGGATTTTTATATAAAATGGATAAGGATAGAGTCATACCCAAATTAATTTGTTAACATGAATGACCATAACTTATTGAAGAAACACATAAATGAATTATAGGCAGACACTTTGCAATGTAATCCATAGCAAGCAAGATTATAAAAAGTGGTCTATAGTGGCCTAACTTATTTTAGGATGCATACTAGGTAGCTAAACACTGGGATGTTAACCTAAAAATGGGAAAAATAAATTAGATAGATGAGATACCACTAAATCCCATTCTTGTTGATTAACCATTTGAATAGTGGGGTATGGATTTTGTTTGTCTAATTAATCCACCTAGAAAACATAGTAGTCCATGATACATTATCATTATGACAAACTATTTTACTAAATGAATTGAATCTAGTCTACCACCAAGCTGTAGTGTTAATGATGCAACTAAGTTTAACTTTGAAAATATTATTACCTAATTTAGGTGTCTAATAAATATTATCAATAACATAGGGACATATTTCTATTATAAGACTATAAATACTCTAACAGATGATTTTAACATCTCACAAAACAAAATCATAATGTATCACACACAAGCAAATGGACAAGTAGAAGCATCGAAAAAGTCATTACATATATGCTTATAAAGATATTTAATGTCCAAATAAATGATTGGGAGGATCAAATTCCTACAATTTAATGGGTGTATAAAAAAAATTACAAATGTACGACAACATTCACCCTATTTTATTCTGTGTATGGACTTGAAATATTAATTCCCATTTAATACATAATGTTTAATCTCTGAATTATAACTATTATATGAATAGGATATCAATAATCTATATAGGAAAGATTTAAGAATATAACCTATATGGAAGAAAATATATTTATAGAAAAATTGAAATAAGATATCAATAAACAAAGTGATAAAGCATGGTATTATCAAAACTTACAAATGAAATAATTTAAACCAAAATAGGCAGAGTTATTATATGGTACCAAATTTAGAGCATTTATAGGCAAGCTACATATTATATGGAAATAACCCTATGTTATTCATGAACTATCATAGCTAAAAAATATTATGTTGAAGGATATAAAGGGAACCATTCTTCTAAGGTGGGAAATTAGCTACAACCTTACGCCTTACATCCAGTAAAAAATAATGCAACTTGGGGCTTTTCCTTGACCCTTGTAATTAGATTAAAAATACAACATAAATGTTTCTTTGGACCTATCTAATCATAGGTCATAAAATAACATGATCTTGTTACACCCTTATATCT
>JARHVA010005620.1:497500-510000 GCA_037957365.1 Torreya grandis | reverse complement strand
CTGATAATGGTAGCGATTATGTTAGTAAATCTTTTGAACAATTCTACATATCACATAGGATGGAATTCATTGACAATGGTAGCGATTATGTTAGTAAATGTGTTAAACAATTCTACATATCATAGGGGATGGAATTTCAATGTACAATTTCAAATATTCCTCAAAAAATTGTTTTTTCAGAGTGTAAAACAAATTACTTAAATTAAATGGACAACTATATGCTACACTCTAAGTCTCTTGCACCTCAATATTGGTCCAAGGCCATCAAATGTGTTTGTTATATCTAAAACTAAGTTATTCATAAAGCTTTGAATGGATTAACTTTTTTGGAAGATTAGAGATGTTAGAAACACATAGTGAAGGACTTTCGAGTGTTTCTATCTCCTTTTATGGCCCATATGGGAGAAGCATAAGGTAATGCAACCCCATAGTCAAACTTGCATCTTTATTATATGTCTTGATGGTGTTAAGGGATAAAATATTATCCACCACACCACTCATGAGTTATTCATTAAGAGGACTGTTCACTTTCAATATGGTCCTCCAAACTCTACACATGACACTCATGCCATTTAGATGTCCTAAGATTTTATTATAGTTATAATTATTCAAATCTACATATGTAGCTTCTTAATGATATAGATTCATCTTCTAGTTTTGATGATGAGATTAGTGATGAGGACTCAACTCCTCCTTCTATTATAAGATCTTAACATTATGAAGAATCTCCTCTTTATTCTATGATCACTAGATAGACAATGTAAAGTGTTGATGATTAGGTTGGAGATTCATCAAACACCAGGTAAACACATTCACCATTCCAAGCTGACCCATATGACTTCGTTGCATCTACTTTTGATCTTTAATCATTTCATAAGGCATCAGGCACCCCTAGCTATGATACTGCTATAGAAGAGGAGTATGGTTCCTTAATGAGGAATAACACTTGTGACTTAGTCCCATTTCCAAAGGGAACAAATCTCGTTTGATGTAGGTGGATGTACCAATTTTTTTTTGTAATAGATGGGTTTGTAGACAACTTCAAAGCATGTTTCAAATCAATTTTTTTTATCAGGTACCTATAATTGACTATACCAAGACATTTGCACTAATTGCCAAAATGAACTCAATCCAATTCACTCTCACCATTTCCAAAATACATCACTGGGATGATCATCAAATGCATGTGAAGAGTGCCATTCTCTGTGGTGACCTCAAAGATAAAATATACATGGAACAACCACAAATATTTGTGGAAATTTCCTTCTTAGTTTAAAAACTTTAGAAATATATATATGGCCTCAAATAAGATCCTTGATCTTGATATGTAAGAATAAAATCCTTTCTTATTTTAGTTAGGTTTAGCATTTTCCATTATGATCTGAATGTCTACATTTTTTGATCATATGATTCACTATTAATTTTTATTCTCTATATGAATGACTTATTGATCACAGGGAGTTATTCATCTAGATTGATCCTATCCAGACTAATCCTCAATTGTTGACTACTTAGAAAATGATGGAGAAATCTTATATAGATTGTCATCCACTAAGTATTTTCACATTTTTTGAAATTTATATATACTCCATTGCATGCAAACCTTTAATTTTATTCCTTTAAATTTGGATAAATGGAATGCATGACAACACATTATGAAATTGTCTCTCTTATTGTAGTTAAAATTTTCCTTATTCATTTTTTAATATTTATTGAAATAATTTTTGTTATATCAATATAATAAATATTTAAATTTATTCATGAAAAATACTATACAAGAGTACACCACAATGTTCCAAAGTAAATAACACCCAAGAACTTAAGGAATAAGGAGAAGGGATATTTTTGGTGCATGTAATCTTTATGTTGTATCACACCTTTTGACAAAGATTGTGTGC
Source organism: Torreya grandis (assembly GCA_037957365.1). NCBI lineage: Eukaryota > Viridiplantae > Streptophyta > Pinopsida > Cupressales > Taxaceae > Torreya > Torreya grandis. Next base: position 508,102 of record JARHVA010005620.1, on the reverse strand, counting down.
ATGTCTCCACCATATTGTTTCTTTCTCACGAACAATTTATGTCCATAATTTGGAAAGTGGAAGTATTTTTTATTTGAAATTTTATAAGATAATGTTGTCACATCATATAAAGAAGAAATTAAGACTTATGGAAATGTTACAATGGACCACATTAATAATACATTAATTAACCAAATAATAACTAAATTATTTGATATCAATACTCTCTACTAAATGTAAATATCTATGGTTGTGAGTACCTTAAAACCTTTTTTCAATGATTGAGAGGTAAATTTTGTACTATTTCTATGCAAAACATCTTTTATGTCAAAACATTGTAACTTTTAAAAAAATTATTAGACTTAAATAAATTTAGTCTTAAACATAAATTAATAAAATATATTTTACACTTCTCATTTATTCATTCATGATAAATATTGAATGAGTATAGTGATAAAATATTAATAAATCACATATAAATTTTTAATACACAATATCCAAGAATATATCTAACTGTATCAATTTATTTGTTGGACATTGTCACCAAAGACTCTCCACCAAAATTCAAGGATCCCATTTTTATAATAAAAATTCAAAATTCAAAATATAATAAATATTTTAATTTAACAAAGATGACACCCCAAAAAATCATTGCCGGCCCCAGCTTGGGTGGTGTGATATATGGACGAGGGAAACTTATTAGAAAACTTTTAAAATACCAACAAGTTTAGAGATTTGCAACTTCCTTTAGCTTAGCACAATATCAATTGTTCTAACTATTATATAATTATTATAATAATATATCTTAGATTTTAATATTATATAATTATAACATGGTATAGTTAATTTATATTATATTATATTAGATAATATAATATAATATCTATATATATATATATATATATATATATATATATATATATATATATATATATATATATATATATATATATATTATAATTTGAGATACATACATATATATATATATAAGAGTTGTTTAAGGCACATTATTATTATTGTTCATAATCGTCATTTCAGTCATTTCATATTTTTTAGTGTTTTTATATTTTTCATGGTCTTGTACTTCCTTACCATTTTGTCATTGCACAAACTCCCCATGAAACAAAACATTTTTTCTCAACATAGTTGATTGTCATGCAGTAGGAAGGGACACACTGTCTCAATTACCACCATCCACTCCACCAAAAATATCATATTATTATTAACTAATAATTGATGCACAAAAAATACAATGAAATTAAAGATCATAATTTTTTTTTTAAAAAACAACTTATAATTAACCAAATCCTACATAACCAAATCAACAAATTACATCTCTTATAAAATAACTTACAACATTAAATAATTACTAATTATTATAATTACTAATCCTTACCAAAACAAAATTATAAGAATCCGATTTTAATTAACATTTTTTTTTTCATCCAATAAAAAAATTGAAATAAATATTATGATAATAATTACAATATTTGACATATAATTTGACATAAATATATTAGAATATTTACGAATATTTCCTCTACCCTACTTATTATGGAGAACATATAATAATTTAAAAGGATGTTAGAAATGATAGCTCTGAATAAAGTGTCGTTAGGGATATGCTTATTTTCTACCTTTATGCTGCTATGTGGGGCCTAAGACTTATTGTGGACAAATGCTGTTACGTCAAACTACTTCAGCACCATAAAAGACAGTAAGAAATCTACCAACACCAGGATACTATTACTTTTGATGTTTATAAAATTGAAAAGAAACCTTTACCGAAATAACTTTGACCTTTCATTTTGGCAGCCCTTCGTTCGAATGAAATTTTTAAAAGCTCTTTTTTTATATGGTTAATGTACAATTTTGGAGAAACTAATTGCTATGATACTCATCATCATTCTGTTAATAATATTTATTTTGTCTAAATTGATGTTCATATGAAATATTATATAAACATCATAGTGATAATTGATATATTTATTAAAAAAAACATTAAAAATATTAAATTTATATTATGTGTAATATATTTTCACAATTTATTATATTTAAATTATTAAAATGTGTTTTTATGTATTTATAAAACTTGTTCAAAAGAAAAATTATTAATTAAGTTTAAATTGCACAGATAAATTAAGCAATGTTATGTTTAGACAATGTTATGTTTATATTTTCGAGTTTAAATTGTTAAAGCATTTATTATTGCATTAAGTTTACATTGCATTTTACATGTAAAATATTGTACAAACAATTTTCAATATGTATAGTAAGGACTAGCCACTACATGACTCTTGTTGACAAATAGAACCACTTAGGAAGACAAGGCCATTTTTTCAATTTAAAATTTAGCCAATAAATTAAAATTACAATGAAATCCTGATTTTTTCTACCTGATCCATTAATTGTTTTTTTCCATATATCATATCATGTAAATATACATGTAAATAATTTTTTTTTAATATATTTATTATTTTATCTATTCAAAAAAGAATCACCTTTCTAAAATTGTAAATTTAATATGTAATTTCACATATAAAAATAAGGTACACACAATAAATGTTGAAAATAATTTTTACACAAAAATTCATAACAATTATATTTGTTAATATATTATTTTTAAAAATAACAATAAATTTATTATAATTTTTTTTATTTAATAGTATAGAAACAATAATAATTAATTAAGATTGAATTAATTCATTAAAAACAAAAATATAAACATTCAATAAATAATCTTAATATTCATTATAAACCCACACTGAGCATTGAAAGAATTTAATACCTGAGATGAAACCCATAAATCTAATAGAATTTATATTAATAGTATTGTCATTAAATCACATCGTAAATATAATAATATTAATGTTAATAGTATTTTCATAAAATGGTGTCAATGGAAAATAAATTGTACGTAGATAAGGTTTGTTATTATAAAGTCGGGTGAATGGAAAAGAAATGGACATGGATAAGATTTGCTTATTAATTATATATTAAATTAATAAATGATGCAGGAGTTTTTTTAAATATTTAAAAGTGAAGAAGAAGATATTCTATTCCAGAAATGTAAACATGTGAAGCAAGAGGTGGCACAGAGAGGTTTTGCTATGATGATTAAAGTTGAATAACTTTATTTTGTTATGCACATAGAAACATGACCCTAATTCATCGGCACACTATTTCATGGGTAGCGTTCCGTATTTATATTTTACAGATTAAACCATGTTTTGTTATCCACAAATTATTTAGAGAGAGAGAGGTAGTTTCATTGCTAGCCGCTAGCAGAGGATAGTTTATTCTACAACATCATTAAAGGGATATAAATTAACTAGCGCAAGGGTCTACCTTTTAAAATCACTCGCTTTCCAAAGTGCACACCTCTATAAATCCACTCCCCAAAATATTAAAAATATATTTAACATAAGGTAAACATGGTAAAATCATAGTAACTGTTCTTCCATGTTACTTTTCATGGTCGAACATGTGACGTAATATTATATTAAATGAAATCGGATATCGTATCAACAATAAAATATTTAATCTTTCACCCTCTTTAAAGAGGGAATTTGTATATTAAAAAAGTTCTAATAATTAGCCCATAACATGTAATTGAATCTTTTAAATTACACGAGTAAATATTGGAAATAAATTTTAAAAGTGTAAAAACTAACTTTTTATTATGCAATAAATATTCCTTATTTTTATAAGTAAATGGTTTTACAAATGTTTTGTTGCTTAGTGTCATGGGGCTAGCTTGCCTAAGTTAGGAACCGTGCGGTACCGCTTGCTTTCACCCAACTCCTTTATCGCGATAGTTTTTGGTGTGAACTACAAACTACGCCTTCATTGTTTACTTGCACAAAACATACACACTTTACGATGCTATGCTTTTGTAACTCAATGGATTAAATGTGGAAGCTCATAAACATAGCACACTTGCAAAGAACAGGAAACTACTCTAACCACAAGAGCATTCACATAGTGCAAGAACAATCTGGGAGACCGTTTATTTTATTCACTCTCTTCAGGAAAACTATCCAAAGTACAATAAACAGGCTTGCAAGCTAGATACACACACCACTGAGTTGGGCACAACCGATAATGTTCGGTGACTACTCAAATGGTTACAAAAGACAACCCCCTCTCAAGGTTTGGCTACTCTATGCCTAAGACAACCCAATCCCTGTTTCATGAAACCTAAACCAATAGAACTATCTATGACACCCCTATACAACCCTAGTACAGGCAGACGCCCACTGCCCACTCTTCAATTGGACCAAGGCAACCGTGACTTAGATTTCCATCGCTTTGCTTAGTTCTTACTTACGCTCACTCAAATCACTAAACAAAGAAGGCAACCAAATCACTTGATAGCTTGTGAATGTACCTGAGAGATGTCAAAGTCGTACATCCCTTATAGACTCCCCCACTTAAAGTTGACGAAGTGCTCAACATTGAAGACTCCACCATATATTGCTTCGAGGGGGTCCCCTCTTCAGACTCAAGCTTGAGTCAAGGGATCAAAGCCTTTGTTCCTAGCTAGGAACACCCTGACCTTATCCTTATAGTTCCAGAGGGACTCTTCCCTTTCCCAGCTTGTTGTAGTTCTACCAACCCAAAACACAAGGAAATCCCTTCTCTTTCTATGACTGAAACCCACTATCTTCACCTCAAGTATCTGCTCCAACTACCGATCTGGCTTGTCCTTCACATTTGCAGGAGGACAATTAGGCTAACTCCATTCTGGCTCAACATCATCTTCAATAAAAGGCTTCAACTGGCTCACATGAAACCCTGGATGCACTTTCATGTGTTTTGGTAACAGAAGTTGTTAGGCAACCTTGCCCACCCAAGCCACAATATCATATGGCCCATCATACTTACGGACTAAGGACTTTGATTTTTTAGGATGAGCTTTGAACACTTATGGCTCCATCCTCAGCACAACCTTACTACCCACCAGTAACTCAACAGATTGTCTAAATTGTTCTGCATACTTCTTCATACGGTCACCCAATTTCAACAGATGCAATCTTGCAAGATCAACCTGCTCTGGCCAATCCTTCAAGTTTTCTTTCGCTGACGGGTACCTTCTAAAGTATCCAACAATCACTGTGTGAGGCAACAAAGGTTGTTGGCCCATCACAAGTTAAAAACGGTGAGTACTTGCTCGACTCATTCTTTTGGTTGTTGTAAGATAAATTCCATTCCCATCACTAGCTCAAAATCATCCATCTTGATCATGGATAAGTTTAACTATCCTTTCCACTCACCGAATTAAACTTCCACACCTTGTGGAGAGTTAATATTTTCCATAGATGGTGACTTATCTACCTTAAACCTTCCTACACCTTTGAAGGACTAGAGGCCAATCTTTCTAGATATTTGGATGGCAACTTAATTTTAGGTCCCACCCCTGTCCACAAGTGTCATGATTGTCCTACCCTTGATCATCACATCCACAAAATTCATCCCATGTAGGTTACTAATACCATCTCCTCACTCAATATTTACCATGGAATTGATCCCCTTGATTACACACATCATCTTTATACTTCATTCATATGGATACATTGTCTAAGATGTTGCCTCCTTCAGTGACTCTAGATAATCTATGTTGTAATGATCCCCACTACAAATCCAAAACTTCATATGGAAATAATTCTTTCCTAAATCTCCTCTCTATGACTTCTTTTTGTCACCTTTGGATGTGATCCATGAATTATAATATCCTACTGATGATGACTACTTAGTAGTATTAATTCCTTGGTTACCATCTAGCTTCTTTGAAGAAATACTTGAACCCTTCTCAACATCCTTACTCTTATGGTGATTTCCACCACCTTACCCTTTAATATAAATTCCATTCCCATCACTAGCTCTAAATCATCCATCTTGATCATGGATAAGTTTAACTATCCTTTCCACTCACCGAATTAAACTTCCACACCTTGTGGAGAGTTAAGATTTTCCATAAATGGTGACTTATCTGCCTTAAACCTTCATGCACCTTTGAAGGACTAGAGGCCAATATTTCTAGATATTTGGATGGAAACATAATTTTGAGTCGCACCCTTGTCCACAATTGTCATCATTTTCCTACCCTTGATCATCACATCCAAAAAATTCATCCCATGTAGGTTACTACTACCATCTCCTCACTCAATATTTACCATGGAATTGATCCCCATGATTACACACATCATCTTTATACTTCATTCATATAGATACATTGTCTAATATGTTGCCTCCTTCAGCGACTCTAGATAATCTATGTTCTAATGATCCCCACTACAAATCTAGTTCTTTAGATGGAAAGAATTATTGCCTAATTCTCCTCCCTATGACTTCTTTTTGTCACCTTTGGATGTGATCCAAGAGTTATAATATCCTACTGATGATGACTATTTAGTCATATTACTTCCTTGGTTACCATCTGGCTTCTTTGAAGAAATACTTGAACCCTTCTCAACATCCTTACTCTTATGGTGACTGCCAACACCTTCACCTTTGTCCTTAAATCTCTCCCAACCTTTAATAGTCAAATTCATAAGAAATATTTAGGATAGATCTCTATCCATACTGACTCAACACACTAGATTGACTTAACAGGGGAATGTGTAAAACACAACCCAACTATGCAAACACAACCCAACCAATACACAAAGTGTGTGGTGTGAATATCCTACATAGTCTGAGTCTATATAACCCAATAAGAAGAAATGTGAGTTTTTATTGTATTTCAAACCATAATCCATTGTACCTTAGATATATCTCAAAAATATCTTTATTGTAACCTAGTAACACTTATTCATATCCTCCACATAGATCAAAGGGGAATTCACATCAAAGGCATTATCAACATTCTTGAATCAAAATGAAATCAAACAAAAATTGACTGCTCGATATATGCCCCAATGGAATGGAATTATAGGAATGGAATTTCACAGTTATGCAATCATTATATCATGGAGATGGTTTAGTTCATGATTTTCACTACAAAGTTAGAGGTGCCATTTTGGGTAGAAGTAGTCTAGATATCCGTTTATCTTCTCAATAAGGAACCTACAAAGATATTGTATAAAAAGACAGTATAAGAGTTATGGATTGGTCAGAATCCTTTGATCTCCCATTTAATATTATTTAGCTATAAATCATATATGAATATATGATCTTAAAAGAGGAATAATATTGAATCAAAGACACTTTAGTGCATCCTATTCAGATACAATACTACCTCAAAATCATATCATCTCATTGATCTTGAGACATGGAATATTTATGAAAATTTAGACATGGTTCTTAATGTGTCATCATTTGACTCATTGGCACATAAATAGTAGTCATAGCCAACAACCTCTCATAAGTTGATTCCATAGCCATACGATGAGCACGATGAATCTTGTCAACATAAAGATGAACTGCAAGGCAAATTTTTCATTGATATTGGATATTTAGAAGATAATTCTACATCAAATCAATGGCATCATTTTATTAAAAAATGGGTAGAAAGAATCGCCAAGGACTCAAATTTAAACTCTAGTGTAGATATCTCATCAGGATTTTAGACAAGAAAACAAGTGAGAAAAGAGGTTAATATTGCACTTATCATTTTAGTTGTTGACAACACCAAACCAGATATAGTTTAAGAGACATTATTTCAACCTTAGCAGATGAAGGCCATATATGATAAACAATATTCCTTGATAAAAAATAGGACATGGGAACTTCTTGGTCGACCTATAAGAAAGACCTCATTGGATGCAAGTGGACTTTCAAAACAAAATACAATGAAGATGGATTGCTCAAAAAATACAAAGCATGACTTGTTTCAAATGGGTATGCTTAGAAAGAAGGGATTGATTATGAGGAGACCTTTTCATCCACTATTCAGAGCAAAACCATTAAAGCTATTTGCACACTGGAACTATAAAAAAGATGGAATTTTTAGTAGATGGACATCAAAAGTGCTTTCTTAAATGGTGATCTCAAGAAATAAGTTTACATGACCCAAATTGAAGGATTTATTGATGAACAACAATCACATAAGGTATGTTGTCTAATCAGATCATTTTTTGGACTTAAGAAGGCACCAAGGGTATTGCATATTCAGATATTTGATCATCTATTGAAGCATGGATTCACTCGTAGACACTTAGATTCAAATTCGTATATCAATAAGGTAGGCATAGAGAGTTTCATTCTTACTTTGTATGTGGATGATATTTTGATCATAGGAAACTCAGATGATATCATCGAAGAAGTGAATAATGACATGAATAAATCCTTTGATATGACAAACTTAGGGATACTTCATTACTAGCTTAGCTTGGAGGTATGGTAAAAAAAGAATCATATTTTCTCTCACAAATGAAATATGAAAAGACACTTATTGATAAATACAGGATGATAGATTTTAAACCATTTTAACTCTAATGAAGAAAGGTTTAAAACTATCCAAAGTTTTGGATTCACCTTAATTTGATGGAACTCACTACAAATAACTTGTTGGGAGTCTCACTTGATATATACTAGATTAGGAATATAAATTTTTATCATCTATCTTTCAAGATTCATGCAAGAGCCAAGTAATTGTCAAAGGGTTGAAATAAATCGAGTTTGGAGATATATCTGAGGTATAAGAAATTATGGTGTGGAATAAAATAAGAAATGACATTTCTTATTATAAGGTTGTACTAACTTAGACTATGCATGATCTAATGAAACTATAGGATTTATCTTTCATTTTGGATCTAGAATGATTTCATGGTCTAACGAGATATAATCTATAGTTTCTATTTCCTTTATAGAGGTATAATATCACGTCGCATGAAGAGCTATATGCAAAGCAATTGGGATATGCCACATTATGTCTAACATAGAAATTCCTAAAGATAAACCACCAATACTTTTATATAAAAATTAGGGTGTGTTGAATCTTGCCAACAATACAACATTGTTTCATGAAAAAACCAAACACATTTAGGTCCAATGCCATTACATTCGATAATAAGTCTTGAACCACCATATTCAACTCCATTACTACCCAAAAGATTTATACATACAAAATATAATCACCAAGTCACTTGACAAGGTGAAATTAGATCTATTTCAAGAGCACATTTGTAAAAATAATGTAATAAAGGGGATAATTTTAATGTAATGTTTAAGTATTACATTGTTTAATGATATGGCTTAGTTAGTAGTTGTCTAGTTAAGTGTTATGGTAGGTAATTGCAAGATAGTTACTCAACCAAATATGCTTTTTTATACACACATGCTCTGTTAATGCAAAGATATAAAAGCTAATGTTTTATTCATAAGTATATATACTTTATAATCTATAAATGCATATTCATATGTTATTAAGAAATATCTGAAAACATTGTGCAACCAAAATTTTATTGAATATAAATTGTGCAACTAACCAAACATCGAGCCCATATTCTTCATGTTATGTATGATGATAATTAGGACATTTACACTCCATACGATGACACTCCTATAGATGAATTTAAACTAGTGACACCTTGATTCATGGGTTCAAATACCCAATATACATTCTTAAATATGAAGAGCAGTTAATTAAAAAAATTGTAGTTGGAGGACAATAACCTCTTTAGTGTTTTCCAAGGTAGATTTTTAGAGGAAAAGAACTTTCCCATGTTTTTATTTGGTTAACCTTGAGTTGAAAAGAATATGGAAGTAATTAAATACCAAATAATTGTGCAATATAAGTTATTAAATTTTAACCGTAGATTCACTTATCACATAAAAATGTTTTATTTAAATAGATTATGATCATTATTGGACAGATTGTTAGATGCATGTGAATTAAAATTATAAAATGACAGTTTAAAGGTCGGAAACAACTTTAAAAATGATGTATAATATACAATTAATTTATAGCACCTATTAATATTATAAATTTGATAGATTGATTGAAATAAAATATGTACAGTGTTGATTTTAACAACCAAAATATATCTATACTTTATGCACTTAGATTACCTTACACAGAGCACATAGATTACATTATAAATCAAAATCTAACATATTATATTTGTGTATTCCTATTTCATAGTAACTAATGTTATTATAACATTTAATCCCATAAACCATCATAGTCTCATGGACGTTTTTTCATTCAAATAATAATGCATTCATGAATATTTTGGAGTCTGTAGGACATCATAGTTTCTTATTGGAATGTTTCTCTTACTATTTATTCCAAATTCCATAAACAAGTTTTATAGAGCATTCTATATTGTTTGGAATATCACTACCATACTTTTCTTTTCTTCTTTCTTCTTTTTTGATGTTTCAGTATGTTATGTTGTTTTATGATTTGTAAGTAGTGTTTTTACAAACTATAATTTTTTGTCATTTGACTCTTTGGGATAGAGCATATTTGTTTCTTTATATCATATTTTTCTTTTTTTTACTCTTATAGTTTGTTGTATGTTAATATGAGTCTAATTTGAGTTTGATTTTTTTTATAAATATAGTCATTTTAGTTCATTTAATAATAAAAATAAATCGATAAAATTTATTATTTATTCTAATCTATTGAACAATTACTATCATTCTAGATAAGATCAAACATTCAAATCTTAGAGT
>JARHVA010005620.1:472500-492500 GCA_037957365.1 Torreya grandis | reverse complement strand
GCTGCAGTATATTGTTGTTGCCACAGGTTGATGGTGTCGCACACTAAAACCGATCATTACTATAACTTTTGACTGTTAATTCCTAAAACAATAATTAAACTTTTGACATTCATCATTGTTACTGTTAAAATAATATTTTTTTAATTTTATGCTGTTAAAATGAGGATAATTATCAATTTAATTATATACTTACACAAAAATTGGTAGTGGCAGCACCGCTGAAAGAAGTGTTGATGACGGATTCAATAATGAAAACAATGTTGAGTGAGATATCTATAAAAAATATATACAATCGCATCATAACACTTGTTAAAATTATGACTTGCACTCTAAAAGCTGGGGCATTACACCTTCAAGTTGTTTAACTATTATTCGTTTTCTATATCTTAAGTTGTTTCAGGGCATTTTACTGCCACCATTCTCTCGATACTATATAGGATATCTATTTTATTTAGGAGAATTCTACTTGCATGCATCATATGAGATTCATTTAGACACATATACCATTTTCCATGTGTAAAAATACCAATCACATATTTCTCATAAATTATCTAATGGTTATATTTAACATTACGAGTATATCTTACAAGTTTGTAATTTTCCGTACCAAAAATATTTTCCATTCCATATACGGTCAAAGTACCCAAATATTTTATGCATGACATTTATCGATATGTACATTCTTGAAGTACTCTCATGCCCCTATGCTTATTGATATCGTACTACTTATATATCAAGAGATGACATAATTCTACATAGCATTTACATGTCATAAATGAGTATTAATATGAAAGATCAATTTATTATAATTTTGTTTTATCGAAAAGCTCTGTGAAGGATGTCAAAATCATTTTAAGTCATCAAAATTCATTTTCTAAAGCCCATAATAAGTATTAATGTGAATTAATTATTATATTATATTTCATATTTGTCATTAAATTTTTTTGGATAATATTAAATAGATATATTAAAAAATATTAATAAATTGTGGACAAAAATTTAATACATAAGATGTAAGTATATATTTAATCATATTAATGATTTTATTAGACATTATCATGATGATCTCCACTAAAATGTAAGGCCGCTATTTTTAGAATAACAATATATAATGAAAAATATAATAATTTTTCGAATTTAACATGGACATCACTATAATTTTTTACCAACAAACACCAATAAAAATGGCAAGTGTGTTTGATAGATAAGGACAACTTATCAGACAACTTTTAAATCACTAGAAAATTTAGCAATTTATAGCTTCATCATCATCATCATCATCATCATCATCATCATCATCATCATCATCATCATCATCATCATCATCATCATCATCATCATCATCACTTTGACCCTTCAATTTCGATTTAGTGTTTTATACATAAAATATTTTAATAATAAAATTCTTTTTGAATGATAATTTGATAAGTGCTTTTTGCAATTTTTTTTATTAACGTCATTCTTGCATTTTATTATTTTTAAAGAGGTTTCTACATGGGTAAAATTATAAAAGATGTAAACTCAAAATGGAATATTTAATTAAATTATCTTATTATTTTAAGACTCCGTTAATTTAATTGCATTAGTTGTTTATATTTATTTTAAATACAATGTAATTAAATAATTAATAAATATTAAACAATTTTAAGTTTGAAAGTATGTCTTTTTTTAATATAATTTTAATCATTTTTATTTTTAAAAAAAATTGTACTCTTGTTTTTTATTATAATAGATTGTTAGGTAATTATATTTTCATGGTAAAAACACACACAAAGGTATGTATGCATGTATGTATGAACTTTGAAAGCATCAAAATTAAAGGGAATAGGTGAATATAAACATCTCCAAAAATGAAATCCATTTCAATTAGTATGCCTTAATTTATTGGGGTAAAGGACAATATGATTACTTGTAGAATTGAATGTTAGCCTAGTTATGTTAGAGCCAGAGGGCAAGAAAATCCCTCAAGGAGCCCCCGACATTTTGGACTCCTAGTTTTCTTCTCTAATATGATAAGGAAAGAGACATTTAAAAAGTATTCATTGAGAAGTTGGTCTTGATGAAAGTTGGGGAAGGCAATTTTCTCAATTAACCGTCTAGATGCATAGTCTCCTAACACATATCCAAAAAAATCTAAGGTAAGTCCATACAATGAGAGAGTTAGTGGTAGCCTTAATGCAAAAAAAGAGTATGAAATTATCAAACTAACATATATTGATAGTGAGGTATATTTTGAAAGATATTCAAGATAGAGTGAAAAAACATAGGACAAAAACCCACGGCTTGTGACATGGCATGTATGAAGGTTTATTCATTCTTCTCATAGGATTTTTCAAAGTTAATTATTAAAAACAAGGCCTTACAACTGGAAGTGTCATCCCATTCTATTCCTTACCAAAATCATGATGTTGTCCAATATATTTCTAACTTGAAGGAATATAGGTTTTTCATGCATGATCACCAAGAGAAGAAAGTACCTGATTTGTAAGGCCAAATCCTTGGAAGTAATATTATAAAAAATATTGAAAAGGGCTATGTTGAACTAGTTGGTGATTATATCAGGGTCTGAGCCCTTGTAAATAAACATGATGTTTCCCTTTTTTTTACTAGATTGATGAGGGAACCCTTTGACATGGATTTAAAATGTAATTTATGATGGAGAGATTAGGGAAGAAAATACCTATAACATTTTTGAGAGAAATTTGTAACTAAACAAGGATTATTTATACTTCAAGAGCCTCTTGTACATTCATTATATGTTTTATCAACTCATCATATTGATTTATACTTTTATCCAAACTTGAAAATGCAAGAAAATGTGGAAACATAGTTTCTCGCCCTTGTAATTAGGCCTACAAATTGAGAATATTAAATAAATATTTTCTTAGGTAGTCATTAATTTAAAAACCACTTCAAACACTTATCATACATCCTAACACTCCTTTATACCATGTTTCATCAAATTTAGCAACTTCACTTTTTATTTAGAATGATTTTTGTACTTTAAAACCATGTATTAGGGTTTCTTGATTCTATACAAATAGTGAGCTAAAATTTAATGGAAATTAAATATTTAAGTTCACTTTTAGAATCTATTCAATTTTGAAACACTTCATACTTATGTATATTGATTTTTTCACACACATTGGCACCTTAACAATCTCTAAACATTATGAAAAAAAAAATCTTAATTGTAGAAGCACTTTTCTTAATTGTCAAAAACTTGCACTATGTTTTCAAGCCTACAACATGAATGAATGTTATTCCAAAACAACAAAGTATTATTTGAAAGAGACAAAACATTCACTTACACATAATATGAGATTAAATTTTTAAGCATTAAACTTACTAACAAGTCTTTCATTATTTTTGAGTGTAAAACATGTGTTACAACAATAATATATATATCTTGTTTTGAAACTTCTTATTTGTGTTTTATTCTAAATTTTGGAGTTATTAGTCACTTTTTATTGTTTTCCACCCTGATATTTTATTCTCCATTCAATAATATGTATCCTCTCTCTCCCTCCTACATATCAAACTCCTAAACTACTTAACTAACTTAGTACACCCAACTTAAGACCTAGCATTAACTACGTTTAACATAGTCACAAATGAGTTAAGATGTCTGAACTATTCTAAAATAGGTCTAAGACCTTCCTTGACCAATCCATGAAAGATCATCACCAAAACAAACACTAGGGTATGTGAAAATCTCCTAAAAGACACAAAACAAATTAAAAAATTCAAATTTTTACTTTGTGCAGGAAAATTGAAAACAAGCTAAAATGATCACAACAAGGCAAAATGAAGTATGAAAAAGCTTTAAATAGTTAAAATTTTTACATCCCAAGCCTATTAAAGAGAAAAACTTGAAAAAATAACAAATAAAACCTAATTCTATTGCATCAGGATCCCTAAGTACAAAACCATTCATGAGATCTTGCTTATGAGGTCTTCAATGGTAGTTCTATATGGAGTATTTATAATGGAGTCAAATAAGAATCATATTCAAGTGGGTGATTCTTCAACTTGAATTTATATTTTATGTACTCACTACCTCTGGTTCTCTTGACAACCCTCTTGTCCAAAATATCATCTACCTTAACTTTATGTTCCTTGGATAACTATAGTTCCTAGTCAATGACATGTTAATTATCATATTCAAATGCTTTTGCTGTGTCTTCTCCTATTCTAAGGATAAAGGTATGCTACATTGAAAATAGGTGAGATCACAATATCATATCAGAGTTCTAATTCATAGGCATTACCAAAAACATTTCTCAAGACCTTAAAAGGTCCTATCTTCTTCAATTTTAGTTTATTATAACTATCTTTATGAAATATCCTTCTTAAGGTGTGATAACACAAAATCATCTACCTAAAATTTCAATTCCTTCATTATTTTATCATCACATATTTTATACTTACTAACACTCAATTCAAACTATTTATTGACTTGCTCATGTAACTCTTGCATTGTTTCAGAAATGTTTTCACCTTCAACATTCTTCTTTTCATACTTGAAAAAATATCTGAGCTCATAAATAGTGCTTGGATTTATCCTATAGATAATTTGAAATTGACTAGAACCTGTACACTTATTAGGTGAATCATTGGTGTAAATTCATCTTGGGCTAATAGACGATCTCATTACTTTCAACTATCACTTACCAAACATATTAATAGATTCCCTAAGATTTTAATTAGAAATTCCATCTGACCATCAGTTTGGGGATGGTAGGCTGAACTAAAATTTAGTGTATTTCCAAAAAATTTCCAAAATTTTCTCCAAAAATATCCAACAAAAATTTTATCCTTGTCTAAAACAGTTATTCTAGGAATTTCACATAACCTTACCACTTATTTAATGAATAAATTAATAGTGTTGGTTACATCACTTGTATTCTTACATGCTATGAAATGTGCCATTTTTAAAAATATATAAATCACAAAAAAAGTGACTTAATTACCTCATTGTGTCAATGGTAAACCCAATACAAAATCCATACTTGTTGCATCACATGTCTTGCTTTGAATAGGTAGTGATTGATATAGACCTACATTTTGACTCTTTCTTTTGGCATGTTGATAAATAATGCATCTTTCCATAATTTTATTGACATATTATTGCATTCTTGGAAAATAATAATATGCATTCAACTTATCAAAGGTCTTTATTTGTCCAAAATGTCTTGCTAAACTACCACTATGCTTCTCTTTTAGCAAATTATCTTTCATTGACCCCCTAGGTATCCATAGTTGTTTGCATTTTAATAACAATTCTTATTGAATAATGCAGTCCATCCGTAGAATCTTATACATGATTTTTGGGTCCCTACTAGCCTTATAAGCTTCCTTAAAAATGCATATTCTTTCTTGGCTAAAAAAAACTCCAATGCCTAATGCTCTAGCATCACATTCAACTTGAAAAAGTTTGTTAAATTCAGGTAAGGCCAAGTTGGGCTACTCAGTTATATTTTTATTCAAAATCTGAAATTTATTCTCAGTTGATTCAATCCAATGAAATTTATTCTTATCACCTTTTATAGTTTCAACAATGTGTGTACAAATAGCACTAAATTTTCTATTGCATTTTTTATACAAACTAGCTAATCCATGAAAAATTATTACCTCAAAAACACTTTTTGGAGTACGCCACTCTACTATTGCTCATAGTTTTTCTTGATACATTTTAAAACCATCCTTAGAAATGATAAATCCTAAGTAAATTAAATCAATTTGCATGAAGGTAAACTTTTTGCGGTTAATTAGTAATTATTCTTCTTGTAGATTATTCAATGCCATCCTAACATGCTTGATGTGTTCCTCCTTTAATTGATTAAAAATCAAAATGTCATCTAGATAAATAATAATAAAATTACCTGTAAATAGACTTAACACCTCATTCATTATCCTCATGAAGTTACTATGAGAGTTGGTCAAACCAAATGGCATAACAAGCCAATAATACAATTCATAAGTAGTCTTAGAGGCTATTTTCAACTCATCACCCTTTCTAAATCTAATTTGATGGTAACCAATCTTCAAATCTATCTTTGATAAATATTGGGCTACACTCAAACAATCCATCATATCATCCATTCTTGACAAGGGAAACCTATATTTGATAGTTATCTTATTTATGGCTCTAGAATCTATACACATTTTCCTTTCTCCACCTTTCTTACGAGTTAAGAATGTTGGTACAACACATGTACTTATACTCTCTCTATTCAAACCTTTATCTAACAACTCTTGTACTTACCTTTTTATCTCTTCATTCTCCTTACGTGTCATTTTATAGGCTAAATTATTTAGAAATCTGCCCCTAAAATGAAATCCATATGATGTCTTCTTATCTTCATTAGGAAACTCGTCAACCACTATATCGACATACTCATCTAAAAAACACTGAATTTACAATGGAGAATTAGTCAATTTAGTATATATAACTATTATCTTAGGCTTATAAATCAATGCACAACCAACCTTTTTTTATTTTATCATCTTTAATAATTTTTTTCCTCTCACTAACCTTATTATTATTTTCATCTCCACTACCATCCTTCTCCAATGTATAGGTGTTACTCCTTCCATCATGTATACTCCACCTATCAAAATTCTAAGTTATACCTTACAATACATGGTAAACATTCATACCCACATAATTTCACAAATTACTTCATTCCTATAGCTACCAATATGAAAATCCACCTTGTATTGCTCATTTACTAGTACTTGATGTCCCTTTTGGAGCCAAGATACTTTATAAGGTGTAAGATGTGTCAATATTTTTAATCTTAGTTTTTCAACCATTTTTGAATTTACCAAGCTATATGTAGTACCACCAACAATGATAATATTACAACACTTACCTTTTAATTTGCATGTAGTCTTAAATAAGGTCATCCTTTGTGCTAGTTCCTTCACTTATTTATTTGGATTTTGTAATACTATTTTCATCAATAAGGACTCTCCCACTTTAGGATCTTCCACATGTGATGGTGATTCTACACTTTCTTCTTTAGTTTGAACAACTTGATTTCTGCCTTCAGTTGTTGTATGGATTATTTGTGGATTCTTAGAATATTCATATGACCTATGGGTACCATACCTATTACATTTGAAATATTTTCCCCAAAATCTTCTTCCTCTACCTCTTATATATGATCGACTTACTCTTTATGAATATCCTCCTCTTATAGTTTTAGAATGGCCTTAATATTTATTTACTCCATTATGAACTTTTAACTAACCTCTACTACCGTGTTGACCTCTAGCTTTAAAATTTCTTTCTCTTCCTATAACTTGTTGATTTTATCATCTAACCAACTTATCTTCTACCTTGATATTAAATTAATAAACCTTTTCCACTAATCTTGGTGTGAGAAATTTATTTCATCCTTAACATTGAACCTCAAATCATTGATAAACCCTAATATTTTCTCAACATATTCTTGTACATGACAAACTCAGATTATAAGCTTGTATAATTCTTCAATGTAGTCCTTTACACTGATGTTTTGTTATTTCAAATTTTATATTTTATTAAACAAGTTTATCTGGTAGTCTAATGGCATGGGTTTCTATTAGATATCAACTATCATTTTATCCCATGACTTGATGTTTTCTTTATCGATTTTCCTTCTTTCATCTTAGACACTATTCCACCAAAGAGATGCATGTCCCTTCAACCTAGTCAAAGTAAGACTTACCTTTTTATCTTCATATATGTTGGTTGAATATTTTGTCGATCAGCGTACTCATAAACAAAATAAGTCTGATCATCCAAATTAGGAAGATTGGTCATCCAAATGTGTAGGTTTACCACATCGAAAGGGGACTAATCTCTCCTCTCATCAAGGGGAGGTTCCATATATATATATATATATATATATATATATATATATATATATATATATATATATATATATATATATATATATATACTCAAGGGTAGAACAAAACATCCATCTATCTTTCTTCAGAGATGATGCGTGCAAATCAAAGGGGAAATCTCAAGGGAAATGATAGAAAGAACTCTTCTTTTAGAAGTAATATTCAGCAAACCACAATAATACTACTACTAGTAATTATAAAATGTAACCAAGGACGTAGTAACCAGCAAATTGAGATGTAGCACAAAGTCTCCACCCGAATTGCCCAAGAGTGAGATACGAAGGACAATGAGGGCACAAAGTCGTCCCAAGGACCTTTACATAGAAATAAAAAGAAAACACACTAAAGGAAATTGTGGGGGCACAAAGTCTCTCCACAGTTGGCTTCAGGACACCTTCCCGACTACTTTCACTAATTCTACTTATTGAATTAAAAGAATAGAAACTATATTAAGGAAAAAGACATAAGAACAGTTTCCTTAAGAACAAAGATATCACAGCACAAAGTTTGAAAAGTCACTTGCTTTCTTATTCCAATAACAAAATATGATCAATAATCTAAGCTCAAAGTCTCAATAATTCCTTTCAATTTGGGTAGAGTTTCATTTCTGATTATTAGAGAGAGATATTCTACAATAACAAGAGAGTCCCTTATATAGCCTCTTCAAGAAGGACTTAAGAATAGTAACACATCATGTTGCACTGAATTTTATTAAGAAGACATGCTGGAATTTAGGGGCATTTACCCATTTACTTTTCTCAATGCAAAGAAATGGGTCACACTATTGAAAGTTTGCATTTTTCAATATCCACCTGGCGGTCTACTTCTAGAAACATATTTGATGTGTAAATGTTTCTGATCCTTCCTCATCATTCCTCCTTTCTTGGGTAATTGAATCAGGTCCTTGATTCAATTTGATACTCTATTCCTTAGTCACTTCCTACTGGTCTTGGCCTTAAAGCCTTTGAATGCATTCGGGTCCATGCTTAAACATCCAAGGACCAATAGTTATTTCATTGTTGCAACTTTGAAGTCTTCTGGCACGTCACTTTCCTCAGTAATTCCTTCAACTTTGTCATTTGGTCTTTCTCAAAGGGGACCTGCCTATCAAGGCCTTGAGAAACAGTCTACTTTTGGTAGGGAAGAGCCCCCCACAAGGCTATCTACACTTCAGGCGGTCTTCGGATGGCCTTCAGGCTTCTTTCTTCTGGTGGGTCGCTTAGTTCTTTGGCTCTTCTTTAAGGCTTTTCAAAATTAATGGCTAGTTCATGATTATTGACTTTGACGTCTTTGGGGGTGTCACCCCTTGGACTTTCTTCAGCTTTCTCTTGATTCGACCTTTTCTGCTACTTGCTTCCTTTGGATTTCTTGTTTTGCATCCTCCCGAAGGGAAGGTGACCCTTTGGCTTTGGGGAAGTGTCCTTTAATTTGGCAGCCGAGAGTCCCCCACAAGGGCACCTACCCTTTGGGGTCCTTCGGTGGCTTTTTGTATTTAGAGTCCTTTAGAGCTTTCCCGCTGACTTTTTTCATGGATATTTTCCTATGGACAAAAAGTCTATAAGAATTGTTTTGGATGTTTTGTCTTTGGCCTTAAAAAATTCTTTTGGGTTTTTCTTCTGCAGCTTCCCCAAATTTCTTTGGACTTTTTGTTCAAAGGAATTCCTTCAGACATAAGTCCGAAATAATTCATTTCTTGCCTTAGGCTTTGTTTTTTAGTCTTTTCTTTCTTTTGGAGGAAAAAGTCCGAAGGAATTCTTTCAGACAATTTCCCCAAAGGAATTGTCTCTTTTCTTTGTTCATTTTCCCGAAGGAGTTCACTTTGCTCTTTTGGGCCTTTGAATTGGTCCATTTGCCCCCTTTCTGCCCTCCACAAGGGCTATTTGATCCTTTGGCTTTGGGGCAACCCCTTGAACCTACCAATTGAACCAACTTTGGTTCAATGGTTCAATGGTTCATTCTCTTTGACCGTTTGAACCAAGATGCTTTGAAGCAAGCCTTGTCAAACCCATTGAATCTTGAACCTGTTGAACCTTTGAACCAAAGTGGTTCAATGGTTCATCAGTTCAATCGGTTCATTCTTTGAAAATGACTAAGTATCAAAAACTTGTTCTTTTGATTAAACCTGCCTATAAAAGCCTTTGAACCTATTGAACCATTAGTTTGTTACTTCCTTGTTCTTTCTAAGATCATTTATCTTCATTGTACTGGTTGAACCTTTGAACCTGTGAACTCATTGAACCCTTTGGTTCAAGGTTCAATGGTTCAGTCGGTTCATTTTATTTGTTTGGCTAAGTTCTTTTAATCTTTTTTGAACTAAACGCATTGAACCATTTGGTCATTGAACATGTTGAACCAAAGTGGTTCAATGGTTCAACGATTCAATGGTTCAAGCCTTCTTCTCTTTAATAAGTTTTTTGAAGCTGTTGAACCTTGAAGCAGTTGAACTTGTAACCTTGAAGCTTGACAAATGCACTTAAATTTTTCTGTTGATGTTGAACCTTGATGTTGAACTCTTTTAGTTGAACCTGGTCATTGAACCAACTTTGAAATCACCTAAGTGTTGAGAGCTTGCTCCTTTCCTAAAAAAATTGTAGAAATAAACCTGTGAAGTCCACAGAAATCAACCTGTGAAGTCCATTGAACTTGGCCTGTAGAGTCTGTAGATTTCCTTCCTGTAGAGTCTGTAGATTTAAGCCTACAGAGTCCATAGATTTTTGAGAAGTTTGAAAAATGAGGAATTTGAATGCTCAAAAACAGATTTTGAGAAGGGGAGAGTTTATTTTGGTTTGTAGGACCAAAATAGTTCAAATGTTTTCCCAAAAATGAGTGATATTTTTGGGGGACAACAGCTGGCTCTAGTTGGAAAACTTCTATCAATTGTAAAAAAATTGAAGGGAGTAGAATCCAGAATCTCCAGTGTCTTCATGTGTACCATTGGGCTACGAAGTCATGTTACCCAAAAATGGAAGGCATCAAAAATGGAAACAAACAAAACAAAATAGAATTAAAAACTATACAAATATACATATGTGCAGATACAATGATCTAATATTTCAAGAGTTGAAGTGTTTCAGATGCTGCCCATTGTGAGGCAGAGAAAAGAGTGTGCCATCTTGATATTTCAATAGAAAGTTATTTTCACCAACATGTTGATGAATTATAAATGGGCCTCTCCAAAGTGAGTTGAACTTTCCATGCATTCCTTTTGGTTCTCTCCTTTTGTCCCACAACAAGACTTGATCTTCAATTCAAAAATCATGATTTTTGGCCTTTTGGTCAAAGAGTTTCTTTACCAGACTTTGATGAGCAGCAATTCAGTCCACCACCATGGTTCTTTATTCATCCAGCTCAGTCAGGCACATGATTCTCTTATCAAGAGAGCTTTTATATGTCTAATCTTCAATTGCCTTTGCCAATTTCAAGGCTGACAATTCTAAGGTGATTGGTATTTTAGCATTGATACCATAAAGAAGTTGAAAAGGAGACATACCAATTACCCTCTTTGGTGTGATTTTGTCTACCCATAGAGCATCAACTAATGCTTTATGTCATGTCCTTTTATTGTCATCTGCTAGCTTCTTGATGATAGTTACCAAGTTCTTATTGCTTGATTCAACTTGTCCATTCCCTTGTGGAAAATACTCAAAAGAATGGGAGAGTGTAATTCCATAATGGAAAAAGAATTGTGTAATCTCTTGGGAGGTGAAACAAGCTGCATTGTTAGTAACAATTTTTCTTCAAACTCCAAACTTGGAAATGATATTCTCCTTGAGGAAATTGCATACAACTTCTGAAGTAGCATGCTTAGTTGGGATTGCTTCTACCCACTTGGTGAAATACTCATTTGTTGTAATGACATAATCATGTCCAACGCTTGAAGATGGATTTATAGTTCCAATAAAATCAATCCCCCATCGCTGGAAAGGTTCCTCTATGATCATTGGCTTGAGAGGCAGGGCAACTAACTTGGGTCTTCCAACAAATTGTTGGCAAAGTTCACATTTTCTCACGCACTTATATGCATCTTTGAAAAGAGTTGGCCTGTAATACTTGGCTCACAGAATCTTGTGAGCAGTTATAAGAGCAAAAAAATGTCCTCCACAGGCTAGATTGTGAAAAGATTTCAAAAGCTGGCTTTGTTTCTCTTTGTCTACACAATGAAGGAATACTCCATCTATGCTTCTCTTGTACAAGCCGTTGTCCCAAAGGACAAAATTGGCAGCTTTCAACTTGATAGTCCTCCTCTCTTTATAAGACAAATGAGTAGAACATTCACCATAAGTAAGAAAATGAGCAATACCTAAATACCACTCATTTGTAGTGGAGACAAAAAGGACTATTGGTGTATCTTCCACTTCAACTTCTACATGCTATATATCATTTGGCTTGTTGTCAGCAATTAATTGGCATAGGCCTTTTCCTTTGATTAGCTTTGTTGGCTTGATGTCTAGATCAAACTCTTGGATCTTTGCAATCTAATTGTCTCTTTTTGTGCCAAACTCCTACTGAGTTAATATGGACTTGACTGTAGTGTCAGGAACTAAGGCAGTAGTGTGTGAATTCAAGATATAGAAGTGGAAATGTTTGACTGCTTTCACCACTGCATAAGCATGCTTCTCTAGATTTGAATAATTCATTTCATGGATTTTTAGAGGGAAACTCATGAAAAAAATAAGAGATTCCATACCTTCCTTGTCCTATTGAACAAGAATTGCTAAAAGCATATGTTCAGAAGCATAGTCGTATATGATAAAATTTTTGTTGTAATCTAGACAAACTAAGGTAGGAGTGTGGGCAATGGCAGTCTTGATATCTTGAAATGTTGACTTTCCTTCTTTAGTCTAGCTGAAGGTGGTCTTCCCTTTCATCATGTTCACAATGTGTCTAGTCTTCTCAGCAAATTTAGGGATGAACCTCCATAAGAAATTCACCTTTTTGAAGAAAGAGTGAACAACATTTTTACTTATAGAAAAATTAAGCTTTTGAATAGACTTGACTCTATCTGATTCAATCTTTATGCCTTTTTTAGACACAATGTGTCTGAGGAGTTTCTCCTCTGTTACTCCAAAAATAGACTTCTTAGGATTCAAGGAAATACCATTCTGGTGGTAATGCTCCAAAATTTGTTGTAAGTGGCGTACATGATCAAAACGACACTTTGAAAAGACGGTTAAGTCATCAAGGTATACCACTATGAATTTACCTATCTCATTTTTGAAAGCCAAGTTAATTGCTCTTTGAAAGGTGGCACCAACATTTATCAAGCCAAAAGGCATTCTTTTATATGCAAATGTACCCCAAGGTGTGGTGAATGCAGTCTTGTGTTGGTCTGCTTCACCAACTTGAACTTGATTATATCCTGAGAAGCCATCTAGAATTGATAACATCTCTGAACCTATCACCATTTGAAGCACTTGATCCATGATTGGCAAAGGGTAATTATCTTTCAAAGATGACTGATTCAAATTATTGAAATCTACACAAATGCAAATTTTGCCACTCTTCCTCCTTATAGGCACTATGTTTGCAATCCATGTGGAATGATGGATTTGGAAGATGATTCTAGCATTTAACATTTTTTGTATCTCAGACATAATAGTACCTGATATTTTTAAATTGTACTGCCTAGATTTTTGTTTATAGGGCATTGAGTCAGCCTTGAGAGGAATGTCATGGCAGATTTCATCAGGTCTGAGAGACTTCACGTCTTCATAAGAATATGCTAAGACATCCATGTGTTGATAGAGTAAAGTGGTGAAATTGAATGTTTCTTCAGGGGTGCAGCACTTACCAATGTTAACCATCTTGGGATTTTCTTTAGTAGTCAGATTTACTTAATTGAATCCCTGAGAGAAACTTGAATCTGTTTGTTGTTGTTTGATGAATCCATCATGCTTGTCAAATAGCTTCTCAAGAGAAACCAGGCCTTTAGGAGTTTTATTTCCTTTCAGCTGTAAGAATTTTTCAATCTGAACTGGATTCAGAGGCTGATTCATACTTCTGAGATTCACTGCCTTCAAAACGTAGTTATTCAAAATTATCTTTTTGTTTTAGGAAGGCAATGATTTGATGATCATCATTGAATACTTGCCAATGATTAGCATTGTTAGAAACACTTGGTCTATAGACTAGCTCAATAGTATAACTATCTTCTTTGAAATTTGAGTAAAGAACTAAGAGAGTTCTTGAAACAGCAAGTGCATCATCTCTATCATTAGATTCCCTGGGTATGGTAGAAATGTTGAAAGAATCAAATCTTTCAATTTGGTCCCAAACTAGGTTGCGATAGTGGCATAATCTTTCATTCTTGGTTTGGTATAAGTTCCTAACTTGATAAACCACTAATTTAGCATCCCCTTTAGCATGAAGAAACTTGATACCTTTGTCTTGAGCAGCCTTCAATCCAAGCAATAGCGATTCATATTCAGTTGTATCATTAGTGTTGCTAAATTTTAATTTGTAATATGAAGGAAACATATCTCCTTGAGGAGATATCAACACAATTCCAGCTCCCAAACTAGTAGAGGAGCAGCTGCCATCAAATTCTAGAGTCCATACCTCATCAAACACTGATTTTTATTTAGACTTTCCTTCATTAGAGAGGGAGGGTCCTTCTTCATTTGTATTGCAACCTACTAGTTCTTCTGCTATTCTAGTTAAACTAATTTCTAGGTTGACACTTTGAAAAAAATTATCAGATGCTTCATGCACTTCATTTGTAGATAGAAAGTAGTTACCCATACCTAAAGATTTGAAAAAAATTTGAGCTTCAGGGGCTGATGTTTGGGTGACCACGTATTTTGCCTCATTTTTAGGGAGCAACCTCTTCATTACGCCTTAGACAGGGATCCTTGCCTCAGACAGGTCCATGCTTAGTTCTCCTCCCATGTCCTTATAGAAATTTCATCCAAGCAAAATGCCATAAGATGCTAGGATGTCAGCCACCAAGATAGTCATCTTGATTCTCTTATCTGGAAAGGCTGCAAATGCAAATTGGGCATCTTTGATTTGCCCTGGCAATGGTACTTTCTTATTTTCTACGGAGAAACATCTCCCAAATGTCTTGGTTAGTGTGAGGCCAAGAGATTTAGCTACTTTAGCAGGCATGACATTGTCAGATGCACTTGAGTCTATAGTATAATTACTTAGCTTGTGACCATTTATTAACAGGGAAACATAGAAAGGTTCTATTTTACCAAGGGTAGCTGGAGGAGTAATCACAAGATTATTCAAAATGGCCATGTTTTTTAGAGAATTAGGAGTTACCTTTTTAGCTTTTTGTCCTACAGGGTCAGTTTGGTTCTTGACATATTGGACCAATTTATTCAATTGATCAGGATTGGACTACAAATATTCAAATTCAAACATTTATATTTTTGTCTTTTTGACATGATCAATTATGTCAAATGGCTGAATTGAGCTAGGTATAGAGAAAGGTATTTCAACCTTTTGATTTTTAGGAGGGATGGGAGGAGGCCTAGTTTGTGAAATTCAAGTAGAAGGTGAAGGTGAAATTGATGTATTTGCCTTTTGCGTGATCACTGGATCTTTTGAATGGAAAGGTAGAGTGGTTTCATGCTTAGCAATTGTAATTGTTGGTTGAGGTTGCTCCTCTATCTTCCCTTCATCATTTTTCTAAACTGATTGGTTCTTGGACCTGGTAAACACTGCATATGATCCATCAAAAGCTTCTCCTTTGCTTTTGGGTTCATCCTAGTAGTTTAGGAAACTAATGTGGGAGTCACCAGCTGATTCTTCTTGATATTCTACAAGGAGATCAGCATCATTTTCTTCATTCAATTCAGGCTGAAAAGAGAACTCTGATTTTGCTTCAAGATATCCCATTGCTGAATTGGTTGGAGGAGCTTCTAGGTAAAGTTTCCCTTGTGGGGGAGGAAGATGATTTTATTGCCCTTGATTCTTGGTAGCATCGCCCTAATATGACTGATTTGGATATGTCCTTCTTGGCATATCTCTATATGAAGGAGCAGAAGACATTCCTTGCACCATTTACTTTTTTAGAGCAAGCAACTCATTTTCCAACTTTTGCACCATTGGATCTGTGGTACTTTTACATGAATATTTAGAAGATGATGAAGGTCTATTTCTATTTAAATCTCTTCTTATCTTCCCTGCTAAGATGAGATCATCTTCTACCTCAGTGGCCAAATGTTGAGCTACAGCAAGATCTATTTGACTAGCATGTCTCAAAAGAAAACTTACTTCAGGTAACTGAGAATTAATGAAGAAGCATTTGAGATTCTCACCTGTAGGTCAAGTAATTACAGGAATTATGTTCCTCAATTTGTCAAACTTGGCTATGAATTCCCTCATTGGATCATGAGGTTATTTCTTCATCTATGTAGGTTAAGCTAGAATTGCATGTGCATCTTCTGTAGGTTTGAATCTGGCTTCAAACTTAGCTTTGAGGGTATTCTAATCAGTTACTGACTGATCTTGTAGATGATAAAACCAATTTTCAACAACACCTTGTAATGTTTCTACAAATAGCCTGACTACTACATCTTCAAATTCTACTCCAATTATGCCACAGGCTATGCTTAAGGCTGCAATGTGTTCATTAGGATGAACTTTCCCATCACCATAGAATTTAGGGAAATTCTTCCTTGAATTGCGTGGAAGCTCATGTAGAGGTGGAGTAGGATTGAGAGGACCAAAAGAATTACCCTAGGGACCTTGAACTGCCATTATAGGATTATGAAAAGGAGGAACAACAAATCTCAGAGGGGTAATTATTGGCAAAGCTTTATCAATAGTAGAAGTGGATACTTCGTTTGGCAATGGAGATCTGACTTTAGTAGGAGGAAAGCTCTTGGTTCATTGGAGGCGAGATAGTGAAGGAAATAGATCAAAATCACTTTTCTGTACCAACTCGAATATAGGGTCAACAATACCTTTAGCCCATTGGCTTTGTGTATACCTTGAATCTACCAAATTGTGAAATAGAAATGGAAAAGAATTGATCTTGCTTTAGTTTAAAGCTTGAGGATTTAAACTGTGCATTCTTTTCCAGTTAGTGTGGAGGTGAATGGTAAGGTTATAATAATAATGGGTAAAACATAAAATGAAATGGAGTCTATAATAGATAATGGTAGAGACTGATTTCATCTGAAACTTGAGGTTTAATAATGCACATAACTATCTCCCCAACGGAGTCACCAAAAAATGTTGGTTGAATATTTTGTTGATCAGCATACTAATAAATAAAATAGGTCTGATCATCCAAAGTAGGAAGATTAGTCATCCAAATGTGTAGGTTTACCACATCAAAAGGGGACTAATCTCTTCTCTCATCAAGGGGAGGTTTCCTATATATATATATATATATATATATATATATATATATAAAATAATACTCAAGGGTAGAACAAACCATCCATCTCTCTTTCTTCAGAGATGATGCATGCAAATCAAAGGGGAAATCTCAAGGGAAATGATAGAAAGTACTCTTCTTTAAGAAGTACTATTCAACAAACCACAAGAATACTCTTAGTAATAATTGCAAAATGTAACCAAGGATGTAGTAACCAGCAAATTGAGATGTAGCACAAAGTCTCCACCTAAATTGCCCAAGAGTGAGATACGAAGGACAATGAGGGCACAAAGTCATCCGATGGTCCTTTACATAGAAACAAAAAGAAAACACACTAAAGGCAATTGTGGGAGCACAAAGTCTCTCCATAATTGGCTTTAGGATGCCTACCTGACTGCTTTCACTAATTTTATTTATTAAATTAAAAGAACAGAAAATATATTAAGGAAAAAGACATAAGAACAGTTTCCTCAACAACAAAGATATCACAGCACAAAGTCTGAAAAGTCACTTGCTTTCTTATTCCAATAACAAAATATGATCAACAATCTGAGCTCAAAGTCTCAGTCATGCCTTTCAATTTGGGCAGATTTTTTTTTGATTATCAGAGAGAGATATTTTACAATAACAAGAGAGTCCCTTATATAGCCTCTTCAAGAAGGACTTGGGAATAGTAACACATCATGTTGCATTGAATTTTGTTAAGAAGACATGCTAGAATTTAGGGGCATTTACCCATTTTCTTTTCTCAATGCTGAGAAATGGGTCATGCTATTGAAAGTTTACATCTTTCAATATCCACCTAGCAGTCTACTTCTAGAAACATATCTGATGTGCAAATGTTTCTGATCCTTCCTCATCATTCCTCCTTTTTTGGTTAATTGAATCAGGTCCTTGATTCAATTTGATGCTCTGTTCCTAAGTCGCTTCTTGCTAGTCTTGGCCTTAAAGCCTTTGAATGCATTCGGGTCCACACTTAAACTTCCAAGGATCAACGACTATTTCATTGTTTCAACTTTAACGTCTACGAGCATGTCACTTTACTCGGTAATTCCTTTGGCTTTGTCATTTGGTCATTCCTGAAGGGGACCTACCTTTCAGGGCCTTGAGAAACTGTCTACTTTGGGTTGGGAAGAGGGTGCCACAAGGGTATCTACCCTTCAGGTAGTCTTAGAATGGCCTTCAGGATTCTTTCTTCCGACAGGTCACTAATTTCTTTGGCTCTTCTTTAAGGCTTTTCAAAATCAACGAATATTTTATGAACCTTGAAATTGATGTTCACACACCCATCAAAATGTTTGAATTTCCAATGACTAGTTCACAATTATTGACTTTGACATCTTTAGGCGCGTCACCCCTTGGACTTTATTTAGCTTTCTCTTGACGAATTCAGCCTTTTCTGCTACTTGATTCCTTCAGATTTCTTGTTTTGCATCCTCCTGAAGGGAAGGTGACCCTTCGGCTTTGGGGAAGTGTCCTTTAATTTGGTGGATGAGAGTCCCCTGCAAGGGCACCTACCCTTTGGGGTCCTTCAGTAGCCTTTTGTCTTTATAGTCCTTCGGAGCTTTTTCACAAACTTTTTCCGTGGATATTTTCTTGCAGACAAAAAGTCTGCAAGAATTGCTGTGGCTGTTTTGTCTTTGGCCTTCAGAAATTCTTTCAGGATTTTCTTCCACAGCTTCCCTAAATTTATTCATACTTTTTATCTAAAGGAATTCCTTTGAACAAAAGTCTGAAATAAATCGTTTCTTGCCTTAGGCTTTGTTTTTTGGTCTTTTCTTTCTTTCGAAGGAAAAAGTTTGAAGGAATTCTTTTAGACAATTTCCCCAAAAGAATTGTCTCTTTTCCTTGTTCATTTTCCCAAAGGAGTTCACTTTGCTCTTTTGGGCCTTTGAATTGGTCCATATGCCCCCTTTCTACCCTCCACAAGGGTTGTTTGATCCTTTGGCTTTAGGGCAACTCCTTGAACCAACCGATTGAACCAACTTCAGTTCAATGGTTTAATGGCTCATTCCCTTTGACCATTTAAACCAATATTCTGTAAAGTAAGCCTTGTTGAACCCATTAAACCTTGAACCCATTGAACCTTTGAACCAAAGTGGTTCAATGGTTCATCATTTCAATCAGTTCATTCTTTGAAAATGACTAAGTATCAGAAACTTGTTCTTTTGATTGAACCTGCCTTTAGAAACCTTTGAACCTATTGAACCATTAGTCTGTCACTTCCTTGTTCTTTCTAAGATCTTTGATATTCATTGTACTGGTTAAACCTTTGAACCTGTGAACTCGTTGAACCCTTTGGTTCAAGGTTCAATGGTTCAATCGGTTCATTCTATTTGTTTGGCTAAGTCTTTTTGATCTTTTTTGAACCAAACACGTTGAACCGTTTATTCGTTGAACCTAGTGAGCCAAAGTGGTTCAATGGTTCAATTTTTCAAGCCTTCTTCTCTTTGATAAGTGTTTTGAAGCCATTGAACCTTGAAGCGATTGAACTTTGAACCTTGAACCTTGAATCTTGACAAATGCGCTTAACTTTTGTTTCTGATGTTGAACCTTAATGTTGAACTCTTTTAGTTGAACTTGGTCATTGAACCAACTTTGAAATCACCTAAGTGTTGAGAGCTTGCTCCTTTCCTACAGAGTCCATAGAAATCAACCTGTGAAGTCCATTGAACTTGGCTTGTAGAATCCATAGATTTCCTTCCTGCAGAGTCTGTAGATTTCTAAGAAGCTTGAAAAATGAGGAATTTGAATGCTCAGAACA